>JAAGEH010000337.1:2527951-2666443 GCA_011751065.1 Lasiurus cinereus
GTGGTCATCCTATATGACAGTGTGGTCATCCTATCTGACAGTGTGGTCATCCTATATGACAGTATACTCATCCTATATGACAGTGTGGTGATCCTATGTGACAGGGTGGTCACTTGGCCAAGCACTGCCCTCTCCATGTGGGACTCCCAGTGCTTTCACATCTGCTCCAGGGCCTTCTCGCACCCGGGATGCTCAGGCGCTGCGCCCGGTGTGCGGAGCAGTGGGTGTTGCTGAGTGGCTGCCTCTTGGCAGAGTGAGTGAGCAGACCTCACACGCGGCAGAGTGCCCAGAGCCCATACCCTCCCGGCCGTGATGGAGCCAGAGGCGAGCCCAGCCCCAGGCCCGGCACAGCCCAGCCCCTGGGCTGGGCGCCCTCGGACTGGCGCTGGCTGGGCCGTGGAGCTGGCGGTGGCCAGCGGGACACTGAACCGCGGGCTTGTTCTGTCGGCAGCCCCGACGCCCGGAGCCCCTCCCCCGGGGGTGAGTCTAAATTTAGCCCCGAGGAAGCTCCCTCCTCATTTTGCTGGAGAAAAGCTCCTTTCACTGGCCGGGGCCTGGGCTTTGATGAGGTGGGAGGACCCACATCTGGGAGCATATAAACTTTATTGTCCTTGGATGACAAAATGGGTTCCCTGCCTACTGGTTTTCCACCTTTTCAGCTGGAGCGTGACGTCCCTGCTAATGACTGTGTTGGCCAGGGTGGGCCATTTCACTCTGGACTGAGCTCCCTAGGTCCCCAACTGGGCTGGAGGCGACACCTGGGGACCTCGCCTTGTCCCCGCTTCACCTGGGAGGCCGCCCCTGTGTGTGCAGACACGGCAGAGAGCAGGAGGCCTTGCATGATTGTGAGAGAAGGTGAGGACCAAGTTTGTAACCACTGGGACCAGGTCCCAGATTGCAGGAGGGGTGAAACATCTGGGTCTTCCCCTTTGAGGCTCCGGGGTCCGGGTCTTGGTGGTGAACCCACGACTCCCTGATGGGAAAGACATTAGCCCCCAGGGGTTCTCTGGGCAGAGAAGGCTGTTAGGACTTCTCCTGGCCCAGAGCGGGCTCCTTAGCGACTCCCACCCCAGCACCCCTCGGCCATTTGCATCTTGTGGGAACTGTTTGGGGAGCCGACAAGTGAACATCCCTTTATCTTTTATTTTTTAAAAATATATTTTATTAATTTTTCACAGAGAGGAAGGGGTAGGGATAGAGAGTTTGAAACATGGATGAGAGAGAAACATCAATCAGCTGCCTTTTGCACGCGCCCCACTGGGGATGTGCCCGCAACCAGGATACATGCCCTTGATGGGACTTGAACCTGGGACCTTTCAGTCCGCAGACCAACGATTTATCCACTGAGCCAAACCAGTTTCGGCTGAACATCCCTTTAGAAGTCCTCCCCTAGTTCACGGTCATGTCCCTCGTGATAAACATGTCCGTCAGTGGCTAATGACACACGGTCTGGGTCACTCAGCTAAAGGAGGAAGCCGGGAATGTGGGTCAGGGCGCGGGGGACTTGCGTTCAGAAAAGCTGGGCCACTGGGAGGTCTGGTTTTCCTGCTCATTAGCGGGGCGACAGCGGGCAAGCTACCGTCTCCAAACTCCTGTTTCCTCGCCTGGAAAACGGCAGTCATGAGGCTGAACTCACAGCTCTGCGGTCAGCAACCAGCGAGAAGATGTTACGTTCTACCGTATTTTCCAGCGTATAAGATGACTTTTACCCCCAAAAAATCTTCTCAAAAGCCGGGGTCGTCTTATACATCAGGTGTCATCTGATAGGGCCAGTGTATCCGGTTAAAAGTTGGGGGTCATCTTATACGCCGGAAAATACGGTATTTTCAAAAGCTCATGCCAAGACTGGTCTGGCTCAGTGCATAGAGCATTGGCCTGCAGACTGAAAGGTCCTGGGTTCAATTCCGGTCAAGGGCATGTACCTGGCTTGCGGGCACAACTCCAGTGTGGGGCATGCGGCTGATCGATGTCTCTCTCTCATCGATGTTTCTGACTTTCTATCCCTCTCCCTTCCTCTCTGTAAATAAATCAAGAAAATATATTAAAAAAAAAAAAAAAAAAAAGCTTGTGGTCAAGGGGACTGCGTTCCCTGGGAGGCGATCGGGGCTGGTAGCAAATGTTGGTGTGGATTTGGTCGGTTCCCCTCCACCTCCCTCCCTGCCCCCCATGGAAACCTCTGGTCTCTCCGAGAGCCCCCAAAAGGACACGGGGGGCCTAGGGGACCCTGGGAACCGCTCAGAAGGGGAGAAGGTCCCGGTTTCAACTCGGGGCTCCCCATCGGAGTCTGGCCTACTCTCCCATAGGATCTAGACCTGGGGACTCTCCTACCCAGCCTTCTACCTTCACCCCCGAATAAGCTTTCCGGGAAACGACCACGGATAGAACGGAGAGAAGCCAGGCTGAGGCTCCAAGCGAGGAGGCCTGGGTGCGGAGGGGCTGGAGAGGTGCCCCCGGCTGTACTTTTCCAGGATGCCCTGGACCGCCCCCAGGAGGTGTCAGTATGGAAAGAGCGCAGGCACATTTTACGAGCTAGTAAAACACGGGGAGACGGCTGATAGATTCCTTGGAATGCATCTGCCCGGCTGACGTCACTTTCTCAGCCCGGGGAGCCAGACCGTCTCCGTGGCTGTGGCCCCCTTTCTGGACCGGTTTCCCCCCCGGAGTTCATCCCGAGGGACCCCCGGGGGCCACGTCCCTGTCAGAGAGGGCTGGTGTGCGGCGCGGAGTGGCCCTCTCTGGGCCTCTGCCGTTGGCAAGGACGCGCTCCCCTCTGAGACGGCGAGGAGATGGATGGCTTCTCGGGGACCGGGGCCTCTCCCCCTGCAGACACATGTCTGGGCTGTCCCCGCCTCCCATCTTATCTCCCTGCCTCTGCGACGGGGAGGGGCGCATTGTCACGACTGGCACCCTCCCCAGCCAGACACCACCCCCAGGGGCTGCGCTCCGTTTTCTGTCCCCAGCTCGGAGGACGGGAGGCTGGGCGGCTCCCTGCGACCAGCTGAGTCCCTGGCTTGGTCACCGCGGGTACTGTCACCCAGCTTCTGCTGTGACAGAGTGATGTTCGTTTTCCTGTGCGCATCGGAGGACATGGCCACGGAGGCAGGGGAGGGGGAGGGCAGGGGAGATGGGGACAAGTGGACACGGCCTGAGCATCTATTACTCGGCGGGCTCTGTCCTGAACTGTTTCATGTACAGTGGTACCTCGAGATACGAGTTTAATTCGTTCCGTAACCTTGAGGCGTGGGAAACTATGAGACGCTCGAGTCGCGGTAAACTGGTGGGTCGTGTGCAGCCGGCCGATCCGCGCGATTACTCCTGTCTCAAATGTTGCTCGTATTTCAAAGCAAAAATCGCTCGCTCGATGGCTCGTATCTCAAAAATCTCGTCTGTTAGGGCACTCGTACCTCGAGGCACCACTGTACTTGGATTCTCAACAGCGCCCTGGTCGAGGACAGCCCCGATCTCATGTCACAGACTTGGAAGCAAGGCGTGGAGCGCTAACCGTGAAATGGACCATCACACGGCTTTTTCTCGATTCTTCTGGGAGTCGGTTTCTCCACTGAGGTGGTGTCGCCTGGTGCTGGGAGTGTGGGACCCGCTGAAGACCCTGTGTCCTCTCAAGAGGTCAACACGGCCCTACCTGGTTTGCTCAGTGAATAGAGCGTAGGCCTGTGGACTGAAAGGTCCCGGGTTTGATTCCGGTCAAGGGCATGTATCCTGGTTGTGGGCACATCCCCAGGAGGGGGCGTGCAGGAGGCAGCTGATCGATGTCTCTCTGTCTCACCAATGTTTCTAACTCTCTATCCCTCTCCCTTCCTCTCTGTAAAAAATCAATAAAATATATTTAAAAAAAAGAGGTCCACACGAAGGAGCCGAACAGCACTCTGGGAATCCCAGGCCAACCGGTCTTCTCTTCCCCATCAGGAGGCGTGGGGACAACCAAGCCTTGGCGCGCTTTGCCTCCTGGACGGGGCGACCCTGCAGGGCCCCGCTCTCTCTCGAAGGCTCTCCAGATGCCCGGGGCTCGGTGCCAGCACCCCAGCTCTGCACACTGCGCCGAGGAGCCTGGGAGACACGCAGCCCGTCCAGCTGGCGAGACCTGGGGTGACTCATCTGGCCTGGGGAGCCGAGCCTCTGCACCCCCTCCTGCCCGCTGCACCTTTCGGTGGTCACCGTGGCCGCAGGGCACGCACAGGCCGGTCCCCAAGCCGAGAGGGGGGGCTCTGGAGGCAGCGAGCGCAGCCTGTGGGCCCCTGCATGCCCATGGCCTCCTCCTCCCGCAGCTCCATCCCCAGCACTGAGGGTGCGGGAGAAGATTCCTCTCCCCAGAAGCCAACGTGCGGGGTGAGGGGGTGGGAAAGGGGATCTGTTTCTCCCCGAGACAGGCGTCCCCTGAGTGTGGGGGGACCCGGGCTGGGCAGCCTGCGGGTGTCCTTAGGAACGGCCTGCCACCCTCTGACCCGGGGCTGACCTTCGCGCACATGGCAGCCACTGCCCTGCCATCTGCCTCCGCAGCCAGCGCGGGACAGATGACGCCACGGCGCTTTCGGGTGTGCTGGGGTTTCGGCCGAGTCCAAGGAACATCAAAGGGCAGAACAACAGCCAATACATCACGTCTGTCACCAGGGCCCCCGCCCCTGATTATCACATTAAAGCGGCAATGGGCACATTTCAGCCGAAGCTCAACAGACACCTACTGTAACCAGCGATTCCCTCCATTCCTCCCTCCCGAGTTAAACAACGGGGCGATGGCTGCGTGCGGAAAGCTGTGCTCGGTCTACATTCAGCAGCTGAGCTCCCCCCGCACATGCACACACATGCACAGCACACACATGCACACACATGCACAGCACACATGCACACACATACGCGCACATATGCACACACACGCACAGCACACACAAGCACAGCACACACACGCACAACACACATGCACACACATGCACACACATTCACACACACTCAAGCACAGCACGCAC
This sequence comes from Lasiurus cinereus, assembly GCA_011751065.1. Lineage (NCBI taxonomy): Eukaryota > Metazoa > Chordata > Mammalia > Chiroptera > Vespertilionidae > Lasiurus > Lasiurus cinereus. The sequence goes on from JAAGEH010000337.1 coordinate 2,532,931, forward strand.
ATACACACATGCACACACACACAAGCACAGTGCGCGCACACATTCACACACACAAATGCACACACACATGTACAAGCACACACATGCAAACACATGTATAAGCACTCACATGCACTGCACAGATGCACAAGCACACACAAATGCACACGTGCAAACACACATGTACAAGCACACACATGCCCACACGCACTTTCTGGCTAAAGAACAGCAGATCGTTGGGATGAGAACAGAGAGCGGAGCTGGGTTCTAATTTGAGCTCCAGCGCTTAATAGCTTGAGGTCGCCAGTGAGGAGTTGGCACCTCTGAGCCTCCCCGTCCTCCCAAAGCGGGGCACTCAGCTGGCAGAGCGTCTCCACTCCCGTTCCCCCAGGAACCGCAGCCAGTGTGTGCTCATCGTCAGGACGCGTGTTTGGTTCTGGATGTGTTGGCCCTGTGACCTTTGGGAGGAAGGAGAAACACTCTCTCCCACTGAAGATTTGTGGGGAGGTGCCTCTGGAGAGCCTTCTAGAGAGAGCCGGCCTCTGAAGGGTCGGCCTGAGCGAGGGCGAGGCAGGCCCCTCGTGGCTGGCGTTGCAGGTTCCGAAGGAAATGTTTGCTGGGCTGGTATTTCCGAGGGTAAGTCCTCACCGGGGGGGAGGGGGGGGGGGGGGGGGGGGGAGCGGAAGGTGACTGCAGAGAGAGCCTTCGCTGGTCTTGAGGACTATTTTCCCCAAACTCCGGAGCATCCAAAGAAAGCAGAGTCATCTGCCAGAATGTCCCAGAAAGAGCAACAGGCATGTGAATGGTTCCCACATGATCAGGCGTCAGGAATGTCACACTTCTTTTATGACTTTCAAGTACATGCGAGGTGCTGTGAGAGCCAGCCTGCCAGGGGTGGGAAATTCAGCCTCAGACCTTCCTCTGGCCGGGCCCCTTCCTCCCACTTCCTGCGAGCACTCGGGCGGGGCCCTCGGGGTGCCCGGCCTGTGTTCATCGGCCATCTCCCGGCAAAGCTTTATACCCTGACGTCATTTCTCTCTGAGGCCCTGCCATCTCCGCGTCGGGGTCTCGGGGAGGCAAGACCTCCGTGCCCGGGACGGCAGGTCTCTGTCCCCTTCTAGTCCTGGAGGGGCCCAGGACCCACTGCAGACTTCCCTCTCTGATAAGACTGTCTCCCCACCATTTGGAGAAGACGGCCGGTAATCTCCCTTCAGACGGCCTTCAGAAAGACAGGATGGGCGCTGCTTCCTGCGGTGGGCTCCGCTTTCTGGGCATGGAAGTCGGGGGCGGGGTGGGGGGGAAGATAGGTTATCTAGGACTCGGGAACCTAGAATTCGCCAGTGCTGTTGCTGAGATGAATGTGAGGGGACTGGAGAATCTGCTCAGAGATTTCATGAGGGAAATGCAGGAGAGAGACTTAAAGAACCGCATGTGAAACGAGTTAACATTCTGGCCCTCTAAAATGCTGTCTCTTTCCTCTCCTCCCCTCTCTGCTTTGACCAAGTAAGGGGTTCAGGAAGAGCCCTGTTGCATGGAGCCCCAGAAGCAGCAGCAGACCCTGCCTGCACCTTCCCGCCTCTGAGCTCTGTAAGTTCAGAAGGTGCTCGCTCCAGGTCAAGGGATCCAGTTTGACCGTCGCGGCCACTCTGCAACAGGTGGGGCGATCACCAATCCCATTTTCCAGATCAGGAAACGGGGGTTCAGGTGGTTTAAAAGACTTGCCCAACGCGGATGGCAGGGTGGGAAGAAGCATCTACATCTCTCGGCTTTTCCCAGACGCCCCGGTTTGGCTAAGGTGTTTGGATTAGGCTTTGTCTGCGGCCACTAGTGACTTACCTTCTGCAGCATCAGGCGCTTAGGAATCTTGCCCGTAGATTTTGTTTACCGTATTTTCCGGCGTATAAGACAACTGGGTGAGTAAGACAACCCCCAACTTTTCCAGTTGAAATACAGAGTTTGGGATATACCCGCCCTATAAGATGACCCCCAACTTTTGAGAAGGTTTTCCTGAGTTAAAAAGTCATCTTATACGCCAGAAAATACGGTAACTCTTTTTTTAAAAAATATCTTTTATTGATTTTTTTTTTATAGGAGGAAGGGAGAGTGACAGAGAGTTAGGAACATCGATCAGCTGCCTCCTGCACACTCCCTACTGGGGATGTGCCCACAACCAAGGTACAGGCCCTTGACTGGAGTTGAACCTGGGACCCTCAATCTGCAGGCTGACGCTCTATCCACTGAGCCACACCAGTTAGGGCAGATTTCATCTAACTCTTGCACGTACGCTATTCTTTTCTCCTTTCAGAAAGAGAAGCGAGAAGTAGACACCTTTCATATGAGAGAATATGCCCTGGGCTTCCCTTCAGATCTGCTGGGTCCCCCCAAGGCGAGGCCGTGGCCAGCGTAAGGCCGTGTGGCCAATTCTACATGCATTTGCTTAGGGATGGGAGTCGTTTTACAAAAACGATAAATCCAAGTCTCGAAGAAGAATGGCAGGAAATGTATTTCTGACTATTTTAGAAGTGACTCATGCTGGGGCTGTTTGGAAAATACATATTATTTTTTATCGGTAAGTGGACTACAGTCAATGTTATCTCGTCACATCCAGGGATCCTCAGATCCGATTACCCATTTCCCTCAAAACAACCCACAGGGCCATTGTGGGGGGACAGGGCCCGCCACAGGCGCTGCAGCCCCCCTCCCGGCACCCCTGCACACGGCGCTGATAACACCACACCCTCCCTGAGAAACCAGGGAGGGCAGATAAGAAGAACTCCGCATTCCAGCTCTCACTCATTTCCACAGCCCGGAGATATTTGCACCAGAAGAGGTTCTGGAACCAGCAAATCTTGGCTGGGGTCTCACCCTTTGGAAGCGAAAGAGGAAAATGAAGGAATTCCTCAGATACAGCCTTTCTTTGGGGGCTTTGTCAGGATAGGGGCTTTTTAAAAATAATGTTTATTTTACTTTTTTTAAAAAAATATTTTTATTGATGTCAGAAAGGGAGAAGAAGAGAGAGAAACATCAATGATGAGAGAGAATCATTGATCTGCTACCTCCTGCACATCCCACACTGGGGATTGAGCATACAACCTGGGCCTGAGCCCTTGACTGGAATCGAACCTGGAACCTTTCAGTCCACAGGCCGACGCTCTACCTACTGAGCCAAACCAGCTTGCACACACAAAAAAAATAGTTTATTTAAAAAATGTTTTAAAAAATTGATTTCCAAGAGGAAGTGTGAGAGAGAGAAAATAGAAACATCAATGATGAGAGAGAATCATTGATCTGCTGCCTCCTGCACACCCCACCCTGGGGATTGAGCCCACAACCTGGGCATGGGCCCTGACTGGGAGTTGAACCATGACCTGCTGAATCATGAGTCGATGCTTAGCCACTGAGCCACACCGACCGGGCAGGATAGAGGCTTTTGGAGATTAAATCACAATGAAGGTTGGCTAAGGGATCCTACCCTTCCGTCACTGCCCAAAGAGCTGTCCGACTATACAATGTATTTTTGCAGGAAGTACCCTATCCCGTTTTCATTAGCAGCTATTTGGTCTGGCCAATTTGAGGCAGCAAAATTCAGCTCTGCCATCAGCCAGGTTCTGGGGGACACAGGTATTCACTTTGAGAAGCACTCTGACCCCCGAACAGGAACGGTCCAGCACGCTGAGCTCTGCTGCCTCCGAAGTGAGCATCAGGGAGTTGGAGGGAGGGGCCAGCTGGCCGGCTTTCTGCGCCTGCTCCCTACTAGGGAGCAGTCCAGGCCTTTCTCTCCCATATAGGCCCTGGGTCCTGAGAAAGCTGGGCTGGTTCCCCGTGTGCCCCAAGTCTGAAAGCAGCCCTTCTGGTTGGGAAGAGATGGGCTTCGTGGGGTGTGGGAACCTCTTTCACGTCCCGCATGGTTCAGGGTTCCCGTTCAGGGTTCGGGTTCTGGAGGAGGCCACACGCCAATGAAAAGAGAGACTAGAAAAGCATCAATTTGGCGATATTGGGGGGCCAGGCGGGAGCCTTCCTCTAGTGCAGTGGTTCTCAACCTTCCTAATGCCATGACCTTTTAATACAGTCCCTCATGTTGTGGTGATCCCCAATCATAAAATTATTTTTGTCGCTACTTCATCACTGTAATTTGCTACTGTTATGAATCTTAATGTGAATATCTGTGTTTTCTGATGGTCTTAGGAGACCCTGCTAGCTGTTCGCGACCCACAGGTTGAGAACCTCTGCTCTAGTGGAAAGGACTACCCCTTGCTCTGGCCTTTTTCTCCCTTTTATTACGACTATGGGACACACTCATGACCTTTAGGCGGGAAATTCCAAGAACAGAAGTTTACATGAGACAAACAGGTGGAGGCTGCTTCAGCGAACAATGTTTCCACTGAACAGTGAGTGATGAACCCTGACCTTTCAGAGCAATGCAGGTGGACCCGCCTTCTGCTCTCCTGTCCACCTCTTTCCATGAGTGAGGCAGTGTCTGGTTTCCAGCAATGGGCTCTCCAGGGTGCAAGGGACATGCAGGCACAGAACCCCCGCTGGGTGGGCTAGGCATCCCGGGGTTGAGGGTTTCTGCCTGGGGCGCAGGAGACGGAGGAGGTGAGAAAGGTGGTCTGGTTTCCAGCCGGCTCAGCTTCCTCGGCACCAAGAACTTGCTAGAAACGCAGAACCCCAGGGCCCAGCCAGACCCCAGGAACCGCAGTCGGCATTTCCCCGGGAACCCCAGGGACTGTGCGTGTTTAAGAACAGCCCCGGGCTGAGGGAGCAGGAGGATGCGGGCGATGCACAGGTGCTGGGAAGGAGCCGCCTGGAACGGGGAGAGGAGCCCGCGGCTGCCGTCTGTCCGGGTGGAGCAGGAGAGTCAGGCCAGACAGGTGTGTCCCCCCACCTCCCCCCCCCGCCCCCCGGCCCCTCAGGGGTGGGGAATCTTGCTGGCGATCAGCCCCTTTGGGGGAAGGTGTGTTTGGGAGGCGGCCGTGGCCAGGAGCGGGGATGGGGATGTGGAAGTCAGTTCCAGTGCTGGAGCTGATGGTGCACCCGACGGGCGGAGGCCGGCTAGCACGGGGTGGGGGGTGGGGGCGGCGGTAGGGCTGCCGCTGCTTCTGGTGGAGCCCCTTTTCTGGAAGAGGCGTTTCGGAAGTCTCCTGCGGCTGCAGCACATGGGGGGGCTGCCTCACAGCTCCCTGTCGCTCTGTCGCAGGGCAGCCAGCTCCGGAGACCGGGACGCCCGGGCCAAGGTCCTGGCTTCAGGTGAGGGGGGAGGCTGGCCCTGTGCTCCCCACGCCCCTGCTCCTCCCCCCACTCTCTGCTCAGTCCTGCGGACAGCAGGGCCAGACAGAGCTGGCTGGGCCTCTGGCCCTGGAGGGGGTGCCCTGGGAGGGGGCAGTGAGAACAGGAGGCAGCCGTCTGGTCTGGATGGGTTAGGTCTGCATCTGCAGGAAGAGAGGGAGGCCAGGCGACGTGAGCGAACTTTTTCTTTCTTTCTTTTTTTAAAATATATATTTTACTGATTTTTTTACAGAGAGGAAGGGAGAGGGATAGAGAGAAACATCGATGAGAGAGAGAGACATCGATCAGCCGCCTCCTGCACGGCCCCTACTGGGGATGTGCCCGCCACCAAGGTACATGCCCTTGACCGGAATCGAACGTGGGGACCCTTCAGTCCACAGGTTGATGCTCTATCCGCTGACCAAACCGGTTTCGGCAAATGAGCGGTGAACTCTTTCAGTGGGAAGATTCCTGGTCCCCATTTTGAAAGAGAAGGCAAGAATTTGGGTGCCAGTTACCTCCTGCCTTGGCCCGTTGCTGCTGCGGGGCCTGGGCCAGTGAAGGGCCCTCTCTGAGCCTTGGGGTTCCCTCTGAAAGGCCGTGGGACCTGGGCATCTTCCGGGCACGGGGCTGGCTCCCCTTGAGTCTTCCTTCCCGTGCCTTCCAGGGCTGCTGCCTCTGGCGCATTTCTTGCAAGTGAAATTCTGAACGAAATGGTTTCTGCCTGGTAACTGGGGGAACCAGGGAAAGACAAGGCTGGCACACGTGACCTTTCTGACCTGAAGGCTACAGCTGAAACCCAGCTGTTTCCCAGAATGTGGTCATTGAACACACCTGCGGGTTCTTAACAGGTTCGTGATTTGAATCCTGGGGTGTCTCTTAGGACACAAGTATACTCGAAAGCAGGGTGTCCCAGCGCCTGAAGCTTACCGGGTGTACCGGTTAATAATGCGGATTTTGTACTCAAAGAAAACACGATAATTTTAAGAGAAACATCAAAAGTGCTTTATTCATGTCCATCACTAGCTACACGTTTCCCCGTCTTTCAGGTAATTTGTGGATACCATCCCAATAGAACTTTTCTTGTTTTGAGGCAGGCCATTCAGAGACCCCATTTTCCACTTCTTCATACGTGTTGAAGAGCTGCTGAGAAAGTGCGTGTGCCATCGATCGGAACAAGTGTTCATCTGAAGGAGCAAGGTCTGGTGAATATGGCAGGTGGGTTAATACTTCCCAGCAAGATCTTTTAACGCATCTTTAACTGGGTTTGAAGTGTGTGATGGTGCAACATCATGAAGCAAAATTACTTTGCCATATCTTCTGGCACATTCTGGTCGTTTCATGGTCATCGTGTGGTTCAGATTATTTGTGGTCAGTAGCGGTCAGTATTAATGGTTTCACCTGGTTTTTGAAGCTCATAATACCCCACACCTTCCTGATCCCGCCAAAGGCAGAGCATTGTCTTCTTTCCGAAGCAATTTGGCCTTGCAGTCGATGTTGATGGTTGACTTGGATCAGTTCATGATTTTGTGCATTTGGGATTCTCAAAACAAATCCGTTTTTCATCGCCAGTCACAATTCTATGCAAAAAAGACTTTCTTTCATGCCTTTGAAGCAGTATTTTACTGATGACTTTTCGGTTTTCCATTTGTCTTTCGTTCAGTTGATGTGGTACCCATTTTCCTTTCTTTAAAATCTTTCCCATGGCTTGTAAATGATCGGAAATTGTTTGCTGAGCAACGTTTAATCTTTCTGCAAGTTGTTTCTGAGTTTGACACGCATCTTCATCCAATAATGCTTGTCATTGTTGGTCTCCCAACTTTTTGTTGACCTGGGCGCTCTTTGTCTTTCACGTTGAAATCACCACTTTTAGAGCATTTAAATTAGCGTTCACAAGTATCTTGAGAGATGGGGCATGTTCACCATAAGCTTCCTGAATTATACAATCACTTTCAGCTGCACTTTCCTTCAAAATAATGAATTAAAACTTTCCACAAATGCTCTTTTTTTTTTGGCACAAAATTCGACATATTTAAGCGTAAAAATATCTATGATGTTAACACCTTCAGCAAATTTGACACAGGAAGTTTTGAAGCTTGCTGTGAATACAACAAAATAGCAAACATATCGAATCACATGTATATCAACATATGTGGCGCTCCAGCTATTGAAAAAAAACAACACTGCATTATTAACCGGTACACCTGGTACATGTGGCCCACCGCGTTCCTTTTTCTCCTCCTGCCCAAGTGGAACCCCTACTGTGTGGGTTCAAGTGTGAACCCCTGATGAGCCAGCCTTACTCTAAACCAGTGGTTCTCAACCTTTCTAATGCCGCGACCCTTTAAGACAGCTCCTCATGTGGTGGTGACCCCCAACCATAAAATTATTTCCATGGCTACTTCATCACTGTAATCTTGCTACTGTTATGAACTGTAATGTAAATATCTGATAGGCAGGATGTATTTTCATTGTTACAAATTGAACATAATTAAAGCATAGGGATTAATCACAAAAAATAATATGTAATTATATATTGTGAAATATTTATTTCTAATGACAAATAAGTGAAATTTTGTCTTGAATCGTGGTGTAGCATGGGTAACAGTCTTCATATAACAACAGTAAACTACATTGCTACACTTTGCTACACCGAGGAGCGGTGTGTTGGTTCCTAAGACCATGGGAAATAGGTGTTTTCCAATAGTCTTAGGCGACCCCTCTGAAAGGGTCGTTCGACCCCCAAAGGGGTCGAGACCCACAGGTTGAGAACCGCTGCTCTAAACATAGTGTCAGAACCCGGCTCCAGCACGGATGGTGTTTTCTGTCCGGGGGTCCCAGGAGACCCCGAGTTATCGCGGTGACGGAAAACCTCCCACGAAGTTTCCCTCTCATCCAGGGCCTGGGAACACAGGAGCCTCCTTGAGTGGTCAGCCTTACCTTTTCCCAGGGCCGTAAAAATATATATTTTTGTTTCCCATTCCAAACACAACATAACTCACTTCCCTTTTTTTTTTCCTGGGAGATCGGGGTCGGAGAGGGAGGCTGGGGGGTCTGCGGGATAAAGCCGCTTGTAAAACAACGGCAGGGGGATTCCAGATCCGACCTAATCAACGTTTCTCAGGGTCCGCAGACCCATAAAACGGCTTTCTCGCCGCGGTTCCCCGGCTGATTTATTCCTCTCGCCTGCTGCACAGCCCGTTCGTCGGGGCCGAGAGAGAGTTGCAGTTCACGGGGCCCTCGCTGGTACCGTCTCAGTTTATAAATCGCACGGAGAGCAATTTATTGCTCGGCGCCCCGCGGAGCCCGATATTAATAAATTGTGTCTCATCTGCCAGAGCGTGTGTATACGGCTCCCTGGGCCCCCGGCTCACGGGCCTGGAGCTGCGGCCCGTTTGCACGTGGCTGGGAAACCAGTCTGGCTGTTCCCTCGGATCGAGCCCCAGTCCGGGTCCCCCTGCCTCCGTCTGAGTCCCCCCTTTTTCGGCGATGACTGTTTGTGGGTCCTGGTTGCTTGTTTTTTTTTTTATGTTATTGATTTTTTTTTTACAGAGAGGAAGGGCGAGAGAGAGAGAGAGTTAGAAACATCGATGAGAGAGAGACATCGATCAGCTGCCTCCTGCACGCCCCCCACTGGGGATGTGCCCGCAACCAAGGTACATGCCTTCGACCAGAATCGAACCTGGGACCCTTCAGTCCGCAGGCCGACGCTCTATCCACTGAGCAACACCGGCCTCGGTTTGTTGCTTGTTTTTAATACCACGGGGATGCTGTCTATTGCAGAGGAGAACAGATCTCATCTCTGTGGGTGTCTGTGCTATGGTGGGGAGATGGAGCCAAAGGAAGGACTTCATTCCTTCCGAAATGCGTCGATTTGACCTTCTAGATTTCATCAACCTGTGGGTTGCGTCAACAGACAAAATTGCGTGGAGACTGGTTTGGCTCAGTGGATAGAGCGTCGGCCTGCGGACTGAATGATCCCAGGTTTGGTTCCGGTCAAGGGCATGTATCTTGGTTGCAGGCACATCCCCAGTGGGGGGCGTGCAGGAGGTGGCTGATCGAAGTCTCTCTCTCTCTCATCGATTTTTCTAACTCTCTATCCCTTTCCTTTCCACTCTGTAAAAAATCAATAAAATATATTTAATAAAAAAAAAACAGACAAAATTGCATTAATAGTGCAAAATTTCCTCTTGCCCAATCTCTTCTTGCCAGTTATAGGAACGTCAACTGGAGCTTCTAGGAAGTCTTTTGGTGGGTTTCTCACACGCTCACAGAAGCTAGTCCAGCGGGCATGGGCCATTGGTGGACTCCCACAGGGCACCCCCCACTTCCTTCCTCTTCCCTGGCTCCACCCCTTCTGCTGGGCAGGGCTGCTGGCTCCTTCCAGCACCTGACCGTGTTGACCAGGCACTCAAGGCCACCAGGCACCTTTGCTTCCTGCTGACCACCTTCTGGTGACTTCTCATTCCCAAGGGCATGGCATGCTTTCCACTCTCTCTCCTCTGCCGTGGACACTTTGGTCCCTGTCACAGGCTCATGGTCTCCCCTCCAAATCCCTCTGTTGCAGTCGTAGGCCCCAGCGTGTCAGAAGGTGACTGTATTTGGAAGCAGAGCTGTTACAGAAATAATGAAGGTAAAATAAGGTCATCAGGGCGGGGCCCTAATCTAATCAGATTAGTGTCCCCAGAAGAAGGGTGATTTGGACACAGACAGGTATGGAGGGGAGACGCCTGAAGACCCAGAGAGACGAGCACCATCCTCAGGTCAAGGACAGAGGCCGCCGAAGGAGCCTCCTCCCGGGCTCCGGCCTCCAGGACGTGAGAAACGCAATGTCTGCCCTGTGAGCCAGGCTTTGCTATGGCAACCCTTGCCGCTAACACAGCCCCCTGCCAGGACGTGTCTGGAGCCTTCTCGGTGACTAAGCCGGGCACCGCCGGTGGGTGTAAGTCAGGGATGAGAGCGCTGGCTTCTGTCGGGGCCTGGCTTTGTTCGGGGAGCCCAGGGCCATGGCTCTGTGTCTCCGTGGAAGCGCCCATCCCAGTCTGGCAGCCGCCAGCTGCCCGGGCCCTGCTCCCTCCCCTCCCCCTCTAGGCCTGGTGCTGCAGCCATACTGGACTCATTGTTTCTAGAAAGCACTGTGACTGGCAGTGAGAGCCGGGGGGCTGGGCCGCGCAGGGGAACTGGCATCACAGTGACCCCCTTTGGTGGGGAGTGGGGCGACACAGCTGCTGCTGGGGTTGCCCCCTCAAGGCTAAGAGAGGAGAGGAGACATATCCTGGCTGCTTTCTCCTCCCCCCCCCCACTCAGTGTCCCACCGACTGCCTGCCATTGGCTGAGCCCAGAACCCCAGGGGTTGGTTTGGGGAACAGCTGTGGGACCAGGCCCTACCTCGGAGAGCAGAGCAGGAAAAGGGTGCAGATGGGACCTCGGGGCACACGGCCCCAGGACTGTGCTCCGTGCAGACGGGGCTAGTTCCCAGTGGCTGCTGCACCATACTGGGTGGTTTAAAACCACAGAAACGTGCTCTTCCAGTCCTGAGTCCCCGACATGCAAACTCACAGGGACCCCAGGCTCCAGGGGAGAAGCCTGCTTGCCTCTCCCACTTCCGGTGCCCTCGGGTGCTCCTTGGGGGTGGCAGTACCCGCCATGGGCATCTCTCAGGATGTCGCTTCTCTGTGGGATGTGACGCTTGTCCCTGGAGTCAGGACCCATCCAGATGACTCAGGATGAGCGCAAAGAGATCTCAAGTCAGTTGCATCTTTCCCAAACAGCCACATTCCTGGGTCCCAGGGGCGGGGATGTGGGTATATTTGGGGGGCAGCCCACTACCATCTCTTCAACTGTGCTCAGCTGTTCCCCAGCCGTTCTTTATCTAGAAAACTCCCTGAGTCTCCACCCTGGCGTCACCTTCAGGATGAGACCTGGCCTGCACCAGGCTCTCAGACAGGCTCACACGCGGCCCCTCGCGGGCCCTGGAGTCCTTTGCTTACCAGCCCGTGTTTACCCCTAAGAGCCCGCTCCCTGGACTAGGGGCTCCCCAAGGACAGAGCCGGCCCGGCCTGGGCTCCAAGGGCCAATGTTGCTTTGCTCTTTTGTGAGGACCAAGGTCTTTCTGCCTGAACCCCTGTTTTGGGGTCAACACAGATTTCCTAACCACGTGTGCCTCTGCCCCCATCTGACACACGCGTCCTTGCTGAGCACCTCAGGTGTCTGGAATGTGCCCCCTCCCCAGTTTGCCTGAACCCCTTCTTTCCTGGACCCGAATTGCACAGTCCCCGCAGCACAATTCTCGTGGAAGAGACGCTGCCTTTAAAGAAGTCTGTGAGGGCCAAACGGGGCCAGGCCTGGCGGGGTGACCACGCTGACATCAGGGCCCTCCTGTGGGAGAATGATCTGGAACTGAAACAGCGGGACCTGCATTTGAGACGGCCAGCGGGTGCTTTTCTGTCCGTCCCAAGCAGTCCCTGCGCTTTGTTGTGGGAAGTAGCTTTCAAGCCTCATACAGCCCCAGAGAGAAAAGTCTGGATTACCGGGGAGGCGGTGCTTTTCATTTGCCATCAGCCAAGTCTTGTTGCTCTTTTGCCTGAACTACAGCGGTACCTCGAGATACGAGTTTAATTTGTTCCGTCACCTTGAGGCATGGGAAACTATGAGATGCTCGAGTCGCAGTAAACTGGTGGGTCATGTGCAGCCGGTCGATCCACACGAGCGCGATGACTCCTATCTCAAATGTTGCTCGTATTTCAAAGCAAAAATCGCTTGCTCGACGGCTCGTATCTCAAAAATCTCGTATGTTAGGGCACTTGTATCTTGAGGTGCCACTGTACATGTATTTTCCTGTTTTAGTGGCAGAAGGAAGCTCTCGCTCTGCCCCTCGGCCGGAGGGCCAAGGCCGGAGTTTGGGGGTTGAGTTGAACAGCTCGGGAAAAACTCTTGGTCAGGTACGTTTACTTGTTTTCTGGGGTTTTGGGGTTTTCTCCTAAAGCAGAAATCAGTCTCTTACACGCAGGTGTCTTTGGCTGACGTCTGATGAACTCAGCGCTAAACCGAGTGGCCCGCCGCACCTGGGAGAGGATAAAACACGGCATCTACGTGGCCGTGGGCAGAGGCCGTGGCCCCTTCCGGAGGCTCCCTCCCGGTTGAGCCTGGCGGTTAGGTGCGCATGGGGTGTGTGACTGAGCGGGGAGCCCCTGACCCAGGCCAGATGTATACAGGCAGCAGGGCTGGATGAGCAAAGCAGCGAGGACACCTCAGAAACGTGGGCCTTGTACCCCGCTTTGCGTCTTACCCGCCCTGTGACCTCCGGCCTAAACATTTACTGTCTGTTTTTTTTTTTTAATATATTTTATTGATTTTTCAAAGAGAGGAAGGGAGAGGGATAGAAAGTCAGAAACATCGATGAGAGAGAGACATCGATCAGCCGCCTCCTGCACACCCCACACTGGGGATGTGCCCGCAAGCAAGGTACATGCCCTTGACCGGAATCGAACCCGGGACCTTTCAGTCCGCAGGCTGACGCTCTATCCACTGAGCCAAACCGGTCTCGGCTACTGTCTGTTTTTGTCTGAAAAGGAGAGACACTCTCATCTGCCCCTGCCTCACAGGCTGGTGACTGAGTGCGGTGGATGTTCTGGAAGCGCCTGGCACATGAAACACCGCCCAGCCGACCCCTGGCGACGGGGCCACGGAACCCGGGAGAAGCGCTGGGTGCGGGTGTGGCTTCTGCCGCTGCTGGCATGGCTGCTGCTGTGTGTGCAGACGCTGGCACTGCCGGATGGCACCGGGTTTGTGCCTGGGGCTCCTCCCAGACAGGCCACGTCGGGGCCAGGTCCCCACCTTGCTGGGTCCACTTTCCCTTCCCCAGCCTCCCCCAGGCACCCCGTCCTGCGGCCCGGCCCGCCTGGTACCCAGACACTCGTCCCGTTTCCAGGGAGAAGGAGGCTCCGCTCTTTTCTCCAACATAAAACCTGACATCTCCCGCATCTGGGGGACAGCGGGGGGGAGGAGGAAGCGAGAAAGAAGCAGAGGATCAGACGCCGGGGAGACAGACATAGTTTCTCTCTGACCGCCGGGAAGATAAGGGGCGGACAGAGCCGGACCGGCCTATAAATCGCGCGCAGCAGCTTTATCGCTGGGCCCGGGAGGGGAGCGGGCACCGGAGGCAGCGGGAGGCTACAATAACACGCCGTCGGCGCTTCCAGGCCGCGGTCTGCCCGCCCGGCCAGGCGCCGGAGCAGGGCGCTTAGGTTACAGCCAGCGCTGGTCCCTGTCTCCGGGAGGGGGAACGTGTGATGCCCGGGACATTGGTATGCGCCTGGGCTGGCTCCAGTGTCAGAGGAGAGGCCTGGGGGGTGATGGGGTGATGGGGGTGGAACCAGACAGGCCTGTCGGCGCAGAACAACATTGGGGCCGGGTGCTCCGTGACCCGTGGGCCTCGGCGTCTTGTGGGTCTCCCTCCCCTGGCAGCCTGTGGGCGCCCGCTGTCTCTCTGGAGCCTCCAGTGAGGGTCCGTGGAGTCTGGGGGGTGGGGAAGGAGGAGAAGGGGTCGTGACAACTTCCATGGACCCCTGAGCCTTCTGGTTGGCGGGTGCAGAGAGGCAATGAGGGCCGGGGACCAGCGGCCGCTCCAGGGCGCAGCGCTGACATGCACGCGCCCACGGTGGCGACATAAATCACGGAGCCCGCACCCCCCTCTGGAAGTGGCTTTGCCGCCTCATAAACCGCCCTCGGCCCCCAGCGGCCTCGGCCCAGGTGGCCTGTCTCTGGGTCGTGTTGTTGGCTCACGTGGTTCCCATTTGGGGCGGTGGTGGAGGCTCACGGAAGGGCAGGCTCGTCCCCCGTAAAACGGATACCCCGCCTCCCCTGCTGGGTGAGTCGCCCCACACTGTAAGACAAGACGGTGTCAGGACGAGGGGCCCCGGGCAGGCGCCTCTTCCAGAGTCTGGAGGAGGGGGGTGGGAGGGAAGAGGGGGTGCTCCCGCTGCCTTTGAAAGGAAGAGGCGGCCAGGCCTCTCTCTCCAAACGCACCTCCTGCCCCTCCGTGCCTGTGGCCCTTCCCTCTGGCTGGGCAAACACCCCCATTCCCCAGTGGTGTGTCCATCTGCGCCCCCGGATGGCGCTCCGCTCGCCCGCTGTGGCTCAGACGCCTCTCTTTCTGCTGAGCGTCTACCCCTCCCTCCAAACCTAACTCCTCGGCGCCTCATTGGCACTTTGGGGGTCACGCACCCGCCTCACTCGCACTCTGACGCGCACCGACACGTGTTCTGGTCTGTGCCGCTCGGGGCAGGTTGTCTGTCCCTTTGGGGAAGGCTGGTCCCTGGCCTGGCAGGGGATTATTCAAGCTCTGACTTTTCCATTCCACGCTGGACTCCTCTCGCTGAAACCGGCTTTTCCAGGATCACATGCCCAATCGCCAGCACACGCGAGACCCTCCATGTCTTCTGAATTCAAATCATGGGCCTGCGCCATATGTGACCGAGCCAAGTGATTTCTCCTCACTCGCCGGCCCGTGGTGAGGGTCAAGGGTGATCATTCAGAGACACGTGCATATCGTCTTCTGTTCGCTGCCCGAGGGCACAGGATGGATGAGAAGCCAGGAGTGGCCGTGGAATGGACTGGAGCTCTCTGAAGGAGAAGCAGGGAGACGAGACGCGAGGTCATTTTGCGGGAAGCATGCTTTGCTCTGATTTTGATTGTTCGTGTTATCTTTCCCCGATGTTTCTCGGCGCCTTTTTGGTCACCAGAAAGAAGGGACAGTACACTTGCGTGGCTGTGTGTGGGTGATGAGAGTGGCAGCCATTGGTAATCAACACAGCCAGAAGTGCCACCTAACTGGCCAGAAATCATAAATGGTCTTTGTTTCCGTTTGCCCACCTGGGACGTGGATCACTCAGCCGGGCCTTGGCCCTCAGCAGACAGCTGTATGGGTGGAAGGAGGTCACGGGCAGAAGAGCATCGGTACCCCACTGTGGCCAGGGGTTTTGTGGGTTCCATCCGCCGTGATTTCTGAGCTCCACTCCCCGCTGTGCAGCGGGCTCCATTAGTACCCTCCTTGTGCAGGCCAGGGTCCGAGGCTCCGAGGGCCACCACCGGGACGTGTCGCCTGAGTAGCGGCCTCAGGTCTAAGTCCAGAGCCCACACAGTATGCCCTGCCCCTTGTTGGCCACTTACATTGTATTCATAGGATGCTCTGTTGTTTTCGTGCCTCACAAAAAGAGTCCATGCGTCTGCAACACTTGAGGTACTTCAGCCAGGGGGTTGCCAAATAGTCTGCCTCTGATGGTGCAAACAGAATCGTCTTTTCCAGGTTCTAGAAGCTTGTGTCTAGTTTAAGCTCCTCAGTACTGCTAGTGGGGTCTTTTTAAAAAATATATATATTTTATTGATTTTTTACAGGGAGGAAGGAAGAGGGATAGAGAGCCAGAAACATTGATGAGAGACATTGATCAGCCGCCTCCTGCACGCCCCCTACTGGGGATGTGCCCGCAACCAAGGTACATGCCCTTGACAGGAATCGAACCTGGGACCCTTCAGTCCACAGGCCGACGCTCTAGCCACTGAGCCAAACCGGTGTTGGCCTGCTCTTCTTGTTTCTGGAGAAAAATGACTCCTGTCTGGTTCCCTCGCTGTTGTCAGCTTCATGTGACATGCACCCGGGCACAACCCTGACCAACACACGCCTTCGTCCGCTTCTGCACGTGTGAAATTCCTATTGCTGCACATCACCCTGGATTTTCATTACCTGTTTACGCGGGCTTCTCTGCTCTGCAGTGAACGACTAGAGGGTAAATGTTGGGTCCTGCCCCTAAGCCATGTACAGCACATCTTAATTCAACGGAAGAGCTAATATTTAAAGCCTTTAATGAATTCTTGGAGCTTTGACCTCAGAGAATAAGCGCAGCCATTCTATAGGCGATTAGCGAATGCGGTCTCATCCTGACTTGCTTTCCCACCGGTGCCAAGACCTGGGTCAGGGAAGAGAGACATCAAAGGCGAAGCGGGGTGAGGGGAGGGGGTGGGGGTGTGGGGACGGGAAGACCTGTTTGATGTGAGAGAAGAGGGAGATGTCTGTGCTGGGTTGACTACAAAGAAGCACTTCTGTGAAATGGCCGCTGGCTCACCGGGTCATTATGTTTGCCGTTCACCTTGCAGGGGTCAGAGCACCTGAAGACAGATTCCCGCAGCCAGAGAGTCTAAGGGCATCGCGGACGTGATTCCAACCTGTCACTGGGTGCCCTCCCCCGGCCTCTGAAAGCCCCCGCCTCAAAGGGTCAGGAGGGAAGAGTCAAAGTTGACTCCAGGGTGATGAGGGGACGAGGAGGATGGCTTGTCATGAAGAGAAATCGGTGGTCGGGGTCTGGGGTGGGGGTGGGGGAGTGCACAGCAGGCTGGCTTCTGGTGCCAAGTGGATGTGGCAGGGATTTCACCGGGAGAGAGGTCTGGATGGAAGGGGTCCCTGAAAATGTGAGAATGGAAAGGATATCCCCTAAGAGGGAGAATAGGACGAGAAGAGGAACAGGTCAGGATGGAAACTTTGGGGAAATCTCTCAACTTGAGTGAAAACAAGAAAAGAGTGGGGTTTTTAGGACACTGAGACTATTCTGCATAATTCTGAATGCAATACATTTCCCCAAAACCAATAGAATGTGTGAGATAAAAAGTGAATTCTAATGTGAACTATGGACTTTAGTTAATATTATATCAGTATTAACTCATCAATGATAAGAAATATACCACATTAATGAAAATGTTAATAATAGGGGGAAACTGGGGCAGGGGAAAGGTATATGAGCATTCTATATCCTTTCTGTTCAATTTTTCTATAAAACTAAAACTTCTCTAAAAAATTAATCTATTAATTAAAAAATATATGTCACAAAAGACATAGAGAAAGAAAAACGAGTAAGAGAGAAAAAGAATTCGTATCTTGGACACCAAAGTAGAAGAAAGGGAGAAGGTGAGAAGGAACCATCTGGATTAGAGGGACTGACACTAAATTGGGAATCACCATAACCCATGTCGAGCAATTAACTCTGTGCGACCTTGGGAAGTTCACTTATCTCCATAACGTCCGGGTCTAGTGTCCTCATCCGTGTGATGCGTATACAGAATATCAGAGTGTTTTCTCATAACTTGGTACACATATGACTGGTGGCTTTGGAGATACTGGCATGTGATTTTCAAAAATATTGAGGAACAGTGAGAAAGTTATCTGCTTCCCAGTTCAATTTCAGTTCTACTTTGGTCCAATTGAAAGTCTCAATTTGGTGGCTAGTATGACTCTAACACTTTTCAAACAAATAATTACTAGTCTCATTTTTTAAAATGGTGGTAAATATATATCCTATATAATAAAAGGCTAAAATGCAAATCGACCAAACGGTGGAACAATCGATCGCTATGACACGCAGTGACCACCAGGGGACAGATGCTCAACGCAGGAGCTGCCCCGGTGGTCAGTGTGCTCCCACAGGGGGAGCGCCGCTCAGCCAGAAGCCGGCCTCAAGGCTGGTGAATGTGGCGTTGGTGGTGGGAGTCTCTCCTACCTCCACTTGGACATCCGCCAAAGGCTCCAGGACTGTGAGAGGGCACAGGCTAGGCTGAGAGTCCCCCCCCCACCACTCCATCCCCCACCCCCACCCAGTGCACAAATTTCATGCACTGGGCCTCTAGTATATAACGTAAATATTAACATTTTAACCATTTTGAAGGGTAAATCTGGTAGCATTGAGCACATTCACAATGTTGTGCAACCATTATCTTTGTCTATCTCCAGACCTATTTCAGCATTCCATCTCGAAACTCTGTTCCCTTACACACTTTAGGTTTATAGAAAAATTAAACAGTAAGGATAGAGAATTCCCATATATCTCTTTCCCATTCCTCCCTCCCAGCCTCTGGCATCCACCCTCCTACTTTCCGTCTTTATGATTTGAACTACTAGAGATATCCCATATAGGGAGAATCATGCAGGATTTGTCCTTTTGTGACTAGATTAATTCACTTAGCATAATGTCTTTATTGTTTGTTTGATTAAAATGTAGTTTTATTGCTGAGACAGGTTTGGCTCAGTGGATAGAGCTTCGGCTTGCGGACTGAAGGGTCCCAGGTTCGATTCTGGTTGGGGGCATGTACCTTGCTTGCGGGCACGTCTCCACTGTGGGGTGTGCAGGAGGCAGCTGATCGGTGTCTCTCTCTCATCGATGTTTCTGACTTTCTATCTCTCTCCCTTCCTCTCTGTAAAAAATCAATAAAATATATTTTTTAAAAATGTAGTTTTATTGATTTCAGAGAGGAAGGGAGAGGAGGAGAGAGGATCATTGATTGGCCCCCTCCTGCACACCCCACACTGCGGGATCAAGCCTACAACTTGGGCATGTGCCCCAACTGGGAATCGAACCATGACCTCCTGGTTCCTAGGTCGATGCTCAACCGCTGAGCTATGCCAGCCAGGCAGCATAATGTCTTTAAGGTTCACTCATGTGTCTGAATTTCATTCCTTCTTGAGGCTGAATAATAGTCCCTTCACCTGTCAATAGCCATTTGGGTTGTTACCACCTTTTGGCTACTGTGAGTAACGTTACTTACAAGCATGGCCTACACATGTCTCTTTAAGATGCTACTTACAGTTCCTTTGGGTGTCTATGCAGTGGAACTGCTGCGTCCAGTGGTAATTCTATGCTTAATATTTTGGGGAAACACCACACTGTCTTCCACAGTGGCTGTTCCATTTTATATTCCCATCAACAAGCGCAAGAGTTTCAGTTTCTCCACATCCATGCCAACACTTGTTTTCTGTGTGTGTGTGTGTGTGTGTGTGTGTGTGTGTGTGTGTGTTTATGATAGCTATTCTAATGGATGTGATAATCTAGTTTTATCTTATAACTAAGCTTTTTTTTCATTTTAAATGTATTGTTTATTGTTGATAGAATTACAGATAAGTTCCATTTGTCCCCTCTTTCCCACTCCTCCTCCCAGTCCCTACTCCTCTCTCCCAGCAGTCTTCACTATCCTAGTGTCCATTTCCATGGCTGTGCATGTAAGGACATGCGTTCTTTGGGAAGGTATTTCTTCCCATCAGCCTCGGCTCTCCACTTGTGGGCCACCAAAGCTTCCCATGTTCTGAGGTTACGGTCTTCTCAGGCCTTGGGGGATGGGATGGGGCAGGGATAAACTTCCCAGCAATCCCCTCTGCCGCTGAGCATCTCCTCCACGTACCCCCATGTCAGACCAATGGCATCATTGTTGACATTTGGAAATTTCAGTGGTTTGAAGAGCTCTGAGCCAGAAACACAGACAAGACAAGAAATGGGTATTTCTTAGGCTAAATCCCCATGTCACCGCCTCCATCATTGGCACTTGGTTGGGGCCCTTCACAGCTCACGGCTCCCCAGTGTACCTTGGAGGCCCAGCAGGGGTAACGCCCACCACCTGGCTCACTGCCCAGTGGGGCACACCATGCCCCTGCCTCTTCACCCCTGTACACTGCAGCCCCTTGGCCTGGCATGCTGTTCCTCCGTGCTGTTGCCTGGCTGGGTTCCCCTCCCTTAAAAACCGGCTCCCACGCTGCAGAACAACCATTGATTTCTCTCCTGCCTTCCCCGTGAGACAAAGGTGAGGGGTCACGACTCCTGGTGAAAGGACTAAGAATAATAAAGTACTAACCACCCCGTTTCTCATCAGATCCTCAGGCGCCTCCCAAGGTAGGCCTTGAGAGCCACATTCCCTCGATTAGGAAACAGAAACGTAGGCATTGGCTTCTTGGACACATCTTCTTTGACCTCCTACTACGCGCCAAGCTTAGAGAGAGTTAAGTCAGTTGCCCAAGGTCAGCCATTTAGAAAATTGTAAAAGCATTTTTTTTTTTAACTCAGGCACATCAAATCGCAAGCTTGTGCCCCCACTACTGTATTTTTTTTTCTCCTCAGCACATAGTAGGTGGTCAACAAGTGTTACCAAACCACAACACACGAATGGATGTAAACACCATTGTAACATGCAAATGAGGATAAAGGCCTTGACCATGGAAACCTCCCTGGGAGGGGCCTCCTCCGCCCTGGGCTATGACGTCACTACTTGGAGGTGCTGGCCTTTCTGCCTGTCGATCTTCCCTGCAGCCTTCCCAGTGAGGTGCTCCTTTGTGCGCGGGGCCTGTTCGCAAGATGCCAACGGGAAACACCCAGGCAGTGCCAGAACTTTCCTGGGAATCGTCCCCTGAGAAGGCCCACAGGACACCGACTCGGCCGTTGGCAAGCCTGCGATTTCTAGGACTCGCTTTTATGGTCTGGGAGCGGAATGTATGGTTTAAGCAAACACAATTAAATCCAAATTACCCGTGGCTGGGCCGCTACTTGCTGTCTTTCAGGGCTAGAGCACATTAAAAAAAGGGGGGGGGGGGGAGGGGGGGAGAGTAATGAAATGAGTTTTGTCCTTTTCCTTTTGGTGAATGTGCATTTTTTAAAACACAGCAAATCCCGGAGGACGGGGCTGTTTTATTTGTTTATGTTCTGAGCTGTGAGTGTCACGGGGCGTGAAATCTTATTTAACGGGCGCTGCTCTTTCTGGAGAAACTTGCCCGAGATGAGCATCCTCGGAGTCTACATGCAGAAACGGACACAGCTTTGTGCCTCTTTTGTGGGGGGCATCTCTGTGTATCTGACCATGTGCGGGCGTCTTTTCTGCGGGAGCTTCTCCAGCCTCTGGGTGCAGGGGATTTGCTGTGACTCGGGGCGGGTTGGCGGAGAGGGAGACCGTGTGAAGCCTCGTGCATCCCTGGGTACGTCATGTATGGGCAGGAGTGTCTCCATCTGGTTGGCGCAGGCCAGCTGAACAGCGTGCCAGATGGAAGTCATCGCTCCAATGACCACTTTCCTATCGTCTCAAGGCAAACAGCCAATTGGGAAGCCATTTCCCCTGGCTTCCCAAATAATAATAATAATAACAATCATCATCATCATCATCATCACGGCATTAAAAAAAAACCCTGACGGATACCTTCAGAGAGTCTGGTATTCTAATGACCGTAACTGCTCTAATGGGGCTCTTTACAGATGGCAGCCGAGGCAGATCAAACCCTTCACGAGTCCTTCCCAAAGCTGTCACAGACGCTCCCTTCTCCGTGGCCCCCGAACACAAAAGGCCCTTTGTGCCTTGCCGGACCGGAGCTGCGGTTCCCACTCCAAAGAGAGGCCCCATTAGCCGCCGTTATGCATGAGCCATATCATCAGCATAAAAATGAATTTGTCCTATTTTGCCACATGTGATGTATGATCGCTGGGCTGTGTAAACAGCCCCGGGTCTGGAATGGAACCTCGGGGACTCCCTTTACGGCTGACAAATTGAGAAGCGAGGCCATCCACTCGCACACATGGCATCCGGCGGGTAAATAACTCCGCTGAGCTCCATTTCCAGGCCAGTCCCAGATAATCTCCGGCCCGGGCTCATCCATCATAGTCAAGGGCGTCGGATGCCCCGGGCAGATCCATAAACCTGTAAACACGGCTACGCTACATGGTTTTGATCTCTCCCAAAAGCCGCCGAGGCCACGTCCGTCCTGGGTCTCAGCCCCGCGTCGGGCGTAATGACATTCCCAGCTCCCGCCTGCCCACCCCGCACAGCGGGGGTGCGCCTTGGAAGCCGGAGTCGCCCCCTCTTTCTTTGTTCTGTCTGTGGTCGCCCCCTCTGATGGGGCAGCTCGGCCTGTGCGGAGACTCAGGTCGCTCTGTTTACTCCGGAGGAAGGAAGCGGGGAGAGAGTGGGCAAGCGGAATTGCTGAGGCCGCTGGTTCCCTGTCACAGGACCTGGAGCAAAGGTCTGGGCCAGAGGTGGCCCGCGGCTGGCGAATCTGCTCCTTTCTTCCTCCCGATGGTTGGTCGGCCCTTTGGTTACTGGCCTAAGCGCGTCATTTTCCAGGTGGAGCCGTCTGGTCCGTGCCCACCGTGGGCGTGGCAGGGTCATTAACGTTTGTTGGTTGTATACCGATAAGGTCAAGGTAGATGCATTAAACTTG
This sequence comes from Lasiurus cinereus, assembly GCA_011751065.1. Classification (NCBI taxonomy): domain Eukaryota; kingdom Metazoa; phylum Chordata; class Mammalia; order Chiroptera; family Vespertilionidae; genus Lasiurus; species Lasiurus cinereus. Next base: position 2,555,183 of record JAAGEH010000337.1, read on the forward strand.
CTGTTTTAGGTAGTAAAGTCTTCTTAAGGATAAACACACAGATCTTGCTGGGTTTGTGAAGTGATGGCAGTTGTCCACCAACACTCATTATTTATTGCCTTTGATGATTTCTGGGAGGGGGTGCCTTGGAACCCAGTTTGAGAATAAAGTCATTACGTCCTGGGTGCTGGTAGAAATTTTGAAAATACAGGATGGGGACGCTGCCTCCCTGAAAGCAGCACCTACTGGCTCTCTTTCTTGGCCCAATTTGCTCATAAATTTAAGTTCCTTGCCTGGGATTAATTCTCCATTTCAGATGCTTACTGGCACGTGAATAACATCGTGTGTGTGTGTGTGTGTGTGTGTGTGTGTGTGTGTGTGAGACAGTGTCCATTTCCAAGATTCTGAGTTGGGTCCAGAATTCTGGATTACATCTGAGGTTCTCAAGCCAAACAATGAACAACATCTTTAATCGTAAGGCCTTAGGATTCAGCAGGAAAACGAGGCCACGTTCAGTTGAAATCAAATCACCGAAGGTCTTGTATGCTTAGTTGCTAAGAGTCAAGGCCACTAGAACTCAGACCTCAGGGATCACTCACAGTTTTAACAGATACAGTTTTTAAGACCTTCCCATGGAAATCAACAGGGTTTCCAGCTGCAAGATTCCGGCTTTTGTTTCATTCCCACGTACCTGGAACGCAGCGGCCCAGGAGTGTGTGAGACGGGGCAAGCTGGTGAGGCCAATGCTGTCCCAAGCTTGGGAGATGAGTTTTAGGTCCAGCGGGAACTCAAGTTTTGCTCAATTAGGGGTTACACCCTCCCATTCCTCTATATTATTTCCCTCTGTCTAGTGAGTAAAGGCTCAGGGGCCATTGGCAGAGACCCATCAGAGCGAAAAATGTATGAATCCAATTACAAGACGTGCTCATTATTTCCTTTCTTCCATTGACGGAGAAGAATTTTCTATTGAACTGAGTTTAAGAGAAGTGAAAGTTTAACGGCAAAAGTGATTCCTAGCCAGTCTTTGTGGTATAAGCCAACCCTGAAAGGCACCTACTAGTAATTACCACCCCCCACTGCTTTCTTGAGTCAACATTTCCTCAAGATAGACCCCAAAAGGTTGTAGGTGGACTCACACCCTCATAGATAGAAGAAGTGATTTTAATTTTTTCTTCTGAAAAGAAAGGAGCTGGAAAGGACTTAAGAAAATTAAAGGACGTTTTTAAAATGTATCATTTGCTCTTTAATCTTTCAACCAGCCTGGCTGGCGTGGCTCAGTGGTTGAATGTTGACCTATGAACCAGGAGGTCATGAGTTTGAGTCCTAGTCAGGGTGCATGCCTGGGTTTCAAACTCGATCCCCAAGGTGGAGCGTGCAGGAGGCAGCCGATCAATGATTCTCTCTCATCATTGATATTGCTATCTCTTCCTCCTTCCCTCTCCCTTCCTCTCTGAAATTAATAAAAATATATTTTTAAAAAGAATCTTAGGACAAGATTTCAGTGGGATGGTTGCAGAAAGCCACGGAGGAGAGCCCAGTTGAGATTTTTTTCAGAGACTGGCTTGTTGTATTCTCAGCGAGGAGAATTGAGAGAAACCAGAAGGAGAGCAGAGTGTGACTATGTCTGAAAAAACACACGGGAGCAGACCCAGCACCAATGGACAGGCTTTGGAGGCATCGGATTTATGACACATGGGGTGCAGAAAATGAAGAGCGAGGACATCAGTGAAACTTGGAATCCTTCAGAAAGGAAAGGAGGACCTCACTCCCCAGATGCTGCCAGACGTGGCTGAGAGGTAGCGTGGTACCCGCCAGCTGCCATTCAGGCAGAATCCAGGCTGGGAGCCCTGTCCTGGCGCACAAATGAGGAACACAGAACTGCAGCTCGGCGACGCTCTCTCCCTGGGGCTGTGTCTGGCCTGGATATAAAGATGTTTTGAGGAGACCATAAATCCAGCCCCTGACCCTGGCCTCCATCCAGTTCCTCTCACCTCCCTAAATCAGGTCTCAGAGTAACTTGAGCTCAGAGGGAGATAATTCTTCTGACTGTGGAAAATATTAGACAGCAAAAATCGATGACAAAGATTGGTTGTAAACTCTCAGAATTAGGAAGACTGATTTAACCCAGTTCTCTGTCCGCCTCATAGGGTATAGCTATAACAGTATTTTTCACCTATAAAATAGGACGACAGTAGAACTTATATCCCAATGGGTGGTGGTTAGGATGGCACCAAGGCACGTGGTTGTACTTGGTCCCTAAATGATATTACGGAGAGAGATTTTTCCTCCCTGTCTGTTAGGTGAGAAATTCTAGATGGTGGGTGTTGAGTTGAAGACTCTTGAGCTCTGTCTCTATACACAGCCTCTCTGCTTGGAGCCCCTCAGTCCAGAATGATCTTCAAGGACTGATAGGTAGAGAGGGAAATGCGGAGCCGTTGTCTCCCTGCACTGGATCATTTTTGTAATCTTTGTTAAGAGCCCATGTTCTCAGTTGTATGCTTGTCCGCAGCCTAGATGAGTGTGCTGGCCTTACAAACATCATGGTTCCTGTGGTTCTCATAGTCATGTGATGATGACTTTCAGGCACTGTGCTAAGTGTTCCACACACATGAGCTCATAGAACTTTGTGCTACAACCCTAGCCAGTGGCTACTCTCTGTGTCAGAATTCCAATGATACGAAAACCGAGGTTCAGAGAGCATACGTGGTTTGGCCAGGCTCACAGAATGCATATGTGCAGACTTAGGGCTAGAACTCAAATCCATGCAGATCAGACCCCATGCTTTACCCATCCTGCTTTCTTCGCTGCCTCTCATTCTGCTGTGCAGATGCGCATGGCTTACCGATGCTGGGATACTGAGTTGGTGTGGAGCTTCAGAACGGGGACTTGGGGAAAAGGGATGTCATAGGACCCGTCAGAGGCGATGCCCATCACTGTCCTTTTCCGAGAGACGGGTGTCCCGTCTTACCAAGCTCAGCAGGGCGAAGACCCAGCCCTTCTCTTGGATCATTCCTTGCCTTCTGTGTACTAGTATTTCACGACCCTGGCTGTCCCTGACCTTGTGGTTCACAGAGGTCATCAAAAGTTCATGCCAGTCATCCCTCTGCTTCTTCACAGTCAAGTCAAAAGCACAGAAAGTTCAGATTTTTCCACAGAATCGCCAATGTGTTGAGCATTTTGTAGATGGTGACTTTTCGATCTTGCGCCACCCCCGTGAAGTAGGTGTTCTGATCGCCATTCTGCAGAGGAGGAAGTCAAAGGTCAGACAGTTAGCAGACGTGTCTGAGGTCGGCTCTCTGGCTGGCAGATGCGCTTGTGTTTCAGGTCTAACTGAATACGATGATCTTGCTTTTTACTTGTGCTGCGTGCCAACCGTCTCAGGCAGTGGTCCTTGGCCAGTGGCAGTTGGTCCTGGGGGGACATCTGGCAATGTCTGAAGACATTTCTGGTGGTCACACCTGGGGACAGCTCTAGGGAACTAGTGTTAAACATCCTACAATGCACAGGACAGCCCTTTGCAACTGAGAATTATCTGACTCCAATGTTAACGGTGCCAAGGTTGAGAAATGCTGTCCTAAAGGAATACAGGGGGAGCTGTGTGGTGTCGTGAACAATAACAACAAAAAATGGGCGTAGAGATGCCAGGCCATCCGCAGGGAGGGCATCTCATCCCCCATCTCTGAGGGGCGGTCTGACCTCCAAACCACACCATGTGAACTTGAGAAACCTGCCCAAGTTCACATCACATCGTTAGCAATCAGTACAGCTGGAATCAGACAAAGGCTTCCTGGTCAACCCAGAGGTTTGCTCCTTTATCATGACTGAACTTCCCTGCGTTCTTGCCTTTCTCCTTGAGCTTGAATCTCCCTGAACACTGCGGAGCTGTGTCTGTGGTTCTCAAAGGGTAACAGGCCTCAGATGCACAGAAGGCTGGGCAAACACGACCTGCTGGACCCACCACCGCTGCTGACTCAGCAGGGCCCGGTGGCACCTGAGACTCTGCATTTCTAGCAAGCCCCCCAGGTGACAATATTGTGGCTGGCGGCGGCCACGCTCTGAGAATGGCTGGATTAGGTGCTAAGTGTGCTTTCCTTTCTTTTATCCTCTGGAGACTTCCTCTGCCTCCTCCTCACCTCTCCCTCCCCATCTGTCCAGAACATGGGAGGGCAGGACGGACAGCCGCTCCCACAGACAAGCCGAGGCTGACGGGCCAGTGAAATGTTAGTGGAACAGGGAGATCCACAGGCTCATGGATGCTCACGGCAGAGCTCAACCAGATTCTACGGGGACCTGTCCAGTGGTCCTGACAGTCTCCGGGGAGCGAGTTAACAGCATTTGCTGGTGGCACAGGCTGGTGAGCTGGGTCTGGGTCGGGTCTCATCTGGGTGGGAGAGCACAGTCTGATCTGTCGCCTCTCCCTCCCCTGGGGTTGCCTGGGGGACCGGCTGCCTTCTGTAGGAGGAGGCAGGAGGCTGGAGGTGCAGATGGCGGCCTGTCCCATCCCTTTGTCAGCTGCTCTTTTCAGGGAGTGGCTGCCTCCGGGAGCGGTAGGTGGGCTGCTTCAGGGGCTGGGAAGCCCCAGGGCCCTACAGTTTATTACCTCTGCATGCCTGTAGCATCTGATGTGAGAGGTCCAGGAATGTGTGTGGAATATACAATCAAGACACGTGCTGTGTTCAAGCTCGCACGGAGTAGGCCAAGGAGGAGGGAGATAGAATTTAGTATTTATTGAGCCTGATGATGTGCCAGGCCATGTGCTTGATGCTTTGCAATCGAATCCTCATAACAGGCTTTCAAATTAGGGATTTTTCTCAGCAAGAAGGAACCGGGGCTTTAAGAAGACAACTGATATACCCAAGCCCATAAACCTTGCCAATGAGGGAGAAAGGATTTGAACCCAGAGTAATCCAGTCCAACAGCTTTATCGTTGCATTTAATGAGAGATTGAGGGCGTGGGGAGGAGGTTGACAAGGAGAGAGAAAAAGAGAGAGAGAGAACTAGAGTGCTTTAGGTCCAGAGGAGGTGGGACGCCTTCTGCCTAGTGATTTACTTGTTTGGCTTGGTGCAGAGAAATGGAGAATGAGGGGGAGACCCTGCATTAGAATATGCTGCGAGGGGTGTGTCTCCATCATGGGGTTAGTGACCAGAGGATTGAATGTTCCCCCTCAGAGCTTTGTAGGAGGCACAGTAAATCCCAAAACCACGATGGGAGTTTTACAAGAGGCGTAATACAAGCTATTAGGAGGTTGAGACTTGGTCAAGGTAGACATGGGATTTGTTTTCCTCTAAACCAGAGCTTACCATCGCGTCTTAGATATACCGGTAGACAGAACTCCACTGCTTTTTTTCTTCTTTTATGAGCAGAAAAAAATAAATCAACGTGCTCCCCATGGTTTTCCTGACTTGGGAGAATCAAATCAAAATATAGCTTGGTAATTTTATCCTAACCCAGAAGAAGATGAAAGAAGCAAGGGCCCGAGGTTTTTGCCAACCTGCTCTCTCTATGGCCCCCAATGCCTGGGTCTTAATTGCAAGTAGGAATTGCCATGACTTCCTTTTAGCATTCACTCATCTGGAGCAAATTGTGACATCCACGGGGTGGGAAGAACCTAACACTGAAACCACTGTTGTAGATAATTGGCCTTGAGCCTCCTAATCCCATAATATGCTTAGTGGTGTCTGCCTTCCAGCACTGGCCATTTGAAATTAGACCCAATTCACAACCTCAGTAATAACACCTTACATTACTTAGTGCCTTTTACAGTCCTGTAAAGCATTTTTCCTGACATTATCTCATATAATCCTCAGAACAGCTCTGTGAAGGAGCTATTTTTATCTCTAATTTACAGGCAAGGACACCCAGTTAGTAAGGGGCAAAATCCCAACTCAGATTCAAACCTTGCAGTGCGATCTGAGGGCTTGCTTCTCCATATTTCTGTCTGCCTCTTTGTGGAGTGAATTTGACTTTGTTTTTTCAGCTTAGGGATTAGATTTTAAAATTGCTTTTCCCTGATATAAGCCCATATTCCGATGGAAAATATAGAAACAATACAATAAAGGAACTCAACCACTTTAATTAGGTCAACTACTGTCAAGATGCTCTTATATATATATTTTTCTATGCCAATGAATCAGCACCTCCTCCTTCTGATGGAGCTTAAATTGCATACATATATTTTTCAGTTTCTTCTTCCCAGGAGCTCCTAGCACCATTTCTGGAGCCTCAACATTGTTCTAAAGAGGTCTGCAGAGTCGGTGGGGGATAGGACAAATGCCTGTCATCATAGGTGTGTGTGGGACACCAAAGAATGAGAAGACATTGTCTCTTGAAATGCTTGCCATCAAAATATGATAAGACCAAACATTTACTCAGGTTGCAAACTTGCTGGAACTAACAAAAACAAGGAAGCAACTAAACCTGAAATTAATCATGTGGTGTGGGTGTCCTATTAGTGCTGAGAATGAGATTGAATAGCACACACTGGGATTAGTCCTGGGAAAACAGCCTTTAGTTAACCCTTGAGAGAAATGGTGCTTGTGGTTCGAAGAGAAGTATATGGCTTTCTAGTGTTTTCCAAAATGATGGTGTTACAGAAAATCAGAATAACCAAACCATGCTCGGAGAGTTTGGAGTTACATTTAATACGCATGGGTCCAGAGGAAAATGTTTCTCAAATCCTGGGCCCCCACATGCAGAAATTTCCCCTATTTGTATGTTTTTACCTTCTTTGTCTCCCAAATATGGGATGTTTCCCACCCCTTTGCAAGTTCTTAAAGGGCCCCTAGGTGCTGAGGCCTTGAGACCTCAACCAAAGACCTGGCCTGGTGCCAGCACTGATCATTTTGTCCAGGGAAGGTTTAATGGCCTCTCTGCAGTGAGAATAGTCTCATTTTCCTTATTATTTAAGCAAGCAAGCATTTACAGAAGCCAATAGCAAGGTTAAAATTTCAAGCAGTAGTTTTTATGTGAGATGGATGCTTCAATGGCACTAAGAGGAACAACTGTGAGAACTGGAAGTTACGTAGAGGGTGGGGCACAAGCAGGTTTACAGTGTGGAGTGCGTGAAGCACAGTTTATTGCTGTATTAATATTTATTAACGATTGTATTATTGTCCATGCGAACCATGGTACACCCATTTTTGCCCCATCCTGTGTGTTGTAACAGTTTTCCATTGGCATGTGGGTCCCTCGAGTGACATGTAGTGGGCCAAGGAGACCCATTTTTGAATCCATTTATAGAAAACATAAATGCGGCCCGTGTTTCTGAAGAGCGCTGCTCTCTAATCACCGGGGGGAAATGTGACAGGAAATGAAAACGGCTGCTTTGCTATTTAAGCTTTTGGGAGACAGAAACGGAGCAAGCTAAGTAATTTGCAGATTAAATATCTGATGGTTAAGGAAGAGGTCGGCGCTGTTGCTTTTAGAATGATTTATGGGTCTCCTTAGCTTTTCAAGTCCTGCTGTGATATTGCGGGAACATGCTTTTCCATCGATAAGTCACACTGCAGTGGGTGAGCGGAGGGAACGCTAGCAGGGGTCCGGCCAGCTAGTGATTTTCAGTGTTTGTTTAACAGATAAAGAAGTTAGGCGACAGTTCCCCTCAGCGCAGTACTTGTAGGATATTGTGAAACCAAGAGCTCCAAGTTTTAGCAGAGAACATGAGAAATTCCCAGGGAAACCAGGCTGGCCATCTGAAGAGGTCCTGCAACATCCATCAATTCCTTGAATCCCTTTCCCAGCGTCTTCACAATTCAGAGGGAAGGACCCAGACTTTGAAGTCAGCTCTGTGTCCAAACCCAGCTCTCCCCCTCTCTAGATGTGGGCCTTTGGACATGTTACTTAACTTCATAAACCTCACCTTCTGAATGGTGCGAGTCAGAGCTTTGTCCTAGGGTTGTTGAGTGAATGAGAATCGTTATATATGTAGAGTAGCTTACCTTGCTGCCCAGTGGACACAATGCATCCATGTATTCAACAAACATTTGACATCAGGCTAGCAGCTGGGAATATAATCAGCATGATGAAAACAGATAGTTTCTGTGCTCATAAAACTATTATTTCAGTAGTGAAGATGGACCTCAAATAAAAGTCAACAGATCAATACATATAATCACTACAAATTTAGCCAAATGTTATAAAGACTCCAGAAGCTGAGACTGAGAATGTTTGATGTACATGTAAAACTGTTTCAAGTAGGGGAGGAGAAGGCATGCCATTTTGAGCAGGTGGACTTTAAGAGAGTTGAAGCATGAGGAGAAGCCAGCTGTGAACAGACTGGACGGTGGTGGGGGTGGGGGGTGGGAGGGGAATGTTCAGAGTCAAAGGAATAGCATGTGAAGCAGCCCTGAGGCAGGGCGTGGCCTCCAGTGTTCCAGGAACTGAATGAGACCCGTGATACGGCCTGTGGAGCAAAGAGGTGCCCCATAGTGGGGAGTAGGGCAGGAGAAGGCCACAAGGATGGGTCACAGAAGTCCTGGGTAGGGAATTGCATGCCGGGTACAATTTCGTCATTAGTTTTCTTCCCTCCCCATTGTAATTGCAACGATGACTTAGCACCAAGAACCAATTTACTATTTTCTCATATGGGAACCTGGCTAAAATGACTACCTCACTGGTATCTGGGAAAACTGAAGAATTTAGACAGGAAAGTACCCAGCATGCTTTCTGGAAAACAGAACTACCAGTACATTAGCACACAAATCTCTTTCAACAAGCCCCAAGAATGAGGGAGTAAGTACCAGAGTTGGGAGAAAGCATATCCCTGTGTGAAGTGAAGCTTCTGGAACCTACAGGAAGGAGCTACAGGTCTGGCATTTGTTCTACTAACGGACACAGGGTCAGAGCTGCTCTGGGCTTAGAGCCCTCCGTTCCACTCCCTTGTTATGGAGACAGGAGTCTACAAAGGGTGTGGTTTGAAGATAACCAGGAGAAAGAGATTTGTGTGCTAATGTACTGGTAGTTCTGTTTTCCAGAAAGCATGCTGGGTACTTTCCTGTCTAAATTCTTCAGTTTTCCCAGATACCAGTGAGGTAGTCATTTTAGCCAGGTTCCCATATGAGAAAATAGGAAATTGGCTAAGAAAGTGACCCACGGGTACAAGTACTTTGGGAAATAATTTGGTTTTATTCTGTTAAATTGAACAGAAGGACAACCCCAAATTTCCATTTCTTAGTACAGTGGTTGGCAAACTGCGGCTCGCGAGCCACATGTGGCTCTTTGGCCCCTTGAGTGTGGCTCTTCCACAAAATACCACGGCCTGGGCGAGTCTATTTTGAAGAAGTGATGTTAGAAGAAGTTTAAGTTTAAAAAATTTGGCCCTCAAAAGAAATTTCAATTGTTGTGCTGTTGGTATTTGGCTCTGTGGACTAATGAGTTTGCCGACCACTGTCTTAGTTACATTCCCCAAGAAAATTCCCTACACATGAACACCAAGAGACACAGATAAGAATGTTCAAAGATGTATTGTTCTTAGTGGCAAAGAGCTGGAAATAATCCAAATTCCCATCCTCAAGGAAATGGATGAGTAACTCATGGCTTCATGACACAATGGAATATCATACAGCAGTAAAGTAGAGTGGTCTGCAGCCGCCCACAATATTGTGGGTTTCATTTATCATAATAAATAAATAAAAAAGTCCCACATGACTTCTTAAAATATTATATTCTTTTTCTAAAGTTCAGACACAGGCAAAACTAAACAAATGTGCTCAAAATTTTGAAAGCGAAGCAATGATAATCATAAAATTCTGGCTACTGATGACATTGTGTGGGGAGGCAGGAGGTAGAATAACAGACATAGATAAACATACTTCAAGTTCATGATTCCTCATGGCATCGTAACTGAACAAATGAGTGAAATAAACGCTCATCCTACTTAGACCAATGGTGACAGTGTGTTTGAACTAAGATAATGAATAATTCAACTCCACAGTTAAAGTCCATTAAAAAAACAACAACACAAAGTTACTTTCTGGTCTTTCTATTATGTGGGGATGCTTGGGGGTTAAAGACGAACATTTGACCATTAGCAGAATTTCGAGCTCCTTCCTCACTTGGTGGTTCCATGATGTATCTGCAGACACCACTACCTGTAAACACACAAGGGTACCACAATATTTTGGATTTATATTGCCTATTATATAGATGTGTGGTTCAAACTTTTCTTATTCTGCATTTAATTAGTAAAAAAAATTTTTTTAAAGAAATTAGGAGGCATCCAATCCTACTATCTGTGAATGTATTTTATTTTATTTTTTAATATATATTTTATTGATTTTTTACAGAGAGGAAGGGAGAGAGATAGAGAGTCAGAAACATTGATGAAAGAGAAACATCCATCAGCTGCCTCCTGCACACCCCCTACTGGGGATGTGCCCGAAACCAAGGTACGTGCCCTTGACCGGAATCAAACCTGGGACCCTTCAGGCCACAGGCTGACGCTCTTTCCACTGAGCCGAACCGGTTTCGGCATCTGTGAATTTATTGATAAACTATTTGCACCTACTATTAATACGTCTATGCATTTTTCCTTGTTTTAAGATAAAACATAATTGGAAGTTTAAGTAATCAATTTCTTTCCACACTCCCAGGGATTATCCTGTGCATCCCACTTTGGGGAGGTCTGTAGATCACTGAACCGTCAGATACAAGTCTTTGACCTTTGTATGTCCAAGTCTCTCCTGTACTCGCCATCTGTTGTCTTCACAATGTGTCTGAGAGGCAGGCAGAGGGGGCAGTGTCACTCCTCGGCTCCAGGGGGGAAGTGAAACCCCGAGAATTCTTGGCTCGCTCACAACATCACCAAGAGAGCCACCGAGTCTGGACCAGGAGCCGAAAGTCTGGGCCTCGGGCGAGGACCACATTGGGGAGCCTCTAGTCTGACACCCACTGAGTTATGGGATTCTTTTTATGTTTATTGCGCCATGTTTTTATTTTTCGGTTAATTACATGCTTTATTTTTTTTTCTAAGTACAGTTGACATTCTATATTATATTAGTTTCAGGTGTACAGCATTGTGGTTAGGCTTTTATATAATTTTCGAAGGATGCCGCAGTATATCCAGTGTTACATGATTCTTAGAGTCAGACCAGCCTGGCTTCAAGTTCCAGCTCCCGTGCTGAGTTGCTAGGTGCACTGGGATGGGTTACTCAGTGCTCTGGACCTCAGTTTTCTCATCTGTAAAATGGAGATAATTCTATCGGCCTTGCAAGGTGGTTGCAAGAAATAAAATAAGATCCAATAGGTTAAGGGTAAATAGGGAGGACAAGGTGGCCAATAAATGTTAGTTTTCTTTTCCTTCTTATTCCCGCCTCCCTCTTTCATTATATTGACGTGCTGACTTAGTGGGCTTTGGAAGGCAGGGGAGAAAGCGGAAATAGTAAACAGCATATAAAATATAATTGGAAGTATTTAACGTTTTGTTGTTGTTTGTTAATCCTCACCTGAGGATATTTTCCCATTGCTTTTCAGAGGCAGTGGAAGGGAGGGAGGGAGAGAGGAGGAGAGAGAGGGCGGAGGGAATACCCATGTGAGAGAGACACATGAACCGGTTGCCTCCTGCATGGACCCAGATCGAGGGGCAGGGAGCAAACCTACAACCCAGGTACCTGACCTTGACTGGGAATTGAACCTGACGCTCTACCCAGTGAGCAACAATGGCCGGGGCTATGTATTTAATTTTAAATGCAGAAAGTCCTGTGAACAGCATTGATCTTGTCCCTAAACCTGTCTCATGTTTAGAGAGGATTTTGGCCTCTGGATGGGCAGTCCTGTCACCATGAAAGCAAAACAGGCCACGGCTACTTGGAAGCAGTGTGGTCCACGCAGACCTGTGTCTCCCACTGTTTTGGCATCAAGCATGATGCGACCTTGACGTCTTTCATAGGCAGACCCACCACTGAGCTAAGCCCTAGCTCTTGAAGTTATAATACGGTATTTTCTTCCTCATCTCTCTCTGAAGGAATGGAAAGAGTTGGTGGCGCTGTGTGTGTATGTGTGTACAACTGTACAGTGGTACCTCGAGATACGAGTTTAATTCGTTCCATAACCTTGAGTGTGGGAAACTATGAGACGCTCGAGTTGCGGTAAATTGGTGGGTCGTGTGCAGCCGGCCGATCCCAGCGATGACTCTTATCTCAACTGTTGCTCGAATTTCAAAACAAAAATCGCACACTCGACGGCTCGTATCTCAAAAATCTCGTATGTTAGGGCAATCGTATTTCGAGGTACCACTGTACCTGTATGCAGAAGAACAGCTAACCCGGGTACAGCATCAGACAGTTCCCGGGCAGAGTAAAATTCTGGTGTGCACACTATATAATAGCACATCTTTCCAGAGCTGACCTCCCGAGTGCCCCCACATGTTTCCAATTTACGGGGGACTTTTCTCTCAGGAGAGTCCGTTCTCCCTTAGGAAACACACATGTACACACACGGACCTTGATTTAAATGAAACAGACACCTTAAGAATCTTAACAAGTGGAGCTGACCTTTGAGCATCATGCTACAAAACGGTACCTTGCTCCCGGGAGGCCGCCGACAGATCAACGCCTGCCACTGCCGTCCTGAGCTCCGCATGCCCAGGGCGGGTGGGTGCAGAGGCCCAGTGGCCACGTGGCCCGCTGGCAAGGTGAACCGGCCAAAGGCAGGTGGTGCTGGTTCTCCCAGAAGCCAAGCCGCCTGAGCCCTTCTTCCTTCCGGGAAATCAGCCTCGGGTATGTCTCTCATCTGGCAACAGCAAAACCTTTGAGTACAGAGACCACGGAACGTGGCCTTGCTGGGTACACAACGTATGTGTACAGTAACGTGCATGGACATACCTAGATGCATGTAGTTGTCCACGTATGCATGCCTGATCGATCATGAATCCCGGCTTCATGCAAGGTCACAGGCAGGTGTTAGGGAGATAACAGGACAAAATACACTGCATCTACTCTGAGGGCAGGTTATGCTTTTGCTGAAGATACGCTGGTATCACCTTGACCTTCATTTCTCATGGTTTAGGCCAAGGGCAGAGTGCCGCTGCCCAGAATAGGCAGATCCACAGGGACAGAAGCAGCTGAGTGGTTGGTGCCAGGGGCTGGGGGCAGCAGGGAATGTGTGACTGCTTCCTGGGTACAGGCTTTCTTTGGGGGGGTAATGAGAATGTTCTGGAAATACACCAGTGGTTCTCAACCTTTCTAATGCTGCCACCCTTTAATACAGTTCCTCATGTTGTGGTGACCCCCAACCATACTTCACAACTGTAATTTTGCTATGGTTATGAATTATAATGTAAATACCTGTGTTTTCCGATGGTCTTAGGCGACCCCTGTGAAAGTGTCATTCGACCCCCAAAGGGGTCGTGACCCACAGGTTGAGAACCACTGAATTAGACAGTGGTGATGGTGGTAGAGCATCATGAGCTGACTGAAAGGCCTGACTTGTAAAATGATGAGTTTGATGTTAAGTGAGTTTGACCTCCATGGGGGCGGAAGAAAGAGCGCTCAGCCATGGAACAGAGTCAGCTCTCCCTGTGCTGGGACCCAGTGCCGATGGCATCCTGGGCCAGGCTGCCAGGTGCTCCAGCCCGGGGCAGGACCAGGGCTGAGGGTGACCTGACTCCAGCACTGGAGAGAGGCATGTACAGAATCCGGGGGCTCAGGACCGGGGAGTTCCCTGATGCTGCGTGTGCACAGGTGCCAGAGCACACCCAGGGCCCAGGACATGCCCTTCCTCCTGCCCCTGGCCACTGCTCCTGCTCAGCTGCCCCAGTCTGGCTGCTTTTCCTGATCCTGATTATGTCTGGAGACTAAACGCAGGGAGTGCTCCCCTAAAGTGCGGCAAAGCGCAGCCTCTGTGTTTATTGGCCCAGAAAGGAACCCAGCAAGGTGCGTGCGTGTGTGTGTGTGTGTGTGTGTGTGTGTGTGTGTGTTCTGGGGGGCGTGGTCCCAGTTCTGAAGCCATCAGTGAGAATGCCTTGGGGTCACTGGTTCACCAGTGCCAACTTCCGGTCTCTGTGGCCAGAACTTTGCCCACACATCTCGACAGGTGTGTACTTCTCCCTGACAAGGGAGCCCAATGTCACTTCTGAGTTCAGCTCAGGAGGAACTTGTGTCTCAGGGACCCCACGCTGTGTGTTTTCGTTTGGGAAACCGGGATGCCGGGGCTGAGGTCCTCCATCCATGGAGATAGCTCTTCAGCCAGCTTCCCTGTTCGTCACCGCGAGGCCCGGCGGTGGCCGAGGTCTCATTTCGCTCCTGCAGTGGGACTGCCATGCCCTTCTCAGCGGCAAGTCTTTGTCTTGAAAAACCCGGGCAAGGAGGGCTGAGAATTTCTGCATCGGAAAGTCTGAGTCACCGGGGATGCACATGCGTTCCTTGGGGGAAATGTGAAATTAATTTGGTACTAAATAAAACTTGAAAATGGTTTCAATTACGGGCGGGGGGAAAACGTGAAACGAAGACAGTAGTTCCACTGTGCTGTGCTCTGGTTTCATTGCTTTGAAAAACGTTTCAGAAATCATCATGTGTAGGCCCTGCTCCATTTCCCGAGGACATTGAACTTGTGAACAATGAATGGTGGTGCTCCCTACAAACCTGTCGCCGGACAGAGAGGGCCTGCGGTGGGTTGGAGTGGGGAGGAGAGGAAGGAACAGATGCTTATGGGGCACCCGTGCTATGCCAAGGTCAGGGTTAGGGAGTTTCCCAGATGTCCTCTCCTCGACTGCTTGGGACCCTGACCCCTGAGATAAGGCTGATTAGCTCCATAGGTTTCCGGTGAAGAGGTGAACGCCAGAGGTCAGACATGGTGACAAAGTGACAGCATGTAGCTAGCAGCGCGGGAAGTCAGGCCCAGGTGTTTCTCTCTGATCTAAAGCCCCCTTTTCTCTGCCACCGACCAGTGAGGAAATCCAGACCACACCCGCTCCCCACCGCATGGAGGAAGCCCTCTCCACACACACATTCCCCGTCCTCAGCCTGGGATGGCTCACCAGCACCTGCACTTGGACCTGAGTTTCTAACCTTAGTCAACACTCTGTACCCGCCCGCAGCCGAGCCTCCCGAAATCCTCACCAGGTGTCAGGAGCCGTGATCTTGTACAAAAGTGAACACAGCACAGTTCCGCTTCCTGGGGGAACAGTGACATCTGGAATATCTGACCTCAGTGTCGTCAACTTAACATGGCAATAGCACCGCCTGACCTCAAGGTGGGCACGGATTAAAAGGGCATCTGCTGTCTAGCATGAGCCTGGCTTGAAAGAGGGACTCAAAATATTCATTCTCGGGGTCCCACTGCCTCTAGCGTTTGGCAAGAAGCAGATGACAAATGTTATAGGGGAAGGCGGAGTTGGAGGGCAGAGAGCAACTAGGGTTGTTCGTTCACCAGGTGTGATCAAAATCTTGGGGTGCTGAACACACACAAATACACACACGTGAATACCACCGACCTTTTAAAACTAACCTCGGGCCTAAACCGGTTTGGCTCAGTGGATAGTCTGCGGGCTGAAAGGCCCCTGGTTCGATTCTGGTCAAGGGCATGTACCTTGGCTGCGGGCACATCCCCAGTTGGGGGTGTGCAAGAGGCAGCTGATCAATGTCTTTCTCTCATCGATGTTTCTAACTCTCTATCCCTCTGCCTTCCTCTCTGTACAAAATCAATAAAATATATTTAAAAAAAATAAAACTAACCTCGGAGTACAAGAGAGCTTCTAACCCCTAGAGTCATCCAAAGACAGTTTCATTGGTGGATTCCAGCTGGCAGGATGGGGCCTGGGTGGAATGGCTTCTGGGGTCCATTTAAATGGGACACCCCCTGGGGGTGGGGGTGGTCTCTATCGAAAATGGGTCCAAATCAGAACCGGAAAGGGGAAACATTTTCTTTTCTTTCTTTTTTTAAAATATATTTTATTGATTTTTTTACAGAGAGGAAGAGAGAGGGATAGTTAGAAACATCAATGAGAGAGACATCGATCAGCTGCCTCTTGCAAGCCCCCTACTGGGAATGTGCCCGCAACCAAGGTACATGCCCTTGACTGGAATCGAACCTGGGACCTTTCAGTCCGCAGACCAACGCTCTATCTACTGAGCCACACTGGTTTCAGTGAAAAACATTTTCTTTACTCCAACATTGAACTCTGCAGCTGGTCCAGCTCCTTCAGAAGGAAGTGGAAGCTTCTACTGTTAGAGGAGAATAGATGTATCGTTGCAACTATGGACAGGCCCCTCTCACAGGCTGGCAAGGGACTCAAAGCCAGACAGACCGAGGAAGAGAGAAAGCCTGAGTGCGTGTGTGTGGTATGAGGATGAGTCACGGTGCGGGGCTCAGAGGCCTGGTCAGCGCTGGACCAGGGGCCACGAGCCCGTGACATGCACCCACTCTGAGTTTTCTAAATCGTTTGGACCACTTTTACCTGCTCCCTCTCCTGTGGCCTGACGGAGAGGAGAAGGAAGCAAGGGGAAGGTCATGTCAGGAATGGAACTTCTGCGCACGCTGGGCACTGTGCTAAGTTCTTTGGTGACCTCATCCCATTTGGCTCTGGGATTGTTCTAGACGTGCCGGCCTCACTATTTCCAGTTTTCTGGGAAGAAAACTAAGTTCCTTCGAGCTTTTTGTCTTCCTGGGTGTGTCCGCTGGTAAATGCTGATAGTATGTGGACAGTTGTAAGTCAGAGAGGTCAGCCCTAGCCAGTTTGGCTCAGTGGATAGAGCATCAGCCCTCAGACTGGAGGGTCCCGGGTCCTATTCCCGTCAAGAGTGCATACCTTGGTTGCAGGCTTGATCCCGTGCAAGAGGCAGCCAAGCAATGGGTCTCTCACATCGATGTTTCTCTATCTCTCCCACTCCCTCCCACTCTCTCTAAAAACCAATGGAAAAGTTTCCTCGAGTGAGGATTAACAGCAACAAGAAGTTGTCTGTTTTGAGATCATGTGCCGGCATTAGAGAAAGGCAAGGCAAGACTTCAGAGTCCATGAAGTGCATAACTTGACGTTGTGGGCAGGGAATACTTATCATTGACACGGAAGCATCTCACTCCAAAGAGGTGCCCTTAATCCAGACCGAGTTCTGATTGCTGCTTGTGGGTCATGGGTACCACGGCCATCGCCTGTATAACAGCATCGGTGCTTTGCAACTTAGAACACGCTGGGAGCTAGGGTAATGGTGCGAGTCTCTTTAGGTTTGGCAAATCAACAAGGTGTACAAGCTCATTGAGAATAAATCCAAACAAAATGGCTGAAACCAGTTTGGCTCAGTGGATAGAGAGTCAGCCTGCGGACTGAGAGGTCCCAGGTTCGATTCCGGTCAAGGGCATGTATCCTGGTTGCGGGCACATCCCCAGTGTGGGGCGTGCAGGAGGCAGCTGATCGATGTCTCTCTCTCATCAATGTTTCTGACTCTCTATTTCTCTCCCTTCCTCTCTGTAAAAATCAATAAAAACAAAGTGTAAGGGGTTTGAGGATGCGCAGTATGATCTGGAAATGGCGGGAAGATTTTTAAATAGACCCCTCACAAGACCCCAGTGCCCTGAATTCCAGATGCCTTTCCTGTGCTCCTCCGAAAGACAATGATCAGACGTCCCCCTGCCATTCTAGGCTTACTGGCAAAGGGTTTTCAAATTGTGTTCCTTGGAACCCAGGGTTCCTTGGAGGATGCTTCATAAGCATCCCCTAGGGCAGTGGTCGGCAAACTCATTCGTCCACAGAGCCAAACATCCACAGCACAACGATGGACATTTCTTTGAAGAGCTACATTTTTTAAACTGAAACTTCTTCTAACGCCCCTTCTTCAAAACAGACTCGCCCAGGCCGAAAACCGACTTCTGCGTGACCTCCTGGTTTCTTCAGTGCAGACCAGTGGCTGCTGCCATTTCCACTCTGGCAGCTTCCTCACCACCTCGGCGGGATGAGGGGGCAGACAAAGGGTGAATCGGCAGGAGATGGGTGAGTCTGAGCTTCTCCCTTCCCTCTGTTCCCATCCCCACACTGTTCTGGAAACGTCACCCCATAGTTTCCACTTCCATCATTTAGCTGGAGCTACGTCACCCGCTGTCCCATTGGCAAAGCGGGCTTGGTATAAAGCAGTGGTTCTCAACCTGTGGGTCGCAACCCCTTTGGGGTTCAAACGACCCTTTCACAGGGGTCGCCTAAGACCATCGGAAAATGCAGATATTTACATCACGATGCATAACAGGAGCAAAATTTCATGGTTGGGGGTCACCACCCCATGAGGAGCTGTATGCAAGCGTCGCGGCCTGAGGAAGGTTGAGAACCACTGGGATAAAGTCTTTTCGCTGGGCATGTTGTTGTCCCCAACCATATGGGGGCTCGTTTCCAAGGAAGGAGGGGCGGAGGAGTACCGTTCTGACAGCAAGCAGTGCCCACCAGGCCTCTGGGACCATTCTTAGCTCATCACATGTGGGGACACCACCGCGCTACCCCCTGGCTGGCTCTCCTCCCTCTGAGGAACTGTTGTCACTGGACAGTTGTTGTTGTTGTTGTTTTCCTTCTGCGGTGGCTTCTTCTTGTCCGCGAGTCCTCGGCTCTTTGGTGGAATATCACACCGTGGCGCCTATGAGATTAGCAGTGGGTCCGTCTTTTCTCGGGGAATGATGGTTACCAACGTGGCCCACACCGGGTCACGTGGCTGTGTGGAGACTGTGGGATTCGGTCCTGTGCAGGCGAAGCAGCTGGTGCCAGGTTTGGGGAGACGGGCCGATGGCCACAGGGCTTCCTTCATGGTTTTGCCGTTGGGAGGTTGAGGGTGCATCAATGCCAAGTTCACACAACTTGTCCAGGTGTCAGCGTTCCACGGACGCAGCTGAGAGAGGATGATGCAGATGCTGCAAACTTGCTGTTTCCTTCCCAAACGCTGACTATGCTTTTGTCCCCTCCTCAGTAGTGGTGACCTCAAAAAATATAAATAAAAAATGAGGCCCTTTGGTCTACATGAAGTTCCCTTCTTTCCCCTTAAGCGTCTACTCTTTCTCCCACTCCTTTTCCAGCAGGCTGGCTGCGCACCTCCACTGGGGGTCCCCTCTCCTGACCTCCTGTTGGATGGCCCTCCCCTCTCTCTCTCTCTCTCTCCCTCTCCTGCTCTTCTTGTATGCATTCTCTCCTCATCACACGTAGGAGTAGTAAGTGCTCAAAAAAAAAAAAAAAAGGAAATCTGAATGTTATAGCAACTGTGTAACTGTGTACTGTGGTTTGGAAAATTACTGGTGATTTTTAAAGGAATCGGTTTCTTTATTTTTGTATATGCTTTCTAATCTTTCGACATCGAGACTATTTTCACCAGAAAATACCTTGCACTTAGATAACTGTCTATCTACGTATACAAACAAGTGGATAAAAGCATCAGAGAGAAGTCCAGAGAAGTGGACTCAAACCGTATTCTTTCATGGTTCAGCAAATGTCATGAACCTGGTTTCCTGGGCCCTCAAATCCAACCATAACGTGTATCTCCATACTCCCCTGGCCTTTGTGAGGATTAAGTAAAGTAATGTAGGTTAAATTATCTGCAGTAAAGATGGGCTTTGTAAAAGCTAAAAGTCCATGGTAGTTCAGATTTTCTTAATTTTTCACCTGATGTCCTTCCTCTGTCGCACTACTGTCTCTTCCAGCACACCGTATTACATTTATTTATTTGTTTATTTATTTATTTATTTATTTAATTGATTTTTCACAGAGAAGAAGAGGGATAGAGAGAAACATCAATGAGAGAGAGAGACATCGATCAGCCGCCTCCTGCACTCCCCCCACTGAGGATCGAGCCCACAACCCAGGCATGTGCCCTTGGCTGGAATCGAACCTGAGACCTTTCAGTCCGCAGGCCGACCCTCTATCCACTGAGCCACACCGGTTTCGGCCCATATTGCATTTAATCGGCATCACTCCTTATCCCCTTTTGGCTGTGACAGGTTTTCAAACTTGCTTTGTTGCTGATGACTGGCAGTTTTGAGACGTATTGGCCAAAGTCTTTTGTAGAATGCCTCACTATTGGAATTTGCCTGATGTTTTTCTCATGCTAAGAGCTATTGGGCATAAGACGACGGAGGTAAAATACAATTTTCAACACATTATGTCAAGGGTTCCACCTAGCAACATGGGATGGCTACTGATGCTGACCTCAATCACCTGGCTGGAGTATGTGCCCGTTATGTCCATTCCGTTTTGTCTGCGGTCCCACGACACATGCTAGGACACGGTTCAGGACACATGCAACGCACCGTGCAAGTGCCACCAAATGACTCACATGTTTGGGTGTTGCTACCATGTCCCGTTGCCAGGAAGTGTCTGATTCTCAACTTGCCTGCTTTTCTCATCCCAGCCCAGTCACAGTTCGTAGACCAGCCTGGACCCCTGGCCACGCTTTCAGTAGCATGGTGTTAACGCAACACGGGGGGTTCAGTAAATAATCTGAGATCGAACTGACTCAGAAGCCAAAGGTAAAACTGAGTGGGAATCTTGACATCATTGCAGTGAGAATGGGAAGGCATCTTGGGGGAGCATCGTTTCAACCCCCTTATCCGACAGATACGGAATGTGAGTCCTGGGGGCGTGAGAGCTTAGCTCCTCGTGGAAACGTGGTGTCAGGTCGATGCTCAGCCAGGTCTCCAGTCCCCTCACCGGGGCTCTTCCCATCACCCGGCTCTGATCGCTGTCACTTCAGGTTCTCCCACAGGGAAGAGCAGGGAGGAAACGGGTGGCAGCGGACGGAAGCTTTGATCTACAGCAAAGCGAAATCTCTCCCTTTCTGCCCGCCTGCCACGCTGTTAGCACTTAACGGGGCAGCTCAGGAAACCGAAACGTTTAAGGAGAGGCACAGAGGCTCGCTTGGATATACAGTGGTACCTCGAGATACGAGTGCCCTAACATATGAGATTTTTGAGATACGAGCCATCAAGCGAGCGATTTTTGCTTTGAAATACGAGCAACAGTTGAGATAGGAGTCATCGCGCGGATCGGCCGGCTGCACACGACCCACCAGTTTACCTCGACTCGAGCATCTCATAGTTTCCCACGCCTCAAGGTTACGGAACGAATTAAACTCGTATCTCGAGGTACCGCTGTAAGTTGGCATTCTGATCATCGGGGTAACTCATGTTTCTAAGATACATAAGTGGGTCTCTTCTTGGCACCGTCCCATCTGTGCTGTCCCAGGGCCCAGGCAGGTCAGAGAGAGCGAAATCCAGGGCCGAGGATGGAAAACATATTAGTGAGTGGCGGTCCCCGCTCCTCACTGCCTGCTCACTCTACTTCGCTCACAGAAGAGACAGAGCGGAGATGCGGGTGAAAGACCAGGGAATCAGGAAATCGGGGACATTGGCGAGGTTGACTCATGTGGCTTCTTTTCCTGGAGAAATGGATTTAGGATTCAATTAGACATGACATTTCGTAGACTCCCAGAGGAAAAGTGTTTTCTTATACCTGAAGGGGTTCTGGGAAAACGGAACAGCTGGGCCACCAGACTGGCCTGGCCAGGGTTTGGTGGGAACAGTAGGTCCCACGTGGTACAGTGTAATACACTCGTACACCACACGGGATCTGAGGTGTAGTGAGTGAGCTGATTCTGGGGCCACCTGCTTCTTAGAAACCCCATCTGTGCTTTTCTCAATGAAGGTTTCAAATTTAGAAGGGAAAGGTGGATAGGAAACGGATATTATACAACTGGGGATCACCCCTACATACAACTTTCCACGACTGCCCATCACTCCTCACTCTGGGCACAGGGCACGCATGACCTGAGCCCACCCTCTCTTTCTAAGCTCCCTTCTCTCTCTCATGTCACTCTTCACCTCTATCCTTTTGCACATTCTCCTTCTTCATCACAGAAAGCCCTCCCACCTCCTTAGCTGTGGAAATTCCATGAAATCTGGAAGCCCCGGCTTAAATATGAACTCCTCTGAAAACCCATTGCAAGCTCCCAGGCTCAATGAACAGCCCCATCCCCATCCCTGCGGCCTGTTCAACGCGTCTACAATCAGATGCTCGGCATTGCCTTCAGCCTTCGCTTACATCCGTGTCTACGCAGTGCTTCCGTGTGTCAGACACGGTGCGGAGGGCTTTACCTAATGTTCTTACCTAATCCCGCCAAGATCTATCAGGTAGGAGCCAGGATTATTCTCCTTCCACAGACAGGAAGTGGAGCCTCTGAGACACCCGGTGATTTGGGATGTAAAGGCAGGGCCTTCTACTCTGGAACCTTCTCCCTTTGCCTGGCTAAGCTGCTTTAGGAGCCACCTCCAACCCTGCATGGGGTATCCACAGACCGAATGCCCCCTCCAGCCCCCACCCTCTGCTGCAGGTGTCTTGGGAGCAGAATTCCCATCAGGTTGCTCTCTGGGTTCCCCTTGACCTTGGCCCATAGAAGGACTGAGGACTATTTGCTGGTTAACGTAACTTGCTCGAGCTCTCTCACAAAATCGTATTGTGGTAAAGCCTTTGACTCTGGCTATTGCTGATGCTCCTTATGTGAGGAGCAGCCTGGCAGTCAGGCAAATCCGAGCTGAGTGTTTGTGGCTGGCCTGTGAGTCTGTGACAGTCAGGGCTCTCACAGCTACACACAGGAGGCTCTTCAGTGTCTGAGAAGCCTTTTTATCAAAGATCCAACGACCCAACTAGAGCTCTCTCCATCTCAGGTCCATTGCAAACTTGACACTTTCCGCAGCCCTCTGTCACCTTGGCCTGGCCAGTGGTCTGTTGGAGGTGAAATCACAACCCGCAGCTGACACTTCTGTGCCACCAAGGGGGCCTCTGGAGGCACTGGGCTGCTTCATTTTGCTCTCTCTGGCCCAAAAGATTTTTTATATATATATATATATATTATTGATTTTTTACAGAGAGGAAGGGAGAGGGATAGAAAGTCAGAAACATCGATGAGAGAGAGAGACATCAATCAGCTGCCTCCTGCACACCCCCCACTGGGGATGTGCCCGCAACCAGGATACATGCCCTTGATCGGAATCGAACCTGGGACCCTTCAGTCCTCAGGCCGACGCTCTATCCACTTAGCCAAACCGGTTTCGGCACAAGGAGACTTTTAAATCCCAGCTCTCAGACTTTTAAAGTAGCTCAGAGAATGGAAAGACAGGCCTGAAAGCAAGTTAATACACGCAAACTCTCACACACTTACACACACACACACACACACACACACACACATGCACAGAGTCTGTGTGTATATACACTTATCTCATAAGCATTCATTGGGTCTGCACAGAGTCCCTTAGTGTGACTTTGAGAGGAGAGAAGCAGAGGTCTTCAGGTGAGGATTCATGATGTCCACAGGCAAGAAGAACCTTCCCCATGAGGCTCTGAACACACTTTCCTCGTCTCAGCTAGTCCTATACCTTCCTTTCCCCATGTGATGTCACCAAGCTTTCCTCACCCTGACCTCTTGGGGATTGAAGCGCACGATTGCATGACATTCATAACTTAATGTGTATGACGGGCCTCTTGACAATGCTCCTTCCTCCCTCCTAAGAAAATCGTGTGTCCTTTTGCTTATTCATGTCTTCAATCAGATTTCCGGATTGTCTCCATGCAGAACTTAGGTGTTTTTTAAACTGTGTTTCTCAAGGTTTTGTATCGTTGTGGCCATAGTTGAGGTTTAATATTGAGTTCAAGCTGTTTCCAACTATTTTTACAAATAATGTCCTGATATTAGAGGGTGTGGAATTCCGTCCTGGATTTAGACAGAATCACTCTGCAGGCATGAGCTTGTGGGCAGCAGGAGCCTGGTCCACTGCCGGAAGTTGGGGTCCGGAAAGAAATGGGTCTGGAGATGAGTCCTTACTCATCAAAGTCAAGGCCGCTCTGTGTCAGTTCCTTCCCCAGACTCAGGAGCGTCAACAGTCACGTATGGTTGCTCACGCATGTGCAGGTTGGCTTGGGGTCTTCTGCTTCCTGCTGCGACCGTTGGGGTTGTGTGTAGCTTCTTGGTTATCTCTTCAGTTCTGCTCCAGATGGGACAAGTGGTCAGGTGGAAATGAAAGTCTCAAGTTCAGGATGGTGAGCTGCTATTCTCACTTCTGTCCACACACCGTTGGCTAAGGCCAGTCACATGGCTGACCTATTGGCATAGCTGTTGGCATAGCTAAGCTGGACCCGTGCATCTCAGAATGCCCTTCCTTGCACGTTCTGGGTTGGGGGTGGCCATAAGGAAGCCGTGCACATGATTTGGAAGGTGGAAGTGAAGCACAGTCATGTCTAGGACTGTCGCACATCACTGCTGAGGGCTCGCTGGCTGACCTTGGCCTGGGGCTGCGGTCAGCCCACCTTAGCTCCTACCTGACCTAGTTCCTCAGCTTCTCGAAGTCATGGGCCAATTCATGGGCAGTTCCCAGGACAGAGACATGCACCAGCCATGGTGGATATCTACATGAAAACCAGGGGCCTGCCAGTCAGGAGACACCCATGTGGGAACTACCTCAGTTTTGGGGCCTCAGTGCACATGGCTCTCCTCCACTCCACATGCAGCTTCCTTCCCACATGCTGGTCCAGGCCTACGCATGCTAACACGACACGCTGGCATGGATGCCCCAACCCACTCCTGAGATCGCGTAAGAGTGAACCCCTGTAATAAATCCAGCATTTCCCTCAGGATTCCACTTCTCTGATTAAACCATTCTGTGCAAGCAAGGTTTGGCCCATGATGGGGCCTTGCCAGAGAGGGCGAAGAAGTGGGGACAGTGATTCATTCTCTCGTGGTCCTAATCCAGTCTTTAGAAAGAAGGGAAAATCCATCCCAACCCTTTCCAAATCCTTTCTGTAAGGGTGAAGGCAAACGGCATTCCAGCGGACTCTCAGAACACAGCGACTTTATAATCAGGGTGTCCCCTATGGCTTCACTGCAGACTTCCCTCTGCATTTTCAATGACCCGGGAGACTGCCCGTCAGTGACCCCCCCCCAAGCGAAATGACCAATACTTCATTGTGAAGGGATTTTTCAGAAGTAGGCTCCCTTTTCCATCAAAGCTGCAGGTCTAATTACATCCTCACAAACGCTCCTCCAACAATATTATGGAGAATAATTAAATGTCTGAGGCCTAAATCCTGGCCTACTTCCTTTGGAAGGGCGCTTTGGTGGGGTAACAGGGTAGAATAATTAAACAACCTGGTCTCTCCAGAGTCTCTTTCCCGGGATTTGATCTTTTGTGTACACAAGTTCTGCTTTCCTTCGCCTCCTGCCCTCCTGGGTTCCCCCATTTTTTTTTACTGGGCCAAGCGGTGGGGCTTAAGGAACCCTTGAACTCGCGGATTTCCTCGGAAGCCATTTGTGCCTTTATTTTTTTCTTCAAACGCTTTCGGCTTGCCCGGCCTGGGACAGTGGCTCTGGGGCTTTGGGGGAGATAAGACACATCTCTGGGTATCTGACAGCTGAACTCAAGAAAACCTCGCCCCTGCACACGTCATCCGATGGCTCCCTGTCATTCTGATGGCTCCTCCTGACAGTCCCCATCTCGTTCTGCTCTCGCAGAAGGGTATCGGTTTCCAGGTTTGGCGTTCTGAGGATTTAGCATCTTTGATTTAAAAATGTGAAATTCAATCCTGAAGGAGGGGGCAGGGAATGGGAGCCGGCCTCGCCCGGAGGACCCTTGGCGGCCGGTATTTATTATGGCAGCGCCTGCCTTGCCAGCCTCCTGTGCAGAACACGCTAGGAGGCTGCCACACAACAAGGCGAGCATTATAAGGCCCGGGTTCGTGGGGGGCAGACGGGGGGGGGGCGGGGAGGGAAGGAGACAGCCACCGGCGGAGACACCCCATTATCTCACGGCTCCGCACGCCCATGGAGCGTGTGATGACTTTTGTTTTTTACAACATGTAGGATATTTTCGTTGTAGGTGAAGCGTCAGACGTGGCTTCCTTCAAAGGCAGAGGAACAGAACGAGGTTGTGTGTGTGTGGTGTGTTCTGACGAGCGCCCGGTCATTCGGCTTCATCCTCGGAGCCGCGATCCGCTGACATCCAGCACCAACAGGAGGTGGCTGGTGGGGCTGAAGGAGGGATTGTTCCCGGTGGGCCTCGTTAAAACGATCAGGAGAGCGTGGTGTGCGTCTGGTGGCCTGCAGAGCGAGGGAGCAGGCGGCTGACCTTGACTTTGTTGTCGAAGGTTCCCAGGCCACAGGGCCAGGGCTGGGGGGTAAAAACAAGGCAGTGTGGGGGAAAGAAAGGGCATCGGTGACTCCTGAGCACAGAATGAGGATGAAGGAGTTTATTAACTATCCCTTTAAGTCCTCACGACCACCTAGGAGGTGGGCATTGCTGTCCATTTTCGCAGAGGGAGGGACCCCAGGTGCTGAGACTGAGTTGCCCACACTGCCAGACACGGGGGAGCCGAGAGCCCGCCGGGTGCCCTGGATTCTGCAGCTGCACCAGGCGCCCACTTCCTAAAGAGGACCCGGAGCGGGAATGCTGGGGATGACTCCTGGGAAAGAGAGATGAGGAGGAGCAGTGATTCTCAACCTTCCTAAGGCCGCGACCCTTGCATACAGTTCCTCCTGTGGTGGTGACCCCCAACCATGAAATGTTGCTCCTGTGATGCATCGTGATGTAAACATCTGCATTTTCCGATGGTCTTAGGTGACCCCTGTGAAAAAGGGTCGTTCGACCCGCAAAGGGTCGCGACCCACAGGTTGAGAACCACTGAGGAGGAGGAAGGGGGCCAAGGCCAAATGCATCTTGGGAAAGTTCCATCAGAGATGTTTTTTCATTTACATTTTTTTTTGTTTGTTTTAGTTTGACTTTTTTTCAATTACATTTTACATGGAATATTATTTCATATTCGTTTCAGGTCAAAAAGCAAAGGCATGGATGTCCTTTTTTTAAAAGCTTCAGGACTTCTCAGAGCCTTGAGCATCTCTCAAGCTTATTTGACCACCAAATGCTTTTTTAATTTTTTATTTTTTCCAAAAAGTGATAATAAGAGGAAGAACCTTCCAATGCCAGCTGCTTCCTCAAATGCATGTCGGTGGCGATCTGGTGGCGCTGCCGCTCTGAGGAACATCCATGTCTCTGTGTGTGCGAGAGGTTTTCTTGAGTTCAGCTGTCCTTTGCTTTTCATATGAGCGCGGGCCCTCTGGCCCCTGGTGAGCGGATAGCAGACCCCCCTCTCAGCCCCCTGCCACTCGCCTGCACTTCCCTCTCAGGATTCTGGCCCGCGCCGGTGCGGGAGGCAGGCGCACACACGGATAACGATGCTATGCGATGCTCTCCGTGATGGTGGAGAGATGCCCCGAGTATAAAGGGAGCACAGAAGGGCAGAAGGGGCAGAGGCGGGGCGGGCTGGATGGGGTGCCTGGGTCTTAAAGATGGAGAAGGGCTTAGTCAAGTCTACGAAAGGAAAAGGGCAGAACTAGCAAAGGTCTGGAGCCCGAGAGAGCGTGATCTGCAGAAGGAAATGAAAGCTATTCCTGAAGTGGCCACACATAACCTAGGGCAGCGGTTCTCAACCTGTGGGTCGTGACCCCTTTGGGGGTCGAATGACCCTTTCACAGGGGTCGCCTAAAACCATCGTAAAATGCAGATATTTACATCACGATGCATCACAGTAGCAACATTTCATGGTTGGGGGTCACCACCACATGAGGAGGAACTGTATGCAAGGGTCACGGCATTAGGAAGGTTGAGAACCACTGACCTAGGGGGTGGGGACAGGTCGGAGCTGAGGCCCCTGACAGTGGGGTCCGCCATGGAAGACCTTGCATGCTGCTCTAGACACGAGATCCATCCTGGAAGCTACGGGGAGATGTTGTGGGTGTGAAGGAAGCAAAGGGTGGGGTCAGACCTAGGTTTTTGTGTTGTTTTTTAAATTATTTTTATTTTATTTTTTTTTATATATTTTGTTGATTTTTCACAGAGAGGAAAGGAGAGAGATAGAGAGTCAGAAACATCGATGAGAGAGAGACATCGATCAGCCGCCTCCTGCACAACCCCAAATGGGGACGTGCCCGCCACCAAGGTATGTGCCCTTGATTGGAATCGAGCCTGGGACCTTCCAGTCGCAGGCCGATGTTCTATTCACTAAGCCAAACCGGTTTCGGCCGGACCTAGGTTTTGACAAGCTACTCTGTGGACAGGCACAAGCCCAGGGAAGATCAGACTTGTCACTAAGAGATCCAGGTGGCGGGGCACGCCTGCACCCCGGCAGTGCGAACAGTGGAGGAGGGAAGAAATGAATTTGGCCAAGACCGGTTTGGCTCAGTGGATAGAGCGTCAGCCTGCAGACTGAAAGGTCCCGGGTTCGATTCCGATCGGGGGCATGTACCTTGCTTGTGGGCACATCTCCAGTGGGGGGTGTGCAGGAGGCGGCTGATCGATGTCTCTCTCTCTCATCAATGTTTCTGACTTTCTATCCCTTTCCCTTCCTCTCTGTGAAAAATCAATAAAAAATATATGTATAAAAGAAGTGAATTTGCTCCACATTTAGCGGGACACATGACGATGGAGGCCGGACTGGCACTGAGGGATGGAGAGAGTGGGAACATATACGTCAGCTAGAGCACAGGCTGGGAACCAGGGCCTGGCCTGTTCTTCTGGATCTTTTACGTCAAAGAGTGTGAGATAGTTCTGAATGCAGAAGCCCCTTTGCTAATACCCTCATATTCTTGGTCATTGGTTCCCCGACAAGGCAGGGAGGAAATTGCTTGGGCACCTGCGGGGCAGAGGTCTGGGCCTGGGTTTGCATGCTACGTCATCTGCAACTCAAGTTGGGATGTGACAAAGCCACGGAGTCTGAGGCAGGACCTTGTCCCTCGTCTGCACGTCCATAGCCTGGCTATGGTACTTCGGACTTGTTGTGCCAATTTTACTGTCCTCGTTAATTGGCGATGGCCTCTGCTGGGGGCACAGGTGTGCGGGTGATCTGCTTGTAGCATGTGTGTGGGTGTCGCCAGGATGGAGGCAATCCATTGTCACTCACCAATAACGGTGCGACAGATGTTCCCTCTCACTCCACGATGGCTCCATCAGCCCCAATGTGCATCCGGGGTGTCCGAGGTGAGCCACAGAGGCCTCTGATGCAGGCAGATTCCTGAATGAACCTTCCCTGCCTGGAGAACCGGAGTGAGCTGCTGCTTTCATAGCTGGGAGCACGCCTCGCTAAGGAACGTGGACGTTTCCCTGGTGGGCCTGCTGAAAACTGTGGGAACTAAACATGAACGCGCTTTTAAGGCCTCCCCAGAATCCCGGGGTGAGCACAATTGCCCTTTTGTCTACCTGAGAGCAATGGGATCATTATCTGGGTGCCCCATTTGGATGAAACCCCGAAACATATTAACCTGCTGACTTGGCTGGTAGTCAGTCATTCAGGAAAACCTCTCAGGCTCCAAGCCCGGCGTTTCCAAATCAAGTGCGAAGTGGTCTCGCCTTGTGTTGGATGCTGACCTTCATTAAGGATCCGCGTAGACGTAGCTGAACGGTGATGAGGTGGATGTTTGGTGCCAGGCAATGATGTCGATTGGCTGTTGCTGGCTGATGGTGGTATTTTTATTTTTAATTTAATAAATCTTTATTGTTCAGATTATTACAATTGTTCTTCCTTTCCCCCCACATAGCTCCCCTCCACTTGGCTCCCGCCCTTCCCTCTGCCCTTACCTCTCCCCACCATTGTCCTCATCCATAGGTGTATGATTTTTGTCCAGTCTCTCCCTGAACCCCTCTCAGAATTGTCAGTCCACTCCCTTTCTATGCCCTGATTCTATTCCCTTCACCAGTTTCTGACGGTGTTTTTGATCTGCAGGCCGTGAAGGGTAGAGTCTTTGGGTGTTGGCTGATCTGGGCCTGAAAAAGGGGAGTCCTCCCCTCGGTATCCTGTTTGTCAATAACAGAGACTGTAGCGCTAAGTGGGGGAGTCGGTGGCTTTCCACCTCGACGGTGACGGTCTCCTTCCCCAGAGCCACCCCAGCTGCCCAAAGCAGGTTCCCGTGCCTCTCTCCCCCCACCCCCTGCCTGCCTCCCCCTGCCCAGTGAGAGCCACCGAGGCCACGGCCCGCTGGCCGCCTGCCTTCCTGGTTTCGCTCCGGCGACCCTTCCCCTTGGCCTTGGGAAGGCCTGATGGATTGGTTTGAAACGAAACCGTCTCCTTCCCAAACTGAAAGGTTCCTTTTTACGTCGGGGAACAGCCTGAAACCGCTGGAGAAAATCACGTGCCAGTTATGTATAAACTCTTCACCACAAGGTAGAAAGGAAGCCGTGATTCGGGGTGCGGGGGAGGGAGGGGGCTTTTCGTTTGATTGAAGTCATGTGTTTCCATTTTGTAAACAGAGAGGAGGGACAATCCGTGGGGTGGACAGCTGACAGAATGCAGCTTCTATTCCCGGGCGGAAAGGGTGACCCTGTCGCCTGGCATCCTCAGAGCCGGCCGCTTGGGTGTCGAGAATCACAAGGGACCGAAACCGGTGTGGCTCAGTGGATAGAGCGTCGGCTTGCAGACTGAAAGGTCCAGGTTTCGATTCTGGTCGGGGGCATGTACCTGGGTGGTGGGCACATCCCCAGTAGGGGGTTGTGCAGGAGGCAGCTGATCGATGTCTCTCTCTATCATGGATGTTTCTAACTCTCTATCCTTCTCCCTTCCTCTCTGTGAAAAATCAATAAAATATATTAAAAAAAAAAAGAATCACAAGGGAAGGGAGGGAGTCAGCCTCGATCGCACCACGCCAGGCTCTCCCTGAAACAGACCTGGAAGAGAAGGGACCTTGTTTTGCCCATCCTCCATACAGGAACAGGAACCTTCCCTGGGGACATACCCCGCCCCCAATCCGGGATGAGATTTACACCCAGGGGTCAGTGTTTGCCGGCAACTGACAGTCATACTTCACCTCCGCCTCCTGAGTGCGCTGGAACGAGATGCTGAAAGGCGAGAAGTGCTGGGAAAACTGTCTTCCCTCTCCTGCCTGGCAGCCCCGCCCAATGGGGCTCTGAAACCCCAAGCTGCCTCGTAGCAGGGGAAGCGGGGAGGACCCAGGACGGGAAGAACAGGCCCTTCATTCCCATGGCCATTCAGGAGAATGGATGAGCCTAGTAGGTCAGTCCTGGCTGTGGGTGGGCACAGTAGGTCCATTGATACCTTTCCAGGTTTGCTCTGGCCTGGCAGTCAGGCCAACCTGGATATAATCCCAGCTTCTCCACTTAACCAGCCAGTAGTGTGACATTTGGCCCTTTCCTGAACCCCAATCTCCGCCTCTGTAAAATGGGGCCATGTACTTACTTCATAGGGCTGTTATGGCTTACATGACAATTGAGAGGCATGTCACATCATACAAGTGAACAGCTGGCCCTTCCCACATTCTTGGAGACCAATACAGTGGTACCTCAAGATACGAGATTTTTGAGATATGAGCCGTCGAGCGAGCGATTTTTGCTTTGAAATACGAGCAACATTTGAGATAGGAGTCATCGCGCATATCGGCTGGCTGCACACGACCCACCAGTTTACCGAGACTTGAGCGTCTCATAGTTTCCCACGCCTCAAGGTTACGGAACGAATTAAACTCGTATCTCGAGGTACCACTGTAATTACATCCCTATTTCAAATGTCCTGCGATGCACCAAGAAGATGCCTTACCTTTTAGGTAGGGCATGGACGCACTCAGATCTTTCTGCAGTCTCGCCAGGCCACTTGGGGTCACTCGCCTATAGTTTGGTGACTGTGCCAAGTGACCATCTTGATTGCCACCCAGCTAAACCACTTTCCTCTTGTCATTTTTAAAATTGAAACCTGTTTTTCTTCCAAGTGAGAATAGATGGTTGTTGACTTATTGCTGCTGTTTCTATACAATCACTCCAGCGACCGGGGGTACAAGGCTTCTGTGCCAGGCACTATGCAGACCCCTCACATCCAGTCTGTGCTTCATTCAGCTCCGCAAATACGTCATGATGGCTAAGGGGTTCGCAGGGTGATCTGTGTAATCTTCTTAACGGCTTCGTTTTGTTTCTGATCTATGAGAAGTGGGGGGAATACAGAGTGTTAAGTCACTTCCCTGAGATTCCTCAATGAACAAGCCAGGTGGGATGGGATGGAACCCAGGCTGTCTGATCCCACCACCTGAGCATTAAGGACTCACCCACCGGGTGTCCCTTCACCCTCTCAGGAGAGATTGCGTGGCATCTGGAGAGAGCCCAGATCGAGAATCACAAGTCAAACAAATCTAAAGAGTCCCTTCTGAGCAGTGAGGGGGGAGGGGGACAGGAAATGGAACTTGAGGCTCAGGTTAGGTTGACCCTTGCCCCCCACCTGGGGGGCTCGCACCAGGGCTAGTTCCTCCCTATTCTCATGGTCAACTGATGTCTCAACGGCACTCGACTCTCAGAGAGCATCAACTTCCAATGTCTCCGAGATACACTTTTATTCTTTAATTGGGAGAGAAAAAGGAGTCCACCATTGCTTCCCCGAGGCAAGCCACTCCTGCCATCCTAAAATAAACTCGGTCACCAACCGCCCGCCAAGTACCAAGATCTGTGCTCGAGCGACTGCTCCTCCCGCTCCTCGGCCGTCTCACGATTGTGTTTTTGTTCGTGATTTATGTCACAAGCACACATCTGACAGATTTTTCCTGTTATTTGTTTCACCCGCAGAATCTCCCAGGCTGCCCCTCGGTCGGAGACAGACCGGCTCTATTTTGCTTTTAGGATTTCCCCCCTTCAGGGCATCAGGCCTGGGTTTGCTGAGTGGTCTGAGTGCATTTTTCTCAGGAGACAACATCTTGAACTTGTGGGCACCGCATTCACGTTGAGCAGAGGTAGCCCAGGCTCGGGGGGCAGACCTGGACTTTTTGGGGGGGTCGATTCTACAAACATGTCGGGGGTCATCTGTGGGGTGGGTGACGGAGGAGCCTCAGAGATGAGCAGCATAGTCCTTTGTCGTTTCCCAGACAAGGATGGTCTTATCGTCTCATCTGGGCTGACGACCCAAGCCGAGGAGACGGCCGTGGAACTCTGAACCATATTTGCTCTTGAAAGGCTGGGAGTCAGCAACCCCCAGCACCCTGGCCCCCTTTCGAGGCAGCTGACCTACTCTTACCCTGATGCAAGCAATTTTAATTCATTGGGATTCTGCCTAATGATTCCAGCCATTTACATTGTTGTCATTCTTGAGCGCGATTATGTGTTCAAAGAGAGGGATCGGGCCTGTGGAGACGTTTTCCTCTAAATACCTTCTTTGAAGGACACTGTGCCGGGGAAGGCAGAGGAGCGAAACAAAGGGGGGTCTTCTGTGCGGCAGCCGGGGTCATCCCTAAGAACTACGGGAAGAACAGGGTCTATTGTACTCACAGAGCCTTCAGGTACCTGTCATCCACACCGCTGGGGCGGTTCTTGGGTCTGGGGGAGTGTTTCAGGTTCCCCTGTGCTCGGGTTTGGGTCCAGCCAGTGTTTTTCTCCAAATCAGGGGTCCCTTGATTCCAGAGAAGGGGGTTCCTGCCACCCCAGAGATGGAGCGGACCCTTGGCAGAACACTCAGGTCCAGAGAGGAAACTGGGAGGGTAACCTGATGACGAGAGGTTATTTGAAGACTTGGAGGAAAAGGAGGGTGAGGAGTAGGAGGCAGGGAGCCCGCTGAAAGGGGAGAAGATGAGGTCCTGGTTAGGTGGCTACGCCGCACTCAGGACCGGTTTGGGTCCTTCCTCTAACACTGCCTGTAAGCCTACTGTGCACCCGGCACTGTTTGAGGCTTGCTTAACAAGCGCATCCTCTGCCCCTTGAATTACTCCCACCTTCCTTCCACCCTCTCCCTGCGCTCCGTAGTCTGTTATCAACAGAGCAGCCGAGTGATGGATATTCAGATCCTGCCACGCCTCTCCCCAGCGCCCCCCATCCTCCCAAGGCCTTCCACGTCTCTCAGAATACAGTGGTTGACAAGGCTGCACAAAAATCTCTTCCCTTGCCAAAACCGGTTTGGCTCAGTGGATAGAGCGATAGCCTGCGGACTGAAGGGTCCCAGGTTCAATTCTGGTCAAGGGCATGTACCTTGGTGGCAGGCACATCTCCAGTAGGAGGTGTGCAGGAGGCAGCTGATGGATGTCTCTCTCTCATCGATGTTTCTAACTCTCTATCCCTCTCCCTTCCTCTCTGTAAAAAAAAAAAAAAAAGTCAATAAAATATATTTAAAAAAAACAAAATCTCTTCCCTGACCCCGCCCCCTCTCCCTGCCAGGTCCTCCTGAAGACGCCCTCGGACCTCTGTTCGCCCCTCGCCCTTTGCTCCTGCCTCAGTTTCAGCACTGATGCTGATGCCCTCACCTTCTCCTTCACCCTTTCCTGCCCGCACTGGTCTCCGAGGCTCTTGCAAGAGGAACTGGGTTTGGCTGTCTTGGATTTGTTCCAAGGCCAAGTGCTCAGTGAGGCAGTGTTGATGGGTGAATGAATGAATGAATGAATGAACAGAAGAGTGAGTGGTGAGCGAGCGCCTCTTCTCCATGGGCCTGCACGCGGCTCTGGCCATGTGCTGTTGTGGGAGCAGGTAGACTCCACTTCGGGTGCTGTCAGTAGTTCATGCCACACCTTGGGTGCCCTGATACCCCAAAACTACAGCCAGTAGCAGAAACCCCTCATTGTCCTGCCCCAGGACCCACACAGGGGCCAGCACACTTCCATTCCTGGCTCCCGGAGACATGAGGCATGACCAGAGAACCCTCTGGATCCCCCAGTCCCAGGCCAGGCCCAGGAGAGGGAGGGCACGGTTGCAGAAACACCCTGGGACCCCCTCTCTCCCACCTTGTTGGGTGCTTGGTCGCCCGGCCCCCCACTCTGCGGCTCCATCAGGGTCAGTCTTGTTCTTTGAGGCTGGGAAGGAAAAGCCATCCCCAGCAGGGACACGGGGCTGTGGTGCCTTTTCCAGAAGAAACAAAACCCAGTCTGGGCAGAGCCAGATTCTCTGCCAGGCCTCCCTGCCCTGCTCTCGGGGAGAAGGCACTGCAGGGAGCTTGAGGCGCCCCCACCCTGCCCGCCTCTTCCCTCAGCCCCCACAGGCTTGGGGGGGCACCTTCCAGGGGCCAGGCTTCCCTCAGGGGTTCCTGGCCCCAGAAAGGTTTGGGGAAATTATAGTGGAGAGCCCTGTGCTGGTGGCTCGGTGCCCGGGCGAGTTAACCCAGTTCCTCCAGAGCTCTTCCTAAGCAAATGGTAATGAACCCCGAGCTCCTGCCGCAGGAGGGTGAGCCAGCGTGCCAGGGTCTCAGGAAGGTGGCGGGCAGCATCGTTCCTGTGGCCCCTGGGCAGAGGTCTGCCCGGCTGTCGTGGGCCCCGTTGGGGCAGAGAGAAATGCACAGGCAGGAGGCCCAAGCAGCACAGCAGGTGATGGATAGTGAGCCGCAGCTCCGGGCCTGACTTCTCGGGGTGCTTATGTGCACCTGCTCCCGTGGAGACTGCCGCCATCCCCGTTTGAGGCCCAGCTGGGGGTGCCCCGTTTGAGGGTTAGCTGGGGGTGCCCCGTTCACATCTAAACTAAGGTGCAGGGCCTTGACAATTTTTTCAAGTTGATTTTAGAGAGGAAAGGAGAGGGAGGAAGAGAGAGAGGCAGAGGGACACATCAATGTGTTGTTCCACTTACTGATGCAATTGTGGGGTGATGCTTGGATGCGCCCTGACTGGAAAGCACACTCACAGTGTTGGCGTTAGCAGGACGATGCTCTCACCCAGCTCCCCAGCCTGGGGTGCAGATCAGCTGCGGAGAGCCGGGGCCTCCTTCCTGTGCTGCCATGGGATGAAGTGGCTTCGGCTAGGCCTGTGGTTGGCAAACTGCGGCTCGAGAGCCACATGCGGCTCTTGGGCCTCTTGAGTGTGGCTCTTCCACAAAATACCACGGCCTGGGTGAGTCTATTTGGAAGAAGTGGCGTTAGAAGAAGTTTAAAAAATGTGGCTCTCCAAAGAAATTTCCATTGTGGTCCTGTTGGTATTTGGCTCGGCTGACTAATGAGTTTGCCGACCACTGGGCTGGGCCAAGTGGGCCTTTTTCCTGAGGCTCAGTGCTGGGTATCAGAGTGGGCGCTGGGTGTGAGTGAGACACCTGGTCCTCGCCAGGAGGACCCCTCATTCACCTCAGCTGGTGTCCTCCTCTGATGGAGCTGGCTTAGCTCTCTTGCCTATGTTGAGTGGTTCCATGTAATGTATTAAAATGTGCTATAAACACAAAAGTGCTGTTTTATGGTCAGATGGAGTTAGGAGCTTATATCTAATGATAATAAAAAGAGAGAGCCTGAGACCCAGGCTGTCCAATTGATCTACCCACGGCGACAGAAGTACTCTATCTCTGCTGCCCAAGGCGGTAGCCATCGGCCACATATGGCAGCAAAGCCCTTGAAATGTGACCAATGAGACTGAGGAACTGCCTTTTTTTAAAAAAATATATTTTATTGATTTTTTTTATAGAGAGGAAGGGAGAGAGATAGAAAGTCAGAAACATCAGTGAGAGAGAGACATCGATCAGCCGCCTCCTACACGCCCCACTGTGGAGATGTGCCCGCAAGCAAGGTACATGCCCCCAACCAGAATCGAACCTGGGATCTTTCAGTCCACAAGCCGACGCTCTATCCACTGAGCCAAACCGGTCTCGGCAGGAACTGCCTTTTTAAGCAACTGATTGTATGTAAATGGAACCAGTAGCATGGGGCTGGTGGCCTCTAGAGTGGGCAGCTCAGGAGATACTTCCATCTGGGAAGGACCCTGGAGACCAAATCGGTCCCACCCCCTGCTTCACAGACGAGGAGACTGAGGTTCTTAGTGGGGCTGAAACCTGCCCAAGATCATGCCATGAGTTGGCAGAGAGCAGGCTCAGCACCAATTCTTTAAACCCCCAGATAATCGCCACGTAAAAAATTCAGAATACCCCTGATTTAGACCAGGAGGTTAAAAAAGAGGGTGATTATTATCAACCTCAAACCCATGCGGAAGAAGCGGTTGGTGACGGTCCAGAAAGACTCCAGTTCTGCGGGTTCCCTGGGGCTGGAGAGGGAGCAGAGACCGGGACACCCAAAAGTGTGAAGCAGCATGTGGCTCTCTCCCTGGGGGGCTGACTTGGTGCTGCCTGGACCACGCCGGGTCCCCCTTTCTTAGGGTCCGCAGACAGGAGGTTCTGTTGTATTGCAGCGCGTCCTGACGGTGACGGAGACACCTCTGGCTGCTCCATCTCTCCGAGGAGGGGTCTTGCGGGGCCAAGGGCTGGGGCTCCAGTGGACTGGAACGGCAGCGCTGTGGAAAGAAAGACGGGGCCTGTGGTGGGTTTGCAACCTCAGCGCCAAATCGCGGGGTATAATTGGGCCTGATTGGTTCCATATGTATCAACAAAAACAGCCTCGCTTTCATGGGAGATGAAAGCGACCCCTCTCTCTGGCCATATTTCCTTTTTGTGTACAGTTCCCAGGTCTCCGATGGGTTCTCCGTTCTCTCTGTAAGATAAACCTGAATTAGGAAGAAAAAAAAAATCAGAAATTAGAAATTTATTACTAAGTTAGAAAAATAAAATCAGAAACGACCTTTATGTTTTCCAGGGCTGAGAGATAGGCTGTTTTGCTTTTTTTTCTTTTTTCCCGTTTTTTTTTTTTTTTGGTTGTTATTTAATCAAAATAATATTAACTTGTCAGGGTTTTGGTGAAATCATCCTTTGGGGGCAGTGAGAATGAGTAAGGACTTAAAAGCAGTAGATGAATAAATATGGGTGAACTGTCTTTCTTAAAAGACACTCATTCATTCATGCAATGCTCCTTTTGCATTAGTTGCTTGGACTTCCATAATGAAAGACCACAAACTGAGAGGCCCAAGGAACAGAAATGTATTTTCTCCTGGATCTGGGAGCTACAAGTCCAAGATCAAGTGCCTACAAGTCTGGTTTCGCCTGAAATCTCCCTCCTTGGCTTGCAGACGGCCGCCTTCTTGCCGTGTCCTCCCTCATCCTTTGCTCTGTGTCTGCCTTGCTGGTATCTTTTCCTCTTAAACCTGTGGGTCGCGACCCCTTTGGGGGTCGCCTAAGACCATCGGAAAACAGATACTTACATTATGATTTATAACAGTAGCAAAATTACAGTTATGAAGTAGCAATAATTTTATGGTTGGGGGTCACCATAACATGAGGAGCTGTATTAAAGGGTCGCGGCCTTAGGAAGGTTGAGAACCGCTGGCTTAAACGGACGCCAGTCCTGTGGAGTAGGGATGTGCCTCTGACCTCATTTAAGCTTAATTACCAATTTAAGGGTAATTATCTCCTTGGGGGCTCAGGCCTCCATATTTGAACTTCGAGGGGCACAATTCAGTCCTTCACACCTTTATGGGGCGCGTTCTACGTGCTGGGCCCAGGAGATACAGAAGAAGTGACATGGCACCTGGCAGCCTCTGGAAGGCGGGAGTACAGGCATGTGAAATGCAATGTGATAGGCTGTGTCTATCCACCGGGGCCCAGGGAGAGAATCTCATTTGTTTGAGGGGTCGGAAGAGGGGGAATTCAGAGAGGTCTTCAAACACAAGGAGCAGAGGGACCTGAGTTTCGAAGGAAAGCCTGGTCTGGGCACGGTGGCAGGCCTAAGACTCAAAGGGAAGCCACGTTGGCATAGAGATGAGATAAGCAGAGTCTCCTGAATTCCAGAAGGTTCTAAAAATACTCTCCCCTGTCTCTAAACATCTGAAAGTTAAATAGCACTTTTGTGTGTATATCATATTTGGGTTTAAAGGCCTACACTCCTATAACAAGACATGATCTCTTTCATTAAACCATTACTGCCTCAAAACGAAACACAAATACGGCATTCGGTTGGGATGATCTCGGTTACAAACGTCACAAAACTGTGCTCCAAGCTGCCTGGACACTGGGCCTGAGTCGCTGGTCCCCAGCAGAAGGTCCGGGGTGGGGCGGGATCTGGGCGCGGTTTGATCACTAACTGAATGCTGGCTCCCAGGATTCAGGCTTGTTCTCTCTCCATGTTGCCTCCCTGACCAGTGGCTCCGGCCAAGGCTGAGTCTTCTGGTTATCATGGCTGCCAGTCAAAACCGGGCCTGCATGCTTGCTTACTCACACCCCATGGGAGAGGAGGAGAAATCCGGGCCCCCAATCGTTGGACCTGGAGCCGGCTTGCAGGAGATCATGAGATCCAACTGTCAAATGTTCAGGAGTTTTGCAAGCTGGTTGTTAAGCCTAGCTGTCATTAAAGATGAAGTGATATAAACTTAAAGGGAACTGGATTACATTCACAACAGAGATGATGAAGAGTCAGAGCTCATCATCCTGTAATTGTTTTCCTTGTTTTCCTGTGACCTATGACCCTGACCTGATCTATGTCCACTGTGTCTGTATGAGGGTGTCACTGTATGATGGTGTGTCAATCCCACTCTGACTCCACAGGGAAAGCTTGCAGTCAGCCACGATGGGAGTATTTAAGCAGAGAAATGTGGGAAAGTTGTAAATCAGGGGGTGCTTTATTGTCTCTTGATTGTCCCTACTTCGGTAATGGCGAGACATAAATAATGCAGATTAAACCTGAGAAAGTGTTGTCCTAAAACTGTTATATTATGAGTAGGACAGAAATGTGAGGACATATTTCCCAGTATTATCTATTCAGCAAAGAAGCCACATCGTTGACAAGGGAGTGAAGTTCTGTCGATAAGTCTTCGTTGTTTACTCACTAACACACACAAAGCAGCCAGCACTACGTCAGCGGTATACTCATCTGTCAATGGCAACCAGAGATGGCTATCGATGGGAAAATGGCAAAGGCCAATGCAAGTATTCTGTGAAAATCCATCAGCTATGTGGCATTTACAATACAGGACATTGCATGTTCTGTTTTACTTGTATATTGGGCCCTGCACATGCATTAGATCAGTCAAAATTGATGTGTATGGATGTTGATACATGTTTGTCCCAGGACAGCCCATTGTTTCCTCTAAACACTGCTCCCCCAGTTCTTTAGTTTGATTGGGCCGATCTAGCTTACACCCCCACCCTTTGTGGCTGGAAATGGGTGGTGTCCTGAGGGTTTGTCAGGAAAAAGGAAGTGGGGGATGGACTTGGGATGGGCCACCCAAAGTACCTATAACTATAAAAGTCACCCAACCCCTCACAGCAAAAATGACACATCAATACAATATCAATCTTTCTGTCTTAGTGTGAATTCATGTAGAACTGTTTTTCCAATAGAGTAGGTGGCTCAGAGCATCTTGGATAGAACTGTTGATGGTTTGGGTTGTGGGGGGCTATCCTGTACATAATAGAATGTTTAGCAGCATTCTAACCTCTACCCATTAGATTCTAGTGACAACCCCCTCCAGTTGTGACAATCAGCAGTGTCTCCAGACATTGTCAAATGTCCCCAGGGAGGTACAATAGAGAACTGTTAGTGTAAACCCAGGATTTATGATCTCAAACTTGAAAATTTTTAGTTTCTATTTCACTCCCCATAATCTCACTTTAACTGAATGTTAAATTGATGGCTCAGAGGTGCCACCAGCCCTAGCTGGTTTGGCTCATTGGATAGAGTGTTGGCTTGTGGACTGAAGGGTCCCAAGTTTGATTCTGATCAAGGGCACATGCCCAGGTTGTGGGCTCGATCCCCAATAGTGGGTGTACGTGAGGCAGCCAATCAATGATTCTCTCATCATTGATGTGTCTCTCTCTCTCTCTTCCTTTTCCCTTCCTCTCTAAAATCAATAAAAACATACCACACACACACACACACACACACACACACACACACACACACAACACCAGAGCAAGAGGCACAGTCTTAAGGACTGGAAGTCTGGCCCCATTATAGGTGAGTCAGAGGGCAAACCTTCCAGATATTAACCTCTCCTCGACTTTGCAGGTTTTACCCTGGCTTCTCCCACTTTTGGAACTCAATGATTATGAAGCCCTTGACTTGAAGATTTATATGTGAAGATCTTTTTAAAGGGCCTTGGTTGTTTTTTCGAAAACTTAAGCTTCTTAGGCTGAGTTCGAGGACACATCTTATTTAGCTGGTGCTTGGGTTCCAGAAGTGTCAGTATTTCAGAGCGCAGCAGTGATGTATGTTCCAAAGGAAGCAAACAAAAGCATCTGAGCAATCCGTAACTGGTCCAGCGTCTGGGAAATGTCCTCGTGCCAGAGTCTATTGCCATTTGTGTAACATAAGCTAAGCAGAGCTCTCTGCTCTGCACACCAGCCCTCTTCAGACCTTGCTGCCCCTTCCAGCTGCTCCGAATCTCTCCTCAGCAGCTACAGATCTGGACGGATTAGTCTTCATTTGCTGTCACAATCTGTTCTCCTTCTGTTCATTCCTTGGATTCTGGCCCCAAATTCCAGTGATGTTCTGGTGTGTACAGTCACCTTCTCCAAAACACCCTCATTCTGTTTGACCCTTAGGCCAGCGATTGACTTTGCTGCCCATACTTTCCCCCTGTTCCTTGCCCCCTACCACTTCCGCAATGGCATGGTGTGCCTCCTGCCTTTCTGTTGACTTCCTCCCTGGTCCTCTTTTCTCTCTCTGCCTGTTCTTGTTCTCTCCTCTCCTCTCTGCGCCATCTTCTTCTCATCACCTCTCATCCCCGGGCGTCCAGATCCCAAGTCTACATGTCCAGTCATGGCCTCTCTCCTTGGCTCAGAGATGGGTACAACTATTTCACATGGATGTGCCACACGTGCCTCACACACAGCCCTTCTAATCATTCCCATTGTGCCATCTGCTTCGGATTCCTGGGTGTTTTACTGCCATTCCATGCATGCATGCCACCCTTGCCACTCCCACCAGCTCAGCAAGCTCTTTTTTTTTTTTTAAAGGACCAGATAGGAAATATTTTAGAC
The DNA here is from genome assembly GCA_011751065.1 of Lasiurus cinereus. NCBI lineage: Eukaryota > Metazoa > Chordata > Mammalia > Chiroptera > Vespertilionidae > Lasiurus > Lasiurus cinereus. Next base: position 2,596,890 of record JAAGEH010000337.1, read on the forward strand.
CTCGCAAGTCACACTATCTTGGTTGCAACTGTTGAACTCTGCCCTGGTATCAGGACTGTGTTTCAGTGGAACTATTTACAGAAACAGGCATCTGTCCTGAGAGAGCGAGCCCATCCCCTTGTTTAGAAGATTGTTATCTCTCACCTGGATTGTCTCTCCACTCCAGGAGCTGGTCTCCCTGCTGCAGTCTTACTTTTCTCTAAACAACTGTTATTATCTTGTTGTCCAGAGTAAATATCTGCTGATAAATACGTCTTCCTAAAATGCAGGCCTGATTAGAGGCATCAGACATTGAGAGTCTAGATGACTTAGCTTTCTTGGAACTTGACACACACTCAAGCTCTATAGTTCTCCCCTAACTATATTCTCCAGTCTGGACTTTCTTTCTTGTCCCCCAAATCCTCCTTATAAACGTTCCGATTATATAAGACCCAGCCTATCAGTCATCTCCTCCATGCACAGCCCTCCATACCTCCATTCCCAACTCAGAACTCTTCCTATTCTATTTCTCTTTCTTTCTCTCTCTCTCTCTCTCTCTCTCTCTCTCTCTCTCTCTCTCTCTCTTCAGAGAGAGAGAGCTAGAAACATCAACGATGAGAAAGAATTATTGATCAGCTGCCTCCAACACCCTCCTTCCTCCCTCCCCCTCCCCACTGGGGATCAAGCCCTCCACCCAGACATTTGCCCTTGACTGGAATCGAACCCAGGCCCCCTTAGTCTGCTGACCGACGCTCTATCCACTGAACCAAATCAGCAAGGGCCTCTATTCCCCTCTTAAATATTACACTTCTCTCATAACGTCATGTCATAATGAGTTGGCCTCACAGTGCAGTTACATCTACTTATGTTTGTCCACTTCCCTCAAACAAAATCTCCCTAGAGGGCAGACAGCATCTTAAAATATTTTTTTAAAATTCTCCAATATATTACTCTTCAAGTACACACCTTTCTCTGCCTGTGTAATCTTCCATTTCAGATAAAAAACACACAAATTGCCAATGCGTAGATGTAAAAAGGTACAATCCAGAGTTAACTAGGGTGCATTCCAACTGCCACCACGAAACCGTGTTCGGGATTGGTAGCTTCAGTCTCAACCACCTCTTGTTGACAGTACATAGCATGCTCACTGAGTCTGTGATTAGTTTTCAGGTTTTTTTTTTTTAATTAAAGAAAGAAAATTATCTTGCAGAAACAGTGCTGAAAGGTTTAGGAAGATGGTTCCTTATGTGTACATGTCAGCCATGGTGTCTGGATGATGGACAAATGGTGGCAATGCAGGTCCGACCCTCTCTGGTTTGGTCCTAGGCAACCTGTAGCGATGCTCAGCTGCTAACTGTTTGACATTGAAACTGGGACTCAGAACTGTTGGACATTGAAATTGGGATTCAAACATTTTTTCTTCTTATAGGTTTATTTCTAGTCTGCAGAGGCAAGATTTTTTAAAGGAAAGAATTGGGGAAAAGAAAAATAGATACAGAGGCAAAGGAGCAGTGAACAGACTATCAAACTACAGCAGGAAGGCAGGGGAGGTAGGGGGTAGGGCTATTAAGAGATCAACCGAAGGACTTGTATGCATGTACGTAAGCACAACCAATGGATGCAAGACACAGGGGGGTGGGGGCAGGTGAGGGCATGTACTGGGGGATAGGGGAGGCCAGGGGAGGTCAATGGGGGAAAAAGGAGACATATGTACTGCTATTTGTAATACTTTAAGCAATAAAAAGAGAGAAAGGTCTAGGAAGATGAAGCTATGATAGAAATAAAAAAAATTCATTTGAAAAATTAAAAAGGCAGGAAAATGGAGACTGTTGTATGCATGGGTTGAATAATTTGTCCATAAAGATGAGTTTAAAGGACCAGGAATGAACCAGACTATGTGGGAAGAGTGTAATGTCAATGCAGTATTAGTGCAATTAACCATAGCAGCAAGAGAGGATGGTGTACAATAGCCACCACTATTCCACAGGTCATTATTAGTGACATCTGGCTATTGAAGTTTAAATAATTGACATTCACTAAAAATTGACGATCGAATTCCTAGGTTGCATTAGCCACATCTCAAGTGCCTGCTAGCCGCTGGTTGCTAGTGGCTGCCACATTGGACAGCACAGGTTTAGACCTTTTCCATCAACCCCATCCTCGTGCTGGCTTAGCATCAGCAAAGTCAAGTGCCTCTTAGTGGAGAGTTAAGTCAAAAAAGGGTGGGGCTCTGTGTGAGAAGTTCAAGTCAAAGAGGGTGAACACGCTGGTGATGAAAGTCAGGTCAAACTCAACAGATGGTTCCACAGCGTGGAGGCCCCTGCATCTGCTCAGGGAAGTGACTGCAGAGACTCGATGATTCCATGTCAAACTGAGGGTCAGAACCGATGAATGGGCCATGAATCATGGAGAAGGACATAAACAGACCTTTTCTTCCTTTCTTTCTTTCTTTCTTTCTTTCTTTCTTTTTTTTTTTTAAATTAAAATACAACAGACTGGGAAATATTAGGCCGCATCAGGAAGGCAGGGGAAAATATTGCTTTGTGAAACTTTTGTCTTAGTGATATGTTTGTATTTCTTTTTCTTTTTTTAAAAATATATTTTATTGATTTTTTTTTACAGAGAGGAATGGAAAGGGACAGAGAGTTAGAAACATCGGTCAGCTGCCTCCTGCACGCCCCCCACCAGGGATGTGCCCACAACCAAGGTACACGCCCTTGACCGGAATTGAACCTGGGACCCTTCAATCCCTAGGCCGATGCTCTATCCACTGAGCCGCACCGGTTTCAGCTGTTTGTATTTCTTGATGTGAGTCAGACCCCAAAAGTTTGAAAGCCAGTGCTTTACAGAACATAAGATTCCCAAGAAAGAGAGAACTAGGGTTAGTTTTCCAAAGGCAAGAGAAAAACCCCAAAATCAGATTCCCACTTCTTGGTGTGGGGCTGCATGTAGAGGATCCAAGCTTGAAACCCGCTCAGTCACTGGGGCTTCGAAAATAAATCCAACTCCGCAGCCAACCTGTCCTTTGCTCTCACTTCCTGGAAATGTGTGAACTGTGACCAATTCCTGGCTGGCCCGCATCCCCGAAGGAATAGGTTTTCCTGCCATCGGAGCTGCTTTGCCACCAGGAGCAGCCTGGGCTCGCCTGCCAGGGGTGGACTGACCCCCGAGTCAGGAGGAGCTACTTAGAAAGTGGGCGTGCCCCCAGCCTGCGAGTGAGAGGCAAGGCCTCGGGGTTTAGGCTGTGTCCCCCGCTGCACAGCCCGGCCGTCAGTCATCTTCCGACTTGGCAAAAACAAAAGCTCTCTGAGATTGTGAAAGAAGAGAATAATGCTTGTCTTATCCGCATATTAATATGATTTATTTGAAAACCCCAATCCCGTTGCCTCAGAAGACTTCTAATGCTCTGTTTATCTCTTGGAACGCTGACAACGAGAGTTCAGATTTCTCCCTCTGGCCCTCTGACTGATCTCTTTTGGAACCGGTAGGAGCCGGCTCGTTACCCTCTACATGACAGAGGAACAGGGAAACCTTGATTGCTGACTTAGGCCAATTTCATTAAAAATTAACAGCAAAAAAAAAATAATAAGAAAACCTCAGTCTAATGAAAATGCCTATGGATGGCCACCCCAATTTGCAGAAAGCCTGAAAACTTGATTAGTCACTTGGAAACACAGCATTGATTACTTATAATTGTCATTAAAAAGTCCCGTTTCAGGAATTCTTTCCTCGGGTTAGACGGCAAATCAGTTCTGACTGAAATATATCCATCTGCTGGCTCTAAAAGATCAGCGTCTCCAGAGGCAAGGCCTTTGTGCCTTGATGGGGATAGATGACTGACATGTGGGAAGTGATTTTCTCAAGGCATGTGGATGGCTGAGGTGCCCGAGCTTCTGTTATACGAACACACTCTACATGTTAAAACGTGGTGGCCAATCAAGTTTTCCCCAGATTGTGTCTCTGTGTTTGTATCCCTTCAGTTTTTCTGTGAGGCATTGTGGGTATTCACAGTGTCTGCTGCCAGCTACTTGCCTTTAGTTGCAAACTGTATTAGCCCCAAATTCACATCACCTAACGAATTTAGACTCCTGGGCCCTATCGAGTCCCAGGGATAGCTCCCCAATGTCCACAGGCACCTCAAATTCAACACATTCACATCTGGACTCCTTGCCTGGCTGCTGTGGCTCAGTGGTTGAGCATGCACCAAAAGGTCACCGGTTCAACCCATGCGCCAAAAGGTCACCAGTTCAGTTCCCCATCAGGATACATGCCAGGTGATGGTCTCGAACCCCGATGAGGGATGTGCAGGAGGTGGCTGATCGATGCTTCTCTCTCATCATTGATGTTTTTATCTCTTTCTCCCTCTCCCTTCCTCTCTCTAAAATCAATAACAACATTTAGAGAAGAAAAAACCTAACTACTATCATCTTCCTGCCTCAAACTCTTCATCTTCCTATCCTAATTCCTGCCTTGGTGAATGGTATGAGCATTGACCTCCTTTTTTAAAAAAAATTGATTTCAGAGAGGAAGGAAGAGGGAGAGAGAGATAGAAACGTCAACGATGAGAGAGAATCATTGATCGGCTGCCTCTTGCATGCCCCCTACTGGGGACTGAGCCCACAACCCAAGCATGTGCTCTTGACCAGGAATCCAACCGTGACCTCCTGGTTCATAGGTCAACACTCAACCACTGAGCCACGCCCGTCAGCCTTACCTCATTTCTTACACTAGCAGCCATGAGGTGCTCTTGAGGATCTCTCTGTCACCAGCCCCCCGTTAATGAGAAACACTGACGTCCTTCTCTAGAAATGTCTGAGTCTCAGACGCTGACAGTGCCTGAGCCGAGGCTCGCTATCCCTCACTGGTTCCAGCCACAGCTCCTACCCAGCCTCCGTCTCTGCTCCAGCTTCTTGTCCAGCTTCCTCTGTCTTATCTTCCTCAAGACCAGCCAACACATTCCCGACTCTCCACTGTATGGCTCTGCCCTGGAGGATGGTTCCTGCCGGCTCCTGTCATCTGGGCTGAAACCAAGTTCCCAGGAAAGGCAAATGTCCTTCACCGTTCGACCCTGGCCCTCAGCCAGCTCTCCTCTTTACCTGCCCCTCCCCCAATTCGGTACTTCAGCCACATGACTCTCTCCCCCTTCTCTTCACGTGAAGAGTATTTTCATGTTCCCTTCCAATGAAATGCTCTTTCTTCTAGAATGTTCCTGTCCTTGCCCCTCAGAATACACCCTTTCACCTTTTTTTAAAAAAAATATATTTTATTGATTTTTTACAGAGAGGAAGGAAGAGGGATAGAGAGTTAGAAACATCGATGAGAGAGAGAAACATTGATCAGCTGCCTCCTGCACACCTCCTACTGGGGATGTGCCCGCAACCAAGGTACATGCCCTTGACTAGAATTGAACCTGGGACCTTTCAGTCTGCAGGCCGAAGCTCTATCCACCGAGCCAAACTGGTTTTGGCCCTTTCATCTTTCAAGAATTCTTTTACAATAACCTCAAATGCTATCCCCTGTGGCAAATTTCTGTCATTGCTCCACGAGTCTGTTAGTTGATTCCTCCCTCTTCTTTCCATTTCTCTATTCGAGCATTTTTCACACCTCACAGGCATTTATTAACCTGTGTGTGATGTCCATGAGGACTATCCTTCAAATGTTTCGGATCTTTCCCAACTTAGTTCGAAAAGTAGAATTGTCCTTCTTGGTTTCCTTGTGGTTGGGTAGGGCCCATGACTAGGTCTGGACAAGGAATGGAGAGTGGAGGAGAGGAGTGTCATTTCTAGAAGGGAACATTTAATTTCTGGACGGGACTCTCCAGATACCCTTTTTCCTCTAGCATGATGAGTGATGATATTAAACATGGTAATGGCTCCATCAGCTGGGTTCCTGTTGACCCACAATACACATGGAGCATGACCAAGAATCTTTCCTATCTTTGGCCAATGAGATGTTGGGGGTTTTTTGTTATGGCAGCAGAACCTCGCTGATGCTCTCTGATACAATGCGGGTCATCCCTATGGGCCAGCGAACTCCGCACAGGCCTCAGTGGATGACCTTGGCATCCCTGTGGACTTGCCTGTGCACAGTAGGTGTTCAATGAAATATTTCTGAACGAAGGCATACATAAATAAGGTCTTTAAATCCCAGAGAGATTAATATAAAACCGTTCACATAACTACAGTGTTTCCTCACCTGTTAAAAAAATAATGGCCACTGGAAAAAATGGACTTCAACTCAAAATGGTTCTCTTATGTGCAGTTCTTTTTTTAATATATTTTATTGATTTTTTTTACAGAGAAGAAGGGAGAGGGATAGAGTTAGAACCATCGATGAGAGAGAGACATCAATCAGCTGCCTCTTGCACGCCTCTTACTGGGGATGTGCCCGCAACCAAGGTACATGCCCTTGACCGGAATCAAACCTGGGACCCCTCAGTCCTCAGACTGACACTCTATCCACTGAGCCAAACCGGTTTCGGCAACTTACGTGCAGTTCTGTGCAGTTTTGTATTCTGGCTCTGGGCCTTGCGTGGCAGTGAGGGGAGTGTCTGTTAAAGACATGACACAGGAAGAGCATGTGTCATTTGTCCATCTCGGGATGGTTGCATGATTGGGCCTATTGGACCTTGCGTGCTTTTTAGAAAACAGCGTTCTACCGTGTGTCCACTGCCTTGATTCGGGGGGCTCCTAGGCGGGCTGAATGCTGGGGAGACCCAGGAACTGCCTTCAGATGCGTGCCCAGTTCAGCCACTCGCTGTTTGGCAGCGACTCGTTGCTGGGCCGTTCGGTTCGCTGATGGAAAGTGACCAGGAGCTGCCCTCGCCCAGCTGTGCGTTGGCCTTTGTAAGTGACCAAAGCCGTGTCAGAGCCTCGCACACAGGCTAATCCCTCGCATTTGCTGCTGCTTCCTCCGTCCTCCTGGCAGCCGCCCCGCATGAGGAAACGGTTACTCATGGCGAGGAGGGGGAGGCACCCCGGGGGGCCTGGCTGGGCGGCCGGGCGTTGGGGCTCCTCGGAGGAGCCAGAGAAAAGTGCAACTCGGCCCGGGAACCGAGATAAGATAGGAGCCCGAGGAGGGGGAGGCTTTGGAAAGGGACAAGCGCTTACACACACAGGGGACTTCCGAAGGGAGTCATGGTCATTATTGCTGTCATGGCTGTTACTGCACTGCGTGGGAACCCGAAATCCAGGCGAGGGGTGACAGGGCCTCTGCGAGCTGGGAAACATCCCCCGAGGTGACCTCTTTCGGTTCCGTGGACTTGGAAGGAGTGAGGAAGGCGGGCACCGGACAGAAAAGGGTTCCACTGTGAGCCAGGCTCATCTGGCTGAAGGTCACGTCCCAGAGCTGCCCCCGGCCAGCTGGGCGACCTTCACCTCATTGTACCTCTGTTTCTTCATCTGCAAAATGTACTTAAGCTGAGACCGGTTTGGCTCAGTGGATAGAGCGTCGGCCTGCGGACTGAGGGGTCCCAGGTTCGGTTCCGGTCGGGGGCATGTACCTTGCTTGCGGGCACATCTCCACTGTGGGGTGTGCAGGAGGCGGCTGATCGATGTCTCTCTCTCATCGATGTTTCTGACTTTCTATCCCTCTCCCTTCCTCTCTGTAAAAAGTCAATAAAATATATTTTAAAAAACATGTACTTAATACTCTAAAGTGTTACGAAGATTCAATGAGATAATGCATGTGAAAGTCTTTTTTTTTAAATGTTTTTATTGATTTCAGAGAGGAAAGAGAAGGAGGGAGAGAGAAACATCAATGGTGAGAGAGAATCATTGATCGGCTGCCTAATTGTAGGCCCCCGACTGGGGATCCAGCTCACAACCCAGGCATGTGCCCTTGACCGAAATCGAACCTAGGATTCTTCGGTCCTCAGGCCAACACTCTCTCCACTGAGCCAAACCAGCTAGGGCTGAGAGCCTTCCTTACTCTTCTTCTTTAGCATGCACCGAAACTCCAATGAGCCTCAAACGTCAGGCTCTCTGGCTCTGAAATACAGTGGTACCTCGAGGTATGAGTGCCCTAACATACAAGATTTTTGAGATGCGAGCCGTCGAGCGAGCGATTTTTGCTTTGAGATACGAGCAACAGTTGAGATAGGAGTCATCGCGAGGATCGGCTGGCTGCACACGACCCACCAGTTTACCGAGACTCCAGGGTCTCACAGTTTCCCACGCCTCAAGGTTACGGAACGCATTAAACTCGTACCTCGAGGTACCACTGTGTGCATTTGGAAGTCCGTGACTTACAAAGCATTGTCTGCTCCTTAAAATCAACCAGAAGAGGAGGCGTGCGTGGTGAGGACGAGGGCAGAGAGGCGGGCATTGGAACTGAAAGACCATTGTTGGGGCAAATTGTGCTCTAGTTCCCTACAAGGTGGGTCCCCGGTAAGATCCAGCCTGGGGTCCTGTGGTCTCTGCTGCCGCCGCTGCCAGCGCTGCCAGCCTCCTGCTGACGGCCACAGGCCGGGCAGCGAACAAAGCCGCAGTCTTCGCCTCCCCAGGCGGAGCCCACGGGGTGCTGTTTGTGGAGACCGTGTTTGAGCTTTGTCAGCTGGCGGGCTGACGTTGGCCCCGTGTCCGCGTCCCCTCTCACCGCCCTGGCACACACACGCCCTCCGCCCTGTGAGTGGCAGGCCTCAGGACTCCCCATTGGCAGAGCTAATCCATCTTTCTGCTCTGACGCCTTGAAATACCTCTGAGCAGCTTTGGGGCGGGGTGGGGGGGGAGGGCATGGAAGCAGCCATGGTGCCTGGGAATTTTCTCAGCCTGGGGCGGCGGCCTTACGTCTAACAGCCTTCTTTTTGCTCATGGAAACGCCTGTGAGGCTGCCTCCGGGGGTGGCCCCAACCCCCCTGGGCTCATTCATGCAGGGGTGACAGTCATTCTCAGAGGACAGCTCCGCTCACCAACCCACTTCACACTGTGTCTTTTTAAAAAAAAATTTTTTAAATATATTTTATTGATTTTTTACAGAGAGGAAGGGAGAGGGATAGAGAGTTAGAAACATGGATGAGGCAGAGACATTGATCAGCTGCCTCCTGCACGCCTCCTACTGGGGATGTGCCCAAAACCAAGGTACATGTCCTTGACTGGAATCGAACCTGGGACCTTTCAGTCTGGTTCTGGAGGAGGCTACATGCAAATGAAAAGAGAGACTAGAAAAGTATTAATTTGGTGATATTGGGGGGCCAGGCGGGAGCCTTCCTCTAGTGCAGCGGTTCTCAACCTGTGGGTCACGACCCCTTTGGGGGTCAAACAACACTTTCACAGGGGTCGCCTAAGACCATTGGAAAACACAGATACGAATCATCACAGTTGCAAAATTACAGTTATGAAGTAGCAACAAAAATAATTTTATGGTTGGGGGTCACCACCACATGAGGAACTGTATTAAAGGATCACGGCCTTAGAAAGGTTGAGAACCACTGCTCTAGTGGAAAGACTACCGCCTTCCTTTGGCCTTGCTATCCCTTTTATTAAGACTATGGGATATACTCATGACCTTGAGGCAGGAAATTCCAAGAACAGAAGTTTACATGAGACAAACAGGTAGAGGCTGCTTTAGCTAACAATGTTTCCACGAAACAGTGAGTGATGAGCTCTGACCTTTCAGAGCAAGGAAGGTTGACCAGCCTTCTGGTCTCCTGTCCACCTCTTTCTATGAGTGAGACAGTGTTTGGTTTCTAGCAAGGAAAGATGGTAGCAACACCACCCTGGTCTCAGTGTGGCTTCTGAGCACTGCGGATGTGGTGGAGGACTTCCCGTGGGTTTGCGGGGCCAATCCAGGAGAGGCCCTCACACCTGTGTCCTTTGTCAGTGGACATCCTGGGGTCCTTAGACCCCTCCCCTAGCATTTGGGTTCTCCGTAAGAGACATCCCAGTAAGTCTGGTGTAAGCATGCTTTAAAAAATCTTGTTTTCATTCACTGAATTCCCCCAATAAACGTGGGATCTTCATGAGCTTTAGAAGCGTTCCAAATACCCTCTCCCCAAATGCCGGATGGCTGGGTAGTTGGCGTGGTGGCACCGGCTGGCAGGGACCCGGGCTTCCGAAGGGATTTCTCCGGGCTGCAGTTGGAGGGCGCTGAGAAAACAGGACCTGCGTGAAACGAGAGCAGCCCCATGCACGGGAAATCAGGCCTCCTGGAATCCGAGCGCCTCGTTTGTGTTGGCTTTAGGTTTCGGGTGAAGGTTCAGCTAGACTCTTGTTTGTCCTTACCATGTTCCTGTGCGTAGATACCCTCGCTCCTGAGGCCGGATCCGGCCATCGAGCTGGCCGATGTTTTGCTGAAGCCTCTGAGATCTTGGCAGGAGTCAGGATCGAACAAGGATTGGGGTTGGACTGCGTTGGTCTCAAAGGGCGAACTGGGTTTTCTGGACCCTGGTGTAAGGAACATGTATCCAAAGCGCCACCCCCCATCTGGGTATTGGACCAAAAAAAAAAAAAAAAGAATGTGCATTTTCTTTTTAGGGCTCCCTCTAGTCCACTTCTAAACCCACATGAAAGCCGTTCGGGAGTGGTAGGGGTTCCACAGAGAGAAACAGGAGACTGAGATTTGGGGATAAGGGTTTTTCCTTTTTTTATGGAGATAATTTGCAATAATACTGACTTTCGGCGTAGGCTCCACAGCCTTTATCTTGATCAGCAAACATTTTTGGAGAGGGTGGTAAGGAGGGAGCGAGTCCATTGCCTGCAGAGACTCCCGCCCGGGGTCCCTGAATAGGAAATTCATTGGCAGAAGAAAGCAGCGGTTACTGAACAGGGCTGGGGGGCGGGGGGAGGAGAGGGGAGCTGAGTAGGGCTGGGGTTCTTTTCCTCCTCAGGGGAGCTATTTTTTGCTTTACATGCAAAGAATCGCTTTGTACAGCCAAGTTGGTCTCGATCTTGTTTACATAAAAGAAATCGAACATTCATTTTTTGCGCCGGGTTATTTTCTTCTTCCTCTGCCAGTCCGAGGGTCCTGGGCAAATCAATAAACAAAGGCCTTGCTCTGTTTTCACTTTGTGGCAGGGGATCTGGAGCGGGTAACCCTTCCGTGGCCGGCTTCGCTCTTTCTGTGCGGCCCAGGCCCGCTGCCTCGGTTAGCTGGCTTGTGGGTGGCGGAGGGATGATGCTGGGGACCTGGGCTTCAGACATCAGTGAGAGGACCCTGGGAGTTGGGGATCCTGCGGCAGACAGCGAAAATAGGACAGAGAAGAAACCTGTCTCTTCGGCCTCCGTGGAAATCAGCTGAAGCCTTCAAGTGCATGGTCTAGTTACTTTCATCCGCGCTCAGTCGGCAGCCAGCGTTTTGGGGGGGCATTCAATCAACCCAAACACCTTTCAAAACGACATCTCTGAAATCGGACTCTGCAAATGTGGAATTCCACAGAGGGGCTCCATGCTGGGAGGCAAAATATATTATTATTTTTTCTTTCCCCCTAAATTTACCTGCCACGGACTTGGACTGATCCTTTGTTCTCTTGTTTGGGGACCACATGAAAAGTCATGGGGAGAACGTATTTCTTGTGAGAGTGTTCCCGTACCCAGTGATCAGCTGGCTAGCTTTCCCCCTTTCTACCTTCACACGGTGGCTTGTAGGTGGTTCATCATCTGTAGATCGCAAGCATTTCACTTCTCTAACTGCTCTTAGCTACGGTTGGAGCAACATGGTGGAGACAGGAGAATAAGGGCTTTGGTGTTTAAACCTAGACTCGAATACTTGCTTCATTCCTTTTTTTTAAAAATTAAATCTTTATTATTCAGATTATTACATTTGTTTCTCTTTTTTCCCCTCCATAGCTCCCCTCCACCCAGCTCCCACCCTTCCCTCCCTCCCATTGACCTCATCCACAGGTGTATGATTTTTGTCCAGTCTCTCCCTGTACACCCCTCACCCCTTTCCCCCTGAGAATTATCAGTCCACTCCCTTTCTGTGCTCCTGATTCTAGTAATATTCACCAGTTTATTCTGTTGATCCAATTTTTAATTCACTTAATTTTTAGATGCACTTGTTGCAGGTTGAGATAAGTAATATCGGTGAGTGTAGATAAATCATATCGCCGCCCTAAGCCCCAGTTTTCCCCTCTACAGCATAGGAATGTTGACATTTATTTTAGAGATACTCTCTAAAAAGTCTTTAGCTTAGGCCCTAACCGGTTTGGCTCAGTGGATAGAGCGTCGGCCTGTGGACTGAAGGGTCCCAGGTTCGATTCCAATCAAGGGCATGCACGTTTGTTGAGGGCACATCCCCAGTAGGGGGTGTGCAGGAGGCAGCTGATCAATGTTTCTCTCTCATTGATGTTTCTAACTTTTGATTCCTCTCCCTTCCTCTCTGTTAAAAAAAAAAATCAATAAAATATATTTTAAAAGTCTTTAGCTTGGAAGTCATGTGATTGGGTACCAGAGTGCAGATCTATGTCACTGGTTGATTGGATGCAGTGGTTCTCTCCTTTGCCCAGGGCAGTGGTCGGCAAACTGCAGCTTTCGAGCCACATACAGCTTGTAAGCCGTGGTTTGCTGCTCTGTTGACTAACGAGTTTGCCGACCAGTGGGATAGGGAGGGGCTTAATCACAAGGAACAACAACAGCCTGTAATTATTGGAAGCGAGAGTCTAGGTCAGTGGTGGGCAAATTCATTAGTCAACAGAGCCGCAGTTTGCCGACCACCAGCCTAGGGGCTCGAGGACAGTATTAGTGGCACATAACATGTCAACCACATCCCAATCTATTTATTTCTAAGTGCGTATAAATATATCTAACATGCCCCACAAAAAGGCTGCATAAAATAAGAATAAAATTAATCAAATTGAAATAATCAGCCCTTGCTTTGGGCCAAATATATAATAGTTCACCCCCCCTCCCCTTATCCATGGTTTCACTTTCCAGTTTCAGTTATCTTAGGTCCAAAAATATTAAGTGGAAAATTCCAGACATAAACAATTCATGTTTTAAATTATGTGGATTCTGAGATTCTGTGGTGTCCTGCTCTGTCCCACTCAGGATGTGAATTAATCCCTTTGTCCGGTATGTCCACACCGTAGAGGCTACCTGCCTGATAGTCACTCGGCAGACAGCGTGGTTTTCAGAGAGAGAGGGAGAGAGAGAGAGAGAACTGTTGCATAATTTTTATTACAGCATCCTATGTAATAAAGAGGTAGTATGCAAATTGACCCTCACACCCTCGCACAAGATGGCCACCCCCATATGGTCAAAGATGGCCGCCACAAGATGGCCAGCAGGGGAGGACAGTTGGGGGTGATCTGGCCTGCAGGGGAGGGCAGTTAGGGGTGACTGGGCCTGCATTATGTTGGGGGGAGGGTCACTTGTGTTCACCCCTAACCACTCTGCCTGCTTGCTTGATTGTCCCTAACTGCTCCCCTGCCTGCCTGATCACCCCTAACCACTCTGCCTGCCTGCTTGATTGTCCCTAACCACTCTGCCTGCCTGCTTTATTGTCCCTAACCACTCGCCTGCCTGCCTGATCACCCCTCACCACTCTGCATGCCTGCTTGAGTGCCCAAACCACCCTGCCTGATTGCCCCTAACCACCTCTGTCTCAGCCCCACCATTGTGGGCTTCATCTGGAAGGATGTCTGGAATGACATCCGGAAGGTGGTTCATCTGTCCAGTCTAATTAGCATATTATGCTTTCATTATTATAGATTCATTTTTCTTAAAAGTGAGATTAATTTTTCTTAAAAGTGCTTTGAGCTGTTTCCAAGAGAAATCTAAATGCACCGTGGTCACCACCTAATGCCCCGGTGTTTTCTGTTTCTGTTTCGAGTGGGTCTGCAGGAATACTTTCCTTCCATCCCATCCTGTGTGTATTTCCCAGTGGACCCTGTCCTTCTCTCTCGAACTCCCTGCAGTGACCGAGAAGATGGCAGTTCTCCTCAAAACTCTTCTCTATTTTCCCTGGAATTGTAATTGAAATGCCAGTGGATTTGGTTTTGTAAGTTCTGGTTTATCTGAAAGGATCGATGCACACAAATAACAAAAGTATATTTGAAAAGAAGGTATTGGAGGGGAAGTTTCCCCTGACAGGTACTAAACTGTAACAAAAAGTGGCCTGAAAATGAGCAGGCACAACCTGGAATGAGTAGATAGAACAATGAAATAGACAACCCCAAATGTAAGAATATGTCTACTTTTTGTATGTGAAAAGATAAACAGCCTTCAAAAATAATGTGACATGGTACGTTATTTAGTAGGTGATGATAAAGTAATTTTTATTGAAAAATTAAGTTACTTCTTTACCCCTTATCATACATTAAGACAGATCCCATGACAAATTGTAAAAAAAAAACATAGAAAAGATAAAACATACCCTAAAAACATACCAGAAGAAATCTTAGTTAGCTGTTCATATAATCTTGATATGTGGGAGGTCTTTTCAGGCATAACCCCAAGGCAGAAATCATAAAAACATTTAGATTTGTAACCACACAAATGTGAAATTATGCATAAAAAGTTATAAACAAAATGAAAAGCAAATGGCAAAACTGAGAAAAATATTTGTAACATTTAAGCCAAACAGGAGACTAATATCTTTCTATGTAAAGGATCATTACAAGTCTATAACAAAAAATAAACGCTATGATAGAAACAGAGGGGCAGAGGCTATAAAAAGGCAATTCATGGCGAAGAAATAGAAATAGTCAATACAAATATGACAACATATTTAATCTTGCTTGTAATCTAAAAAATGCAAACTTTCCTGTTTACTTTATGAACTTCTATATTTCTTTAAAAAATTTTTTTAAGAAATTCAGGTAAAATTAAAATATAACATATGCTCCGGTGAGATTTGTGTAACCCTGTGAAGGACTTACCATTTTCTTAACCCTTGAGAATGATCTTACAGGAATAAGTTTATTGGTAACTTTTCTACCAGTAAATACATTGTTAAAAGAGAAAAAAAAAACCACAAAACAGCTGGTAGATCAGAATGTGCAATAAGATCCCATTTTGGCAAAAATGTATGTCGGGATATAAAAACCTGCAGAAGAAAACCTAGGTGCATGTGAAATAGACTGTTGACAGGGGTTATCTCTAG
Source organism: Lasiurus cinereus (assembly GCA_011751065.1). Classification (NCBI taxonomy): domain Eukaryota; kingdom Metazoa; phylum Chordata; class Mammalia; order Chiroptera; family Vespertilionidae; genus Lasiurus; species Lasiurus cinereus. Next base: position 2,611,908 of record JAAGEH010000337.1, read on the forward strand.
GTATTAGAAAGACGGATAATGTTTTATTTTCTTACTTTTGATTATCTTGTTTCTAACTTTTCAACCAGGAGCCTGCATTTCTCTTTTTAAACTTGTGAAAGTTTCTAAAATCTTCTAAGTAGAAGGTACATAGGTAAAATAATATATAACTTGTCAGTCCCAGCTGGGTGTATTATCACTAGGTGAGCATCCCTCTGCATTCTTTGCAACCTGGATGGGCCCAGAGCCTTGCCAATCATCCGGGCTGGTCCCTTTGAACTTAGCACTTCCTCCCTCGACGTATGCCTTTCCTCTCCCGTTGTGCCACAGGCAGCAAGGAGAACCCAGGGCGCCGCCCACACTTTGCCCAGAGATCTCCTCCGCCAAATACTCAAGTTCACGGCTCCCCAGTTCCGCCTTCCACGCCGCTCAGCCAAGAGCTGTCACACTTTAGAACGTGAATTGCTTTCTTCCGGTCCCCCAAAACACGTTCCTCACAGGAAGTGCCTTAGGGAGGAAGAAAGGGTCGGGGGAGAGAAAATCTGTGGGTTACTTCTGACCTCCTAGGGATGGAGGTCCAGATCCGAGCCCCTAGGACCTGGGGTTGCTTCTGCTTCTAGGAGTGGCAGGAAGAGGCAGAGCCTCCGCCGGGCTAATGGACAGGGCTGGGCCTGGAGCCAGACGTGGGTGCGATGGGGCAGGGGCTGCAGAGTGGGTGGCACCAGGGGTGAGGTGGCAGCTCCCGGGCTGTGCCACCCAAGGCCCCAGGCTCCCCATCCCAGGAGTAAGCAGCCGGAGGCCTGGGTCGGAGGAGGCAGGAATCTGAGCAGGTGCCAATACCGGGTCACACACACACACTCACACTCACACACACACACTCACACACTCATACACACACACATACACTCACACTCACACACACACATACACTCTCACACACACATACACTCACACACACATACACTCACACACACATACACACTCACACACACTCACACACACATACACACACACTCACACACATACACTCACACACACTCACACACACACTCACACTCACACACTCATACACACACACATACACACACACTCACACACACATACTTATACTCACACACACACTCATACACACACACTCACACACTCACACATACACACACACTCACACATACACTCACACTCACACACACATACACTCTCACACACATACACTCACACACATACACTCACACACACATACACTCACACATACACTCACACACACACATACACTCACACACACACTCACACACACACACTCACACACACATACACACACACACACTCATACACTCACACACACATACACTCACACACACTCACACAGTCACACACTCACACAGTCACACACACACAGTCACACATACACTCACACACATACACTCACACTCACACACACACTCACACACTCACACACACACACTCACACACACACTCACACACTCACTCACACACACTCACACACTCACTCACACACACATACACACACACTCACACACACACACACACACACACACACGCACACTCGCTCCTCCACGTGGAGAATAAAGCCAACTCCTCTGCGCGGCCTGCTGGCTCCTGCCCACTCGCTTTATGCCAGGGGCCACGCCGGCTCTCTTTCGTCTCCTTGACCGCTCGGCGGCTCCTCCTGCACCAGCTTGTCCCTCCTGGAGTGGCCTTGGCCGCGGCCCCCAGCTGGCTCCAGCCCGAGCTGCGGGGACCCAACACAGACTCCCCAGCGGCTGGCCTGCGCGGCTGCGTGCCGCTTTAGAGTCTATTAGTTGTGCAGAGCTCGAAAGTTCCTTGCCTCTGGCTCGCCCGGGTGAGTGCTGGTGAATTCGGTTTCATTGTTGCCGGGGGGAAAGGGAGCCCCAGTGACCCGCTGTCATAACGGCTTTCATGTGGGGCCTCTGCTTGGGGCCCGGGGTCGGGTCCCTGAACAATGAGCCAAAGCAGCCGAGTTCTGTTCTGTGCGCAGCCCTGCCAGAGGTTCCTGATAACATCGGCCGCCGCTGCCAGCGACAGTGCGAACCCTGTCCGACTGGGGATTAGCTATTCTGTAGTAACAGCTGAGACCCCCCCCCCTTTGTTTAAAGGCCTCTCAATTCATGCCAGACGCTGAGCTGGGTGGCGGGCGTGGGGGGTGAGGGGGTTAGGGACATGCGTGCAGGATTGCAGTTAGTCTCTGAGAACGCTTCAAGGTGGATGTTATTCTTACTTCCCAATGAAAAAAACGGAGACTCCAATGTTTACTAACTCTCCCCCCGATTTTCAGAGAGTGTGGAAGGGAGGGGGAGAGGCAGAGAGAAGCATGGATGGGAGAGAGACACACTAATGGGCTGCTTCCTTGCACACGCCCTCACGGGGCTGGGCATCAAGCCTGCAACCGAGGTACAGGCCCTTGACCGGAATCGAACCGGGGACCCTTCAGGCTGAGGGCGGACACTTTATCCACTGAGCCAAACGGGCTAGGGTAGGAGATTCCAGTTGTGTAGGGGACATGCCCAAGGTAACACGGGGGACAACTATTGGGGCTGGGGTTCCACACCACACCCACTCCCTGCACGAGGCTGCCCCTGGAATAACTGGAGACAGAGACCAGCGGGCCAGAGGCTGGTTCCTTGTCCCCCACCGGCCGGTCAGCAGGAACTGAGGCTGTTTCCCACCTCACCTGGGGTCACACAGAGAACATGCGTGAGGGACGCAGCTACAGGCTCCAGCTGGGTGCCCTCCAGCCCGTATCGAAGGTGCGTGTGCAGAAGGTGTTGACAAACATTGGAATACATTAGAGAGAGGGGGACCAATCGCGGCTCTGTTTGTTCAGCTGCCTCTGGCCTGACATCCCCATCCCAGCCTGGAACCCGAGCTGGCCTTTGTCTGCACATTCCAGCCCGCCCCTGAAACCCCCGGATGATACCTACGTCTCTGGGCTGTTGTCGGGAACGACGGGAAATTAGAAGGAAATGTGCAAATGATCATATTCTCATCTATCACCTCATTGCGTTGCGCAAGGCATTAAGATCTGGAAGAGGCAGGAAGCTAAAATGGGAGCACGCAGACGAGAGAGTCCTGTGCCATTTTAACACTGAGCCATCGGTTCGGCCTGGATATCCTGCTGGTCAAAGTCCAAAGAGAGAAATGACATCGGGTATGCGATACTACTTTTCATAAAGAAATAAAACAATGGGAAACACAGTTTCTCCGGGGCACAGAGATTCCCCTGGCGCTTAGATCGGAAACAAATTTCCTTACATGATGGAGGGTGACACTGGAGCAAATAATGACCCTGGTCCTTCCCAATCCCGTCCCCCCAACCAATAAATTCAACAGAATTCTGTGGTATGTGTGCGTCTTAACCTTCACCTGCAGGTCTGTTTGTTTGTTTTCTTTTATTATTTATATATTTATTTATTTATTTTTAATATATTTTATTGATTTTTTACAGAGAGGAAGGGAGAGAGATAGAAAGTCAGAAACATCGATGAGAGAGAGACATCGATCAGCGGCCTCCTGCACACCCCACTGTGGAGATGTGCCTGCAAGCAAGGTACATGCCCCCAACCGGAATCGAACCTGGGACCTTTCAGTCCGCAAGCCGACGCTCTATCTACTGAGCCAAACCGGTCTCAGCTCTTTTATTTTTTAAATATATTTTATTGATCTTTCACAGAGAGGAAAGGAAAGGGACAAAGAGTTAGAAACTCGATGAGAGAGAAACACCGATCGGCTGCCTCCTGCACACCCCCTACAGGGGATGTGACCGCCACCAAGGTACATGCCCTTGACCGGAATCAAACCTGGGACCTTTCAGTCCACAGGCCAACGCTCTATCCACTGAGCCACACCGGTTTCGGCTGTTTCTTTTCTTAAATTGATTTGAAAGAGAGAGAGAGAAAAAAAAACCTTGATGCGAGACAGAAATATTGATCCGTTGCCTCCCCTATGTGCCCCACCCGGGGATCGAACCCACAACCCTTTGGTGTCCCGGGTGCTGCTCCAACCAGCCGAGCCACCTGGCCAGGGCTCGCCTCCGTGTTTGTGTCATGTGTAGCGGCACCAGGGGCCGTGGCCAAGGCCTCCTCGCTCTGCTGAAGCCGCACCGCGTCCTTCACGCGTGTGGAAAACAAGCCCCAGTTTGTGGGGGCCAATCCAAACCGACTGATAGGCTATTTCTCTCCGCGGATGGACTGCCTCCTCGCACCCCACGGATCTCGTCCGGTCCAGGGCCAGCTGCTCTGGCCTCGCTGCCTTGGACACTGGCCCTCGCTCGTGTTCCAGGAAGGCTCTGTGCTCAGGAAGAGGATGCTAGTCACGTACTTTTGTGAGTGGCTGCGAAGTTCTGGAGACGATGCCAGGTGTTTTTCACAGACATCGTCTCCTTCAGCCCTGGCACCGCATCGCGATGGTGGGCAGGGTGCCCTCTCTCCAGGCGAGGCCGGGCAGGGGCAGGTGAGGCTGGTAGCAGAGAGGGGTGCTCCTTCCCTTGCCTCCCTGGGACTCTGCTGGGCATCCCGGCCTGCCCTTAGGTGGGGCCCGGCTACCTGCGCCCGGGGCCTGGCCAGCTGGATGGGAACGGAGGCTTTCGGGAAGGCGCGGCAGAGAGCACTGGGCCTTCAGACAACCGTCTCGAAAGAAAGAGGCGTTGGGCTGGGCGCCACACCTCAGCCGGCGTGCCCAGCCGGAGCAGACAGGATTGTGCAATTCTTCAATCCGCTCTGGGCTGCGGAGCGAGAGTGGGTCCCGCTTGGCACCTGGCAACCGTCTCCAGGGGCTCCCCAGGGGCAGGCACCTCACCAGGTCTCCATCCCTCCCCTCTCCCTGGTCTCCCTGCCTCCCTGAGTGGCGGCTCTCTGTGCGGAGCTGTGAGGCCCAGGCCCGGATGAGTGATGTGACTCCGGGGTTCCAGGAGCCACAGCGGTGTCTTAGGGTTGGGGTGTGCCAGCACCCGGATGTCTGCAGAGCTAGGGCTTCTGCTGCTGCCGGCCCGGGGCACACCGGGACACGCCTGGTCAGGCATGAGTTAAGTGCGCCTGCGGTGCTGGAGGCCGGGATGCTGAAAGCTTCTTCCTGGCCTCTTGCCTCTGCATCTGCCTGCGGAGCGCTCCGCTGGTGTCATCAGCGGCTGCCCCGACCCAGCAGCGCTCACGACAGACAGGGAAGCTGGCTCCGGGTCGGACACAAGCTTGGCTCGGCCAGCCCTTTGTCTCCCTGCAGGCCCCGCTGGTCGTGGCAAATGGAACTCGGCTGTGGGCGGTGGCAGTGGCTGCTCCCGCAGACAGCAGGCATTACCAGCGGCAGCCTTCGTGTCCTTGGCCCTGACGGCCTCCTGGGCACTTGAGCGAGGATTAAGCGATGAGTGCTGTGTGTATGACAACCATCTTTTCATTCCTCGTGCCATGTTCAGTTCTGCTCACTTCATAAAGATCTGAGAGGAAAGGCAGATGCAGTGATACATTTTTTTGGGGGGGGAGGGGGTCTGATGAGGAGCATATGTGTCAGACCTTGGGGCAGTGTTGAGACATGACCAAGTATCTCCGTGAACTCAGAAAAATTATCTTGACTTTGTGACAAATACTGGTCTGAAGCCAGTGTGAGCGGCATTTTATATTTAGAAAAGAGAGATTTGCTTGAATCTCTTATTATATTTGCCTAGAGGCCTGGTGCATGAAATTCATGCATGGGGGAGGGGACGTGGCCGTCAGCCCAGCCTGCGCCCTCTCCAATCTGGGACCCCTAGAGGGATGTGCGACTGCCTGTTTAGGCCCGGTAGGATTGGGCCTAAATGGGCTGTTGGACATCCCTCTCACAAACTAGGACTGCTGGCTCCCAACTGCTCGCCTGCCTTCCTTTCTGATTGCCCCTAACCGCTTCTGCCTGCCAGCCTGATCACCCTCTAACCACTCCCCTGACAGCCTGATTGATGCCTAAATGCTTCCCTGCCAGCCTATTTGCCCCTCACTGCCCTCCCCTGCAGGCCTGGTCACCCCTAACTGCCCTCCGCTGCAGGCCTGGTCACCCCTAACTACCCTCCCCTGCAAGCCTGTGTGTCCCCACCCACTGCTCTTCCCTGCAGGACCAGTCACCCCCAACTTCTCTCCTCTGCCAGCCTGGTCACCCCTAACTGCCCTCCCCTGCAGGCTTGATCACCTCCAACTGCCCTCCCTTACGGGCCTGGTCCCTCCCAACTGCCCTCCCCTGTGGGTCTGATTGCCCACAACTGTTCTCCCTTGTAGGCCTGATCCCTCCTAACTGCCCTCCCCTGCTGGCCATCTTGTGGTGGCCATCTTGTGTCCACATGGGGACAGCCATTTTTGACCACATGGGGACAGCCATCTTGTATGTTGGAGTGAAGGTCAATTTGCATATTACTATTTTATTAGCTAGGATGAGTTGGTGAATGTCGGTTAGAAAATCACTTATCCCTGAACATTTAGTAAAAAGTAGATTGATCTCAGGAGAGTGTGCTCCTGATATGGGTTTAATGTAATAGCTAAATATAGATTTATTTATTTTTTTGCATTTATCTCTGAGTTGACCAAATTCTCTGGAACATTCTTTCCTAAGAAATGGCCCAGCCAGAACCAGTTTGGCTCCGTGGATGGAGCATTGGCCTGCAGACTGGGGGGTCCCAGGTTCGATTCTGATCAAGGGCACATACATTGGTTGCGGGCACATCCCTGGTGGGGGGCGTGCAGGAGGCAGCTGATTGATGTCTCTCTCTCATCAATGTTTCTAGCTCTCTATCCCTCTCCCTTCCTCTCTGTGAAAAATCAATCGAATGTGTTTTTAGAAAAAAAAAAATAAGGAAAAAAAAAAAGAAATGGCCCAAAGGAGTCTCAAAAAAAATGGCGGCGGAATAGACAGACATGTCTTGAACTTTATCCCGGAGAAAATAGAAAGAACAGCTGAGGGTCGCACGGGGACTGTTTGTTGGTGAGTTAAGGGACAGCTATACTCCAGGAGAAGGTGGGGCACGGAGCCACCTGCTTGGATGCGGAGACCACGCCATCTTGAAGAGGAACGTGGATGTTATCAGAAGCCTGAAAATCTACGACTACGGCACCTACCAAACAGCTGTGAACCCCAGAACACCAATCCCAAGGGGCACACACACGTGGATTCAGAGGAGCTCTTAATATCGTTTGTATGAGTGATAACACTTAAAACATTTCTAGGGTAGAACAGTCTATGACAGTCATTGCAAAGTTGAGGCTTTACTTGAGCATAGAGTGTGATTTTTAGGTTGTAAATGCTGACCTCTCATTCTGTATTTCCCTTTTTCTTAATTTCTTCATTCACTCAACAACCTTCTTATTGAGCACCTTCTCTGTGACCATGGCAGAAACGCAGAAGAATCTAAAACGTGTGTCTTTTCTCCCCCAAGTCCACATTCTAGTCAGGCAAACAGATCGACACCACATTGATTGCAGAGCTGATAAGTAAGCCCCAAATGGGCGATACAATAGCACGTGGAGTGGACCCCTCAGGGATGCATCAGCGGTGATGAAGAGAGGAGGGGTAGCTTCCTGGAGGAGAGGCCATTCCGATTCGTGGCCCCTGGAGAAGGAGAGGTGTGCAGGGAGGGAGGGGTGACTCTTGTTGGAGAGTAGGAGGCAATTCGAAATTCAGACTTGGGGTTCCCAGTCAGCTTGGAAAGGAAGACCTTGAACTGTCCCACTTGGGGATTTGGATCTTGTTCCCTAGGAAGAGGGAGCCTCTACTCGGACAGGTGTTTGCAAAGGGCTGTGAACGGGAATGCCAGTTTAGAAAGATGTCTGCCAGGCGTGCCCAGGCTAGGTTGGCAGGTGGGGTGAGTTAGGTGGCCTGGAGGCCAGACCGGAGCCCGCTCTAGCAATCCAGGGAGGACTCGAACCCGGGGAGGAGGGGGTGGCTTCCCGGAGCAGGAAGTAACTCTGCTGAGTTGTTAAGAGTCAGAACCAACAGTTGGGACCCTTCCCAGGTGAGCACTTTGCATGTAGTTAGTCTGCCAGACACTCGGTGAGAGTAGCTACTGCCATCAGCCCGTTTTCAGAGGAGGAAACTGAGGCTGAGCTGCATCCTGTAACCTGATCAATGTCACTCTGCAGAGCGGGAAAGAGCCAGGCTGGGACTTGCACCCCAAACTCCTTACTAATGGTGCAGGGACCTCAGCGGGGAGGGAGAAAGAGGAGACACTTCTTAAAAACAATGGAAATGTAACATTTCAAAAGACTTTTAAAAAACATTATTGTTGTCTTGACCTGGGATAAAATAGCTAGGATGAAATAGAAATGAGTAAGTTACATTTTCATCTAAAAAAGAGATACTCAGCCCAGACCGGTTTGGCTCAGTGGATAGAGCGTCCGCCTGTGGACTGAAGGATCCCGGGTTCGATTCTGGTCAAGGGCATGTACCTTGGTGGCGGGCACATCCCCAGTGTGGGGCGTGCAGAAGGCAGCTGATGGATGTCTCTCTGTCATCGATGTTTCTAACTCTCTATCCCTCTCCCTTCCTCTCTGTACAAAATCAATAAAATATATTTAAAAAAGAGAGAGAGAGAGAGATACTCTATGGAGTCAACCTGCAGTTCACGCCCAATGCCCTGTCTGAAGTTTCCCCATCCTCTGTGTTTGCGTGTTCTCACTCACTGAGAGCTGGACCGCCTGTCTGCCTCTGTGTCCGTGTGTGTGACCTGCACCGGGACGCGCGGACGGACCTCACCTCGATGCCAGCTTGACGGGAGACGCGGCTGCAGTTTCGACCTTTTTAAAAATTATCTGTTTATTTCCCTTTCCCCCGCCGATCGCTGCCGGCGGTGAGGCTGAGATCTTATAAAAACGGCACAGTTTCCCTCACAGAATGAGCTCAGTGTTCCCGGGCGGCCGCGCAGCGAACAACACATAATTTGGCACAATTCGGTGGGCCCGGCTTTAAGACAAATACGGGGCGGCGGGAGCACAGAGGCGGCATTGTTTCGGGGCGAGTTCACGGCGTGGACAGGGCCCGGACCGATCAGAAACCCCCACGCGCGGCCCTCCGCCCCGTCGAGGCGGCCAGCCCGCTGCTTTCATAAGCGTCGCATTCACGCCGCGGCGTCTCTCCTTCCCAAAGGGGAATGTTGTTGTTGCAAATTGCCATCTGCGCGCCTGGCGGAACCGTCAAGGCCATCCCCTCTCGCCCCTGGCCCGGCGGGTGCCAGGGGGCGCTGGAAGGGTGGGGTGCGCAAGGTGGGATGGAGATGTCAGGCAGGCCTGGGCTCCTACAGCATCAGGGAAGGGAGGAGGAGGGCCACGGGGAGCTGATACATGGGGGGCTGCGCTGTCCACTCGCACCGCTTTAAACCGCCCGTACGGCCTGGTCTGCGAGGCTCAGGGGCTGAGTGTCCACCTGTGGGCACCGGTCAGTTCCTAGTCAGGGCACGTGCCCGGGTTTCAGTCTCAGGTGGAGGTGTGTGTTTTGCAGGAGGCGGGCAAACAATGATTCTCTCTCACTGTTGATGTTTCTCTCTCTCTCCCTCCCTCTTCCTCTCTGAAATCAATGAAAATACACTTTTTTAAAAGAAATTGCTTGTTGCCGAAACAGGTGTGGCTCAGTGGATAGAGCATCAGCCTGCGGACTGAAAGGTCCCAGGTTTGATTCCGGTCAAGGTCATGTACCTTGGTGGCGGGCACATCCCCAGTAGGGGGTGTGCAGGAGGCGGCTGATCGATGTTTCTCTCTCATCGATGTTTCTAACTCTCTATCACTCTCCCTTTCTCTCTGTAAAAAATTCAATAAAATACATTTAATAAAGAAAAAAAGAGAGAGAGAGAAAAGAAATTGCGCTTACAAACAGAAGAGAAGGAGATGAATGTGGAATGGCCTTATTCTTGAGAAAAGGGAAGAGAAAGAAAACTTCAGAGTTGTCAAGTGTCTATGTGCCAGGCACTGTACAGTGGTACCTCGAGATACGAGTGCCCTAACATACGAGATTTTTGAGATATGAATCGTGGAGCAAGCGATTTTTGCTTTGAAATACGAGCAACATGTGAGATAGGAGTAATCGTGCGCATTGGCCGGCTGCACACGACCCACCAGTTTCCCACGCCTCAAGGTTATGGAACGAATTAAACTCGTATCTCGAGGTACCACTGTATTTTGAACTCAGGCAGTCAGATACCCAGTCCCAGATTTTGCCTCTTGGTCTAACCCGGTGATTTTTGATCCGTGTGCTAGAAGAATTTTCAAAGCATAGGGCACTGACCGTGAAGTCAGGGGCACTGACCTCTTTCCCCTTAGACTGCCAAGTTAAAAATGACAACAGCCAACACAGAGAGAGCTGTCTGGCGTGAGCGAATCAAAATTATACCTATTTTTTGTTTTGGTCAGATTGGCAAGGCCTACAGAGCGTGTTTTCGGTGTGCCAGCGAATGTGAGAGGTCAGTTTACCTGTGCTGGGCTGATCTCCTTTGCACTTTCAGAAGTGTCCTGTTTTAGACAATACATGACAAGGTCACCTTGGATAGTCTGACAATTATTTTGCCTCATCATTGATGTCTCCATCTCTCTTTCGCTCTCCCTTCCTCTCTGAAATCAATAAAAATATATTTTAAAAAAGGGAGAGAATAAAGAGTGAAATAAAGGGGAACTGGAAACCTCAAATCCTCCTCCACCTCTCAGTTACTAGCCATGTGACCTTGACGAAGCCAGCAGACCTTTCTGATATTCTGTTTCTAGAAGAAAAAGGGAGAGGAAGAGGAGGAGGAGGAGAGAGAGGGGCAAAGGACAAGAGCTTACATTAGTGAGGGGTGCGTGCCTACTGCTAATTTTTGTAAAGAAAGTTTTTCTAGAACACAGCCACACGGATTTATTTCCATATCCTCCGGTGCCGGTTTTCTAGCTACCACAGCGGAGTGGAATACTAGTTGCAACAGAGACTCTATAACCCACCAAGCAGAAAGACTGTGGCCTTTTGCACCAGAAGCGTGCTGATCCCCGGATGAAATGACCTCAAAAGACACCGTCACTTTTTTTTTGAAAGTCTTTCAGTCTCAGAAATAAGTGAAGGGGAGTGAGAAAGGGAAGGAGGCCAAGTCAGGGTTACAGATCTGAGCCAATAAAACCCCAGAAAGCAACTTGCAAACCACCCGCAAGCCATTTGTCCTAACAGTAACGGCTTGCAGCGCCCCTGCTGGCTGGGAGGACCTGTTGGACGGCATAGGGGGTCAAGGACCTGCAGAAAGGTGACCAATCTGCCCAGTCCTCAGAGCCTCTGCATCCTTTTCGACGTGATGGTCCCTGCTGGCCAGCAGGGAAGTTTCTGTTTGCCCCCGAGGCTTTGAGGAGGGACACCAGTTGTATGTGGGTCCTCACGCTAGAATGTAAGGCTCTTAGAGAAGTACCGGTTCCCCGAAAGTAAGACATCCCCCGAGAATAAGACCTACTTCCAGTTTTGCCTCTCGCTGTAACATAAGGCATCCCCCTTGAAAATAAGATCTCCCCGGTAATAAGGCCTCCCTGGAACATAAGGCCTCCCCGGAATATAAGGCCCCCCGAAGCTACCGTCAGGGGTCTGACTCCTGATTTAAAGAGACCTCGCCCTGCCTGAACAGTTCCGGCTGCGCTGCGGCCCATCCGTGAGCTGGTTTGTGATGACAATGACCACCGTACTCTACACAGGCAATAAATTTTTTTTTTTTTTGTTCAACAATAAATGTGCACCGTCTTCTTCTTCATGGGAAAATAAGACACCCCCTGAAAATAAGACCTAGCGCCTCTTTGGGAGCAAACATTAATAGAAGACACTGTCTTATTTTTGGGGAAACAGGGTAGGGACCAAGAGAGGAGGGGAAAGCGTGTGAAAGGTTCACCCAAAGCTAACAACCAGCGCTGGATGGGCTCCCCGGCCGTCGGCGAGCAGGGCGATGGTTGCAGTAGCGTGAATTCCTGCCAATCCCAGCGCCAAAGGCCGCTGGAGTGATGGAGGGAAGCGGCCGCAGTGTCTACCCGAAGGCTCTGGGGTCTGCCGGGCCGGGCAGGCCACTGTCCCCCTCCAGCGCGCCCCGCACCCTGCGCCCTGCCCGGGCCCCCCTCTGCCCGCCGTGGAGCCTCACCATGCTGGCCGGGCTCCGTTTGGTTTGGAGGTGGGTGGTGTGTTTCTTGGCAGGAGGGGCCCCTGCTCCATCCACGGAGGCCCCGGATTAATGGCCGCAGTCACACCTACTGGCTGGCGGGCCAGCCCGGCAGGCAGCCTCCCTGGCGCTGGCACGGGCCTCCCCCCCGACTCCCAGCCCCGCTCCGCCTTGCTGGCTGTGTGCACCCAGGCCCTGGAGCCCCAACGGCCTGCTTCCTGATCTGCAAAACACCCTGCACAGCACGCGTGCTCTGCTCCCCGGTGGAGCACATCTTGGGGTAGGGAAAGCTTGGGGAGACCAGGGGAAGGTGCTGGGGGTGGGAGTGACTCCCCAAAGAAGAAATCAAACTCGCCTGCCCTCCCCCCACCTTGACGTGTTGCTTGCTTTCCCAAGTTTCCTTGAACTTCTGCTCCCCGTCTTGGAGAATGAATGGTGGAGAGCAAGTCTTGGGGTTTTTATCCTTTCGGCTTCAGGGACCGGAGGTAAAAATTGTCACTGTCTCGATGTGCTGGCTTCTTCTCTGTAATCGACCCTTTGGGGAGCAAGGTGGGGTCGGAACATATATCTGTGTTCTGTGCTCACTCACTTCTATGGTTGTTGCCCTTTCTTTGAACCCAGATTGGGCCAACATGTGCTACTTTTTTTATTTTTTCTGCTTGGTAGAAGGCTGGTGGTAGTTATTTCTCCCATCAGTGTCCTTTGGGGCTCTCAAGAAAATCTGAATGTTTCTTGTGAGTTTTCAAACGGGTTCATTTAACTGGGAGCATAGCCATTACACGCTGCTCCATAGAAGACACTTATGTATATCACGGGGAGACATGGAGGAATGGGAATGTTCTTCGTTTTCTGAAGGATATAACACACCAGCCCAAGGAAGGGCGAAGCAGCTGTCAAATCGCCTCAGTGCCCCTAATCCATTGGTGCTGAAAAATATGAGACGCAGGCTGAAACCGGTTTGGCTCAGTGGCTAGAGCATTGGTCTGCGGACTGAAAGGTCCCAGGTTCGATTCCAGTCAAGGGCATGTACCTTGGTTGCGGGCACATCCCCAGTGGGGGGCGTGCAGGAGGCGGCTGATCGATGTCTCTCTCTCATCGATGTTTCTCGCTCTCTATCCCTCTCCCTTCTTCTCTGTAAAAAAATCAATAAAATATATATTTTTAAAAATATATGAGGCACACGAGTGGAACATGAGCTGAATTTCAGAACCTCAGGAAAACCAGACCATCCCGTTGTAGAAAAGGGCGCTCACAAAGGAACCGCTGGGAACCCTAGTCACTGTGTGTGTGTGTGTGTGTGTGTGTGTGTGTACACGTGTGCAAGCACAGGCCATTTGTGCAGTGGTGAGAATGGATGGAATCACTAAAGGATCCAGTGCCCTGAGTGCAGATACAAAAAGAGAGGCTTCTGGGGTTCAAGGTGCAGGAGCAGGAGTGGATCCCAGGTACCCCTGGGTTCTCTCAGGCCTGTGCGTGCCGGCCTGCGGACACGCAGTAGCCGTGGCCTCTGGATTTCTAGGCAGGAAAACAGCCCAGTTCCCTTCCATCCCTCTGAGAGAAAAGACAGGAGCTTGAAGCACAGAAAGGACATACAATGGGCCTGCATGGTGGGTCTCTGAGAAGAAGAAGGCAATGAGATGCCAACCCCGCCCCACCACCTCTTACCATTCCTGGCACCGGCTGGCTCCGGATTCCCCGGTGAAGGTCTACCTGAGAAGTCAGCTTGTTGCCCTGTCGTCTGGGGGAAAATTCTTCTCTCCGCAGCACCTCCGTTCAGTGGAAACTCCCCTTTTATAGAGCAACGGAAAGCCAGCATCCCCAAGAGGTCAGAACCACCCGCTGAAGTTCATTATTTTCCAAGGGACACGCAGCTCGAAGCGGGAGATCTGTGTTCATGTCCCCTTCTCGCCCTCCGTGAGTGGCAGCGGTGTTACAGACAAGGAGGATTCCCATGGAGGCCCCACGCCTGGACAATCTCGCCGGAGCAGTGACTTCGTCGCTGGAACTTGGTTCAGAACTGACACTCCAGGGGAACTTTCCACGTGTCCCACCTCCCAGACACAGCGTGCCCTTCTGAAGCGCTCAGAGACATTATTTATAGCAGCGTCTGATCAACGGTGCCGTGGCACCAGAACGGGCGGCCATGGATTTTCCCCTGGCTGGCCGCGTGGGCAGTGCCAAGCCTTCCAGGCACATGGCAAAGTCATGCTTCTCACAGGAGCCAGGAACTTTCATCAGGCCAACGCTCTGACCTTTCTAAGGCCACGGTCCTTTCATACAGCTCCTCATGTGGTGGTGATCCCAACCATAAAATGATTTTCATGGCTACTTCACCACTGTCATTTTGCTGCTGTTAATGAATCGTAATGTAAATATCTGTGTTTTCCGATGGTCTTAGGCTCTACAGCAGCGGTTCTCAACCTGTGGGTCGCATAGCAGGGTTGCCTAAGACCATCGGAAAACACAGATATTTACATGACGGTTCATAACCGCAGCAAAATTAGTTGTGAAGTAGCAACGAAAATGATTTTATGGTTGGGGGTCACCACCACATGAGGAGCTGTATGCAAGGGCCGCGGCATGAGGAAGGCTGAGAACCACTGGCTTGGAGGAACTGGGAATTGAGGACCTCGTGTATATGGTCAGTTCATGTTTCTGCAATCACATATTTTTGCTTTGCAGTAGAAGCTGAAGAGATGAGATGCTGTTCTAAAGAAAACGAAAGCAACTTGCAGATGTCTACTCTTTTGCTGGCTCTTTAATCCCAAGGGTTTATGATTCAGTTGACATTTTTTTCAGAAGGATAAAACTACCCAATATTGGTGAGAGGCTGGGGAATGGGTCTACTCCTGCATTTGCAGGAAGAGTGTAAAGTCTGTGTTTTTAGATAAAATGATGTCTACCCTGTTATTCAGGAAAGCCTCTTTGAAAAATTTATCCTAACGACATAACCAATAATATACATAGAGGGATATATGCAAGGATTTTCCTTGTATTTGTATAAGAATGAAAAATTTGGACATACCAAAATTTCCAATATAAGAAGATGGCTAAATAAATTATGACATGTGTATTCTGCATACATACACATTTTTTGAAGACTTCTTAGAGATATAGAAAGGGATATTTTCTTCATATAATATAAAGCAAAAAAAAAGCAGGGATTGGAACAAAAATTTGTTTTGTAAATAATTTGGTAAAAAAATAATTTTGGTAAACAATCTATGTATAAGAAAGCTATTAGGAGTATGTAAGCACTGATTCAATTTGGATTATAGCTGTCTGATGAATTATGGAAATGGTCTTTTCCCCATTCGCCATCTGAATGGCCATGTTGGTAGGTCAGCACAAAGGCACCTTCTTTCTCAATATCTTACTTCCCTGAGCCAGTTGCTATCAACTGGGCTTTTTCCCACATGGGTATGCTCAGAGAGGATTGTGTCATTGCTGTATTGTGGTATTGAAGTGAGGTGGTCAGCCCTGTATCTGGATCTTGGGCATCAACAAAGGACAACAGGAAATCTGAGGTCAGAAGTTTTGTTTTGTAACACATTTTCTGTGCAACTCTACTTGAATTGATGTTATTGTTCTCTCTCTCTCTCTATCTCTCTATCTCTTTCTCTCACTCTCTTTTCTCTTTCTCTCTTTCTCTCTCATACACACACACACACACACACACATCAGGTGAGGTGAGGGAGACACTTGTTCTGGGGGATGCAAAAAAACACAGTCCTCAAGATAAAAAATATTTTAATGTGCCCTAACTGGTTTGGCTCAGTGGATAGCGCATCGGCCTGTGGACTGAAGTGTCCCAGGTTCGTTCCGGACAAGGGCATGTACCTGGTTGCGGGCACATCCCCAGTAGAGGGTGTGTAGGAGTCAGCTGATCAATGCTTCTCTCTCATTGATGTTTCTAATTCTCTATCCCTCTCCCTTTCTCTTGTAAAAAATTCAAGAAAATACATTTAAAAATATTTTAATGTAATATATTAGAAATAAAATACATTTTAAAAATATTTTAATGTAATATATTAGAAAGTCAAAATCACAGCAAGAAACCCCATGGTGAACAGAGTATAAGAACTTTACATAGAGCGAGTACCAGTTTCATTGATTCTTCCTTTGCCTCAGGCTCTCCAATAGCTCAGCTCAGCAGGGCACTGTCTTTATGGAAAATCCTGATATTTTGTTTATAATGAATTCCTATATATCAATTTTTATTTTTAAATTATTGATTAAAATGATAAAGGAAAAAAATGAGTTATCTTGATCATTGTGGTTTTTGGAGCCCCCTTGAGTTTGTGCCCAGACCTGGCCCTGTGCACACAGGTGTCAGATAAACAGACGTACACACACACACACACACACACACACACACACACACACAGCCTTTCTACAGTTCACAAGAAAACGAAGTCTTCTCAGTCCAAACCTTACGCTCTCCATTATCTCATTAGCTCCTTCTCACACCCAGATGAGTGCTGCTTCCCACAGCACTTCTGTTACGAGAGCACTTTACCAGGGACTAGACTGCATGTCGTTTTCTTTATCTTCATGCCGTATCCTTGACCTCCCTACACACATTACTTTGACTCTCAGGTGGCAACCTGTGTGGATGTCAACATTTCCCCAGCCCTTCTGTCTAAAACTCACCTCTGGGACATCTGCCCATTGGGGGTGCCCCTGGGGCCTCAAGCCTAACCAGTTCTCACCCACTCATGACCCACTGGTCCAAGCCTCCAGCATAGTTCAAGCCTCCGCCCTTCACACATCTACCCAGATTAGAAACCTGGGGTTCACCTTTCCTGCTCGCTCCCCCACAGTAAACCCTTTCTAACCTGTTTTTGCAGGATCTCTCGATTTCTACCATCTGTCCCACTCCCAGCCTCTGCCCAGTTAGGCTCCAGTCTGCCCTCCTCTGAGGAGCCGGTGCCTCTGTGCTGCCCCCTTCAGGCCACCTTTCTTATCTCAGCCAGAGAGGCTTCTCCGCAAATCAGACCAGAGTCCCCATGCTGGTCTACTCTCCACTGCCGGGACTGCCAGGGATTGAGTTATTTGTGGTAATTGAGTATTGTGCTATGTCTGGGTTTAATTTAGAGCAGGGACTACATGGAAGGCTAGTTTATCTTCAGCTCCCACTGCCCTCCTCCATGGCCCATAAGCTCTAGCCACACCGCACTTCCGGTCAAAATCACAGTGGCAAAATCATCCATCAGTCTGCACTCTTGGTTCTAGTGAGCCATATTCCCAGTAGTACTGCAATGACTGGAGTTGTATTTCAATTCACTGTTTCCTGAAGCGGATCCTTTTCTACTGATTCTGTTGGACTTGCTACAGTTATAGGTGACCTTAAGTTTTGGAAGCAGGAAGAAGGCCTAACAGGAAGAGAGTGGTAAGGAGGATGTTAAGAACGTTTTGTCCACAGGAGTTTGTCAGGGCCAGGACTAGAGCTGGAGTTTTTTCATAGCCTCTTAAAGGACACCTCATCTAATAATTAAACGGAACAGAATAGGTTTGGGGATAGATGGAAGCTGAAGTCCAAATCTTCAGAACAGGAAGTGGGCAGGTTGCTGACCCAAAGGGGTCATATGTATGTGTAAGAGTCAGAGTATGAAGCCAGAAATTCAGAAAGCAGGGGGATAAATGCAAATCCAAGGACTTCAAAAGGGGCTTGTAAGGGCATGGGGTGAAAGGGATTGGCTAGGACAGTGATTGGCAAATTGCGGCTCGCGAGCCACATGTGACTCTTTGGCCCCTGGAGTGTGGCTCTTCCACAAAATACTACAGCCTGGGCGAGTCTATTTTGAAGAAGTGGCGTTAGAAGAAGTTTAAGTTTAAAAAATTTGGCTCTCCAAAGAAATTTCAATCATTGTACTGTTGGTATTTGGCTCTGCTGACTAATGAGTTTGCCGACCACTGGTCTAGGATAAGAAGACCACAAGCTTTTATCTACTGTCCGGGGCAGATGTAGGCTAGTTGTGTCCTAAGTCTGGGAATAGAATTTCCCAGTTATGATCTAAGACCCTCAAAGTCCACTAGTTCAGGCAAAAGAGGGATATGCAGTTGACCTGGGCTGCTAACCTACTACCTATTCCCTTGGCCCACCAGTTTCCTGAGGCTATCTTTCCTGGCCTTTCCAAGACCCACTATTGATAAAGCATCATTCTT
Source organism: Lasiurus cinereus (assembly GCA_011751065.1). Taxonomy (NCBI): domain Eukaryota; kingdom Metazoa; phylum Chordata; class Mammalia; order Chiroptera; family Vespertilionidae; genus Lasiurus; species Lasiurus cinereus. The sequence continues at coordinate 2,630,182 of JAAGEH010000337.1, forward strand.
ACTAAGAAGCAACTCTTGGGAAGAAAGAATTTGAATGACTTGATGTACTATGCTTCACTCTTTTTGTAAACGTGAGTGACAAGTAAAGTTGAAGTTATCATAATATTGTTTTTAACACAGTTTGTTATTCTACACATTTGGATATACCAAGAAGCAAATGTCATCTTCCCAAACATAACCATACATCATGCGCATGTCTACGTTGTTGGATCAGTCTTCAAAGATGGGAAAGAAGGCAATGTTGGTTCTAAGTACCACATGGAAGCACCAGCATTGTTTCTCTTCCTTCCAGCATTGTAGAACTCTGACCCACTGACATAAAAAAAAAACAACAGCAAAGGTTTCATAGTTGGACAAAGGTGACTGCATACAGTGTGACTAGTCATCTAAACTCCATCCTTCCTGCAGGGCCTTTAGCCTTGACCTCACTGTATTGAGAGATGCTGAGACCACTGGTATGGACACGTCTGACCATCTTCCCCAAGAAGGAATCCACAGGCTTGACTTTTCTTGTGTAGCTGGGAAGCCTCTTCAGGGGCTTGCCAGTGAGCTATTTGGCAAGAAGGTGGGGATCCTGCAAGGAATGAGGGAAATGGCCGGACGGAGCCAGAACTCTTGTGCAGGAGAGGAGAGGCTGTCCGTCTGGCTCATGATTCCATCCCGGGATCCAGCACAGCTCTTGGCACACAGTAGGTGTTTAATAAATATTGGTTGAATGGATGGGTGGAAACACTTAGCCAGCCTTGTGAACCTAGGCATATTTAATCATGCAAGACACAGTTTAATCACAGCTTAAATAGGGACATTATCACTTGCCCTGCCTTCATTACAGATGGTTATCAGAAAATGCTTTTTAGCCCTGCACAAATGTAAGTTATTATCATTTCGTTTTCCTCCATAAAAGCAGTACACCAGCTTTATGAAGATCATAAAAAATGCAGCAGATGTCAGAGGGAAAAAGTTGTCCAAGAACAGGACAATAAAACCTTGATTAACCAGAATGCTCAGAGAATGAGGTGTTCTAGTTAACTGAATCACTGTTTAAATCAGAAATAAACAGAAAAAAAAAAACCACCTTCATTTCAACCCATAATGAATCTACAATTCCTTTGCCGTAGGAAGAACAAACATAATATTCCGTTAATGATTAAGGATACTTCTCTAGCTTTTGGTCATTCTTATGAACACCATTTCTTCTTGAGCTGTAAAAGCCACTGACCGCAAGAACAGAACAGAGCTGGGATGTGGTTCTGGCATCCCATGGGAAGGCTTGGGCATGATGCAGTCAAGTTATTAGAAACACAAGGCGTTGAGGAAGATGGGGCGAGGCAGGGCAGAATATGTTCGCCGTAGAGTAGTGTTTATGCAATATTAGGGCACCCCATACTCCAAGTCCAAAGAGCACCATTGCCGTTTCATTTTGGTTTGCAGTTGAGAAACATTTATCTGGTGCCTACCACATGCAAGGCATTGGGCTGGGTTCATGATCTTGCAGGGAAGACCAATCGATGCACTGCATATTTAGTAATGTGATCTAGCTGATCACAGCAGGCCAGGTGAGCACAACAGTGTTCTCAGCTGGGCTTCGGGAGGGAAGAGGAGTTAAATCTGCCAGCGATGGCTCATCTTTCAAACGCTGAATGATACTCAGGGGGTCCAGGGCAGCATGGCTCTGGGGGATTGGTGGCATTTCTGGGTAAAGGCCTCCCAAGTTGAGAGCCAGTTGCTCTAGGTTTGGAGAAGGACTTCAACCCCCGAGTGGTAGCAGAGCTGTGGGCATGGAAACCGAGGCACACACACAGCATTCTTTACATTTGGGTGGGCACATGGCAACCAGATTTAGCCAGGCATGGGGGCCCTGGATACCTCAGAAACCAGGACTCCTCAAATCCGCTCCACGCCTTGCTCATGCATTCAGTCATTCATTCAGTAATTTAAATCTTTGGGTTTCTGTTGTCTCGTCGGTGATTTGGAGGTAAGAAGCACGTGTGGTACCTGGCACATAACTGATACCCAATAGTCGCTGGATACCCAACCGTTTTTTGTTTTTCTTTTCAACTATTTTCCTTTTATTTTTCTTGCAGTTCTCCTTCCTCCCACACCCTATGCAAGATTTCTTATGGGTTTATGGCCCGGCTCTTTCTTTTAGAAGTGTCACTGTATGGTACATTTTCTCTTTCTCGTGTGTTAGAAAGCAGAGGGGAATAAGGAGGAGGTGAGGGAGCAGTTGTGACATATGCCTGTGACCGGCTTTTGTTAATAAGAATATAAAAGGTTAAGTTGATTTTCTTTAAAAATCACCTTAGAAAGGATATAAATGCCTGAATGTAGAAGGTTCTTAATGGACTTTAATAGGGAAAATATTTTGAGAGATTTCACAAGTTCAATGTGTGTGTGTGTATGTGTATAAAATGAAGTTGACACTATGCCAACTTGAGAGTGAAGAGAGACACTACTAGTCTCATGGGAAATTCTAGTGGCTTCCACTGTCCAACCACACTGATCTTCCTACCAGCATTTCAATCTTCTGACTTTTTAGGGGAATGTCCTTTTGTGTGTAGGTTGACCTGAGAGCAATTCCAAGACTGTGCCTCACATTCTGGAATCTGAGGGTTTAGATTCTTCTCTGTACTGTTCATTGTCATGTTCAAGGGCCAAGCATGTGAAACCTACAGACCACACGTGATCTGAGGGCTTGAGCACGTGATCTAAGCTCAACCAGTCAGAAACTATTTCTGAAATGTTGACTATTCAATAAATTACACAATAGAGAATAGAATATTTCAAAGTCAGGAGCCAGCAGCGCTGCCAGGTAGCTGGTGGTCCCAGACACAGGACTCTCACTAGTTGGTTCTTGGTGTTGCCCTGGTTCCGACCTTTACCCAAGCATAGTCCTTCAGCATCGCTTTGGCCTTAAGAGTTCTCTTTATTTCCTTTAGAAAAAGCCTAATTTCTGCTTCAGGGAGTAACAGTTGAACTGCTCTGACACCACTGTGTAAGTGTAACATTGGTGATTGGGAAAACTCAGGTGAAAGAGGTTCATCTACATACTACATGCTTTCAGGTCTCTCTTAAAACAAGAATTCGCAAACCCTCCCTGATTGCATCAATTCAGTTATTGGGTTGAAGGAGGTGAAGAGGTTGATCCAGTTTCAGGATGTGAGTCAGTGGGAATGTTCTTCTGGAACCCACAGCCTCCTATATTTGATCTCTTTTCTGAAATTCTCCACCTCTGAAAGCGATGCAGTCTCAGGCAATTGGCGTGGATCTTTGCATTGCCTTTATAGACCTTTTAAATTATTTCTTTTTCCTTTTACTGAATAAGTTCTAAACAGAGCTTATTTAAGAAAATACGTAAAAATAAGTGTGAAGGACACGATATGGAAGTTTACAAAATGACCGCTGCTTGTGTGATACAAGCCAGTCCACAGATGGAGGTTATTATGACCATGCATTTATGTCGTATGAATCAGTCAATTGCAGAAGAGAGAGTAGGAGGAAGAAGTCTGGGCAAAAGGGAAAACATCGGTCAGCATTCGCTCTTTTAATAGTCCTTGGCTGCCTCCACTTCCAAGCCCTGTCACCCTTGGACTATGCAGTTTCTGAGACTAAAATATAGCAATGTGTAGCTGAGATGGCGATGGGATGGGTCCCAATCACAATTCTTTTGAAGTCTCTTTTGGCGGAAGAAGATCTGGGATCAGAAGGAAGAAAAACATAATGATAATCAATGAATGAAAATTTTTATAAATTCAACAGGAAATCAGTGAAGCCTGATTCTGGGCCCGACACTAGGCCAAGTCCAGAGGAATTGGACATGAAAGACGACCAGTTCCTGACCTCAAAGAACTTAGAATCTCCTGTAACTAGCAAGTGTGGGTAGACTAAATGTATTCTACAAAAATCACCTCGGACCAGAGGTTTGCAGGGCTTGGGTTATTCATTGAATATTCTATTGAATAGTCAAAGCAGAAATAGCTGTCCCGCTCCAGACCTGGCTTGCCCTTCCATTCTAACCATAGTTGTTGGTCTACCATTCACTGATCTCATGGAATAGCCAATGAATTTGTGAATAAAACAGACAAGAAGCAAGAGAAAGATTAAGTGAGAAGATAACTAACTGCAGAGCAGAACAGAGCCATCTCTGAAATAGGGAAAAGGAAGATGAAAACAAAAGACCAAAGATTCCAGAAGTCTTACCTGTGGGCCGGTTCCATCTTGGTGATATTCTGTGATCGAGGGCAAAATGAGAAGAATAGGCACAGTGTAGTACCATACTACATGCCTCTCTAGGGTTCCCAAAGGTTCTTTGTGGGAAAGACTCACTTCCTTTAAGAAGATTATCTTCCTAATTGAACATGTCCACTCATTTTATGACAGCACCTATTCAACTGACAACTTTATGAGCATCCCCCAGAATATTCTCTTGGTCTGCAAAAGTCAGGAGTTGAGAACCACCAACTGAGTGAGAAATGAGAGCAGATTTTCTGCTTCCTGAGGCACTTCACTTCAAAAAACACTGTGGAATTTCTCTGGGTTCTTTGTGCAGAAAAGGAAGAGAAAATAGTAGCGGGGACTCTGAAACCAAATCGTCCCTCGCCATCCACAGGTGTGATACATTTGGCCCATCAGAGGTTGGAATTTCAGAAGAAGCTGATGTGAGGGCCAGGGGTCAGAGCGGTGTTTACATGCGTGATAAAAGAGTGGGAGAAAGGGATGGGTGACTCAGGGAGCGCCATGCTGGAGTTAGAATGGGTTTCTATCTTCTTCAGCAGCAGCATTCACCAACCAACCAAGGAAAAGACAAGGAAATCACTCCACCACCTGGGGTGGCAGGGAGAAAAGTTGCCTCCATTTTCTAAAAGAAGGTCATAGCAATTCTTCATCTGAAGGAAGAAAGACTCCTGAAGCTAGAAACCTCTCTGAACCTCCAAAACAGTGAGCTTTCTCCTTAAGACTTCCTCCTGGTGCATACAGAAGTGAGCTGCGCTTCCCTTTGGGCGTTGACAATGGCCTTCGTTGACCTGAGGGAGAACATTCACTGTCTGCCCCTCATTGCAATGGAGAGGGCTCCTCTTACCTTTCCTTTCTCTGTGGCTTCTACTATCCAATTCAACTGTAGGCTACAAGCATCACCTTGGTTTTCTCTACACAAATCAACTGTTGTTCTGTTAATATAATTGATCAGTGTTATGGCAAACAGACAACTTCATGCAGAATTAGGCGCCCCATAAAATATTTTATTCCTTCACGTCTTTCCTCCAACACCAATGCATAGTTATCCAAGGAAGAGAGCCTTGCTATGTATGAAACAGTACAAATGCTTCTCGAAGAATTGCTGAACTTGGTCACTGCACCAATTTCAAACATTGAAGCCCTAACCCCCAGGGTGAGTATATTTGGAATTAGGACCATGAGAAAGCAATTTCAGTTTAATGAAGGCGGGACCCTCCTCCGATAGGATTAGTGTCCTTAAAAGAAGACACCTCAGAGCTTGCTTGCTCTCCGTGCCAGGCTAGGAGGTGGCCGTCTACAAGACCAAAGCCAGGAAGAGAGCTCTCAGAAACCAAATCGGCTGGCACTTGATCTTGGACACCCGGCCTCCAGAGCTGTGAGAGATACATTTCTGTTGCTTAAGCCACCCAGTTCACGGTGTTTTAGACTAGGGTCATCAGTAATTATCATTGACTTGCCTTTTATTTCTTCTGGAGGAAGTGATTGACGTCTCCCTGGGCATTCCATTGTCCTTTAGAAGAGAAGGCTACTCCTATGATTTGTGTTCTCACCTATTTGCTAGGCACTGAGCTAATCATTTTAGATGCATTAGGCAGGAAGTGATGGGTGAGAGAGGTGCTATAATTAACCCGATGTCACAAAGCTAGTAAGTCAAGGCCCCCGATCAGAAACACGAGATTCGCTGGGCTCAGAACCTAGGCTGTCCCTGACTGTTGGCTCAGCATTCTGCACCCTCTGTCTTAACTTCCTCATCTAGCTTGGCACTTTTGCTATTGAGATTAAAACCACTTCATAAACTAGTGAAGATTCATTTTGTAAATCCTCACCTGAAATATATTTATCCGTTTTTTTTTTTAGAGAGAGAGAAGAAGGAAGGGAGCGAGAAAGAGGGAAATGTCAATGTGAGAGAGAAGCATCGGTTAGTTGCTTCCCATACATGCCCCAACCAGGAATGGCACGGATAGAACTTGCAGCCTAGGTATGTGCCCTGAATGGGAGTTGAACTTGCACCTTTTGGGTGTACGGGATAAGGCTTCAACCAACTAAGCCACCCAGCCAGGGTGTGAAGGTTCTGTTTTTGAGATGCACCAAGACCCATGTTCATATGACCCAAATTTTGCCGCGATAAGGAAGGGACAAAAGGCAACCCGCCAGTCTCTGTTGCGCGAACAAAGCCTAGAACAGTAAATGATGATCATGGGCTTTCTCTGAATTTAGGGTGAGTGATTTTGTTCTGCTTTTATACTTCTTTGATTTTACACCCTCAAGTTTCGAGATGAAAAAAACACATTTTAATAATGAAATACATGCTGTCTCCTCCTCCTGTGATTTTTGTGTGCTCTGCCACAACGCAGGGTCTTGGCTGGCTCCCATCTGAAAGCCTGGCACCAAGGTCAAGGCTGCAGAGAGGCAAATGGCAGGCGCTGACCCCGAACAATCCCATAACGGAGGGCTGGGGGCGGGAAGAGATGCTGACACTGGGTCAGTTCCAAACCTAACTGGGAAAACATGAAAATGGTTACCATCTGGAGCCTTCTGGTGATGGGAGGTGAGGCGGGGAGGTGGCCAGGGCGCCTACAGCTGGGACTCTGGTGCCCCAGCCTTCTAACCACACCTCTCTGCGACCTTCCGACGACCCAGCGACTCACCCTGGGTGGCCAATTGTCAAAGTGACATTTTCCAATAATGGGGCGTTCCAGAGGAGCTGGCCCCTGTCTCTGCAGCTCTGTCTTTATCACGCGGGAGAAGAAAGGAAAAGCGAATTTCCTCCCCGTGTTCCCGCGAGTGTGTGGCTGAGATGGGTGGTATTATCCGTGGTTGTCTTGGCAGCCACCGGCTCTCGTTCCCCTCTTACATCTTCTCAAGTGCCGTTTTTGGCAGAGAGGTGCCGGAGAAATATTATATTTTGAGGCAAAGCAAACAGAAGGGTTCCCACCCCAACTCTCTCCCTCGGTTTCCTAATGAAAAGTCGTAAGTGGTAGAGAGCTAGGATTTCTTTGGAGGGGAATCATGGTGAACGAAAGCTTCTGGTAAGTGCGAGAATATTCTGGAGGGAATCCTGCTAATGAGAAAGTAGAAGGGGATTGTGTTTGCTCCGGGGGGTGGGAAGGGAGGGAGAGGGGGGGACTTTGGAAGCAGGCAGTGACCTGAACTCAACAGTTCTTCTAGAACAGCGGTTCTCAACCTGTGGGTCGCTACCCCTTTGGGGGTTGAACGACCCTTTCACAGGGGTCGCTTAAGACCATCAGAAAACACATATTTCCCATGGTCTTAGGAACCAACACATCACTCCTTGGTGTGGCAAAGTGTAGCAATGTAGTTTACTGTTGTCATATGAAGACTGTTACCCATGCGACACCACGATTCAAGACAAAATTTCATTTATTTGTAATTAGAAATAAATATTTCACAATATATATAATTACATATTGTTTTTGTGATTAATCCCTATGCTTTAATTATGTTCCATTTGTAACAATGAAAATACATCCTGCCTATCAGATATTTACATTACAGTTCATAACAGTAGCAAAATTACAGTTATGAAGTAGCAACGGAAATCATTTTATGGTTGGGGGTCACCACCACATGAGGAGCTGTATTAAAGGGTCGCGGCCTTAGGAAGGTTGAGAAGCACTGTTCTAGAAGGATTTGCACTGTGAAAAAAGGAAGGCTCTCTTCCTGGGGTAACTATGTGTTGGTGTGGGAGGATTGTTGTGTAGGAATATTTTGAGAGTCTAGTTCTGCATGAATCTGTCTACCTTTGCCGTTAGTCTTTGTGACCCTCGCAATCGGGGATCCTAGTCTACGCATCCATTTTCCCTTTCAACTCCTATTATTGAGCAGCTGTTATGTGAACAGCTCTGTGCTGTACACTGAGGATATATAATGTACAAATGCACTCTACAGATACTCATTACAGGTACTCTATGCGTATCTAATAGTAAGCTGAGTGGCAGTCACTCAAATGATGAGTCCATGTCTTGACACCTGTGAGGGGTGCACTTTTGACTAATTCATTTTCCAAGCTTCTTCAGTTCCCTTCCCATAAAATGGAGTTAATAGCTTACCTACCTCAGAGGCCTAATGAGAGAACTAATGGAGAGCAAGTGCTCAATAACTGTCAGCTCCCCTAGTGTCCTTCTCGTCTCAGTTTAAAGGAGCCCTCCCAGGCTCTGGCAGAAGCAGATACAGTGGTACCTCGAGATACGAGTGCCCTAACATACGAGATTTTTGAGATACGAGCTGTCGAGTGAGCGATTTTTGCTTTGAAATACGAGCAACATTTGAGATAGGAGTAATGACGCGGATCGGCCGGCTGCACACGACCCACCAGTTTACCGCGACTCGAGCGTCTCATAGTTTCCCACGCCTCAAGGTTATGGAACGAATTAAACTTGTATCTCGAGGTACCACTGTACTCAGGATACTAGTGGAGGTGATCCTAGGAAACAGTGGTAGAAGAGGGGGTGGGGGCAAGACAGGGAAGGGAAGGAAGCCAATATAAGGGGTTCAGGATCAAACGGGTTTGTGATGATGGCACCTGAGGGCGCGGGGCACACGGAGAAGCACCAGGGTCGGTTAGAAGGCAGAGGAAGAGGACAGGACTGCGGACAAGAGCCGTCACGGTGGTCTCTGCAGGAAGGAACCAGCCTGGCAGGGTCAGCAGGTTTCACATGGGCTATTGGAATGAGTTCAGTGAACTCAGGGGCACAGGACCTGCCCTAATTGTCTGGTATCTGCCCTGGGTGATGAGGACAGATGGACAGTGGGCTCCAGATTGGGTGAGGTGTATTTGAAAAGTGTGCCCGTGGGCGAGTTGTTCAGATCCAGGGATTAGCTAACCATGCAACAGGCAGCCTCTCCAGGCTCAACGAGACCCTAACTATCAAAACATCAGAATTCAGAAAAATAGCTGATACTGGTTTGGCTCAGTGGATAGAGCATCAGCCTGAGGACTGAAAGGTCCCAGGTTCGATTCCGGTCAAGGGCACGTACCTTGGTTGCGGGCACATCCCCAGTAGGGGTTGTGCAGGAGGCAGCCGATCTATGTTTCTAACTATCTCTCTCCCTTCCTCTCTGTAAAAAAAGAAAATCAATAAAATATATATATTTTAAAAAGAATTCAGAAAATTAGAAGATATGATTAATACAATAAGAAAGCTGGGAGGTGGTGACCACCATTTCTTCTTTTTCTTTTTAAGCCTTTTCACAACATGTTAGGAGACTTTACATTTTAGCCACGTCCCCTGAGAGCCACAAGGACCAACCCTAGCACATCTACTCATAAAGGGAAGTGATTCTGTTTGTCCCAGGCCTCAGTTGGAAAGGAATTTGAAATCTTTCTCTCTGGAAGGCCTCATATGCATAAGCACAAAACCTTATTCATTGATAATACATTTCAATGGAAACTTTTAATCATGTTTTTAAGGGCTGCTGTTTGGAAGCTCCCTAGGAGAACCAAAGCTTCATTATTTGAGAGGGGTTTTTATGTGAAGTCTGTTGATACCACCCTTGGAAAGCGAATTCATGATGAGTTCGGGTAAGCTGGCTATTCAAAGAGATGTCAAGCGGAGTCTCCCATTGGAAATGTGGTGTACAGTGTGGTGCTAAATGAGGTTCCTGTCTCTATCCCACATGTTGATGCTCTGAACTCCCCTCCCCTTCCCTCCCCGTCCCCCTCTCCTCTCTCTCTCTCTCGCTCCTTCATGCTCTTTCTGTCTCTTTCCTCTCTCTCTCTCTCTATTTTCTTGCAAAGAAGAAGCCAGTCAGAAAATGACACACAGCATTGTATTTCACTCTGTGGCACTATTGTTACTTCCACTTGCATGTTAATTTTCTAGACTCAGAAAATTATGTATTAACCACATACATAACACCAAGGAGTATATGAAATGGGTGATTTACTATAGTGGTTCTCAACCTTTCTAATGCTGTGACCCTTCAATACAGCTCCTCATGTGGTGGTGACCCCAACCATAAAATTATTTTCGTGGCTACTTCATCGCTGTCATTTTGCTACTGTTATGAATCGTCTTGTAAATATCTGTGCTTTCCGATGGTCTTAGGCTCTACAGCACCCGTGGGTTGAGAACCTCTAGCAGGGTCGCCTAAGACTATCAGAAAACACAGATATTTGCATATGGTATATAGCACATAGATACTTGTATTTGAGTTAAAAAAAAAAAAGCAATAAATAAAAAATGTTTTTAAATCAGTAAGGTTTAAACCTCCGCAGACTTTGGTTCCTGGGCTTCTTAGAACAGTTCGGTCAATGAATCAGAGTAAGCTTTTGGGGCGGAGGTGAGGGCGGGGCGCTGAGTGGAGCCCTTGGAAGCAGGAGCGCATGCCTCTGGAAGCCAGCGCTGGCTCCAGGAGCTGAGGGTATCCTGGTGGCTGCAGCTTCCAGAAAATGTAGCCAACAGCTCGCTTGGGTCCCAAGCCTGCGGTTCACATTGGCCGAGCTCTCATGGGTCATCTTGTGCAAGTACACCGCCCTCACCTCCAGCTCCTGGCCCCGGTGCTAATCCCGGCCCAGTGTGGCTTCTGTCGGAGGCTGCTGATGGGGAGACACAGCTCACAATAGACAGCTGGGCGTTGCTCCTTGGAGATGGCCTCATGCCGCACCCGTGGACTTGCCACAGACTCCCACTAATCGCCCACAGTGTTTCTATCAGTGAACCTGGGAAGACATGGGAAGGAGAAGGAACCGTTGTCCTTCTCATGGGATGAATAGAGGGGAGCAGGGAGGAGGGCCGCTCCTCTCCACTCAGGCCCTCTCTGCTCGAAGGACCCAAATGCCCACAGGCCCAGAGGACAGGCCACCATCCCTTCCAGAGGTACCTGCACCACCCTTCGTGAAGACAGAAGATGGGATTGCCAACGTCTTCATTTTTCCAAATGAGAATTTTTTAAAAATTCTATCTATTCTGTTCTTTCACAATAAAAGGGCATGGGAACACCAAGATACATGAGTGCACTGTCCTAAGTTTCCTCATTGACGCACCGTCTGGAGAAAATGTTGGCGTGGCCCGTTAGGCTAGGGAGAAATCATTGACTCGTATTTATCGTTTACTTGGTACCAGGTTCTCTTCTGAGCTCTTTCCTATATTATTTCATTTTTTCCCTTTTAAAGTTCTTGGGTGGCTCCCTATGGTCCTGCACAGTGATCACAAATCGATTATTTCTGTCGCTTCTGCTCCACTGATGTGGCCTGGCCCTCTGCATGTGTAGACAGGGGTCCTGAGATTAACCAGGGCGCAGCTGGAGACAGTGTGAGGATCGATTAACATTGTCAGGCCTAGGAGTGTGTGTGTGTGTGTGTAGGGGTAGAGGTAGGGGTAGGGGGATAGAAAATGTAGGTATTGCCGAGACCGGTTTTGCTCAGTGGATAGAGTGTCGGCTTGCGGACTGAAGGGTCCCGGGTTCGGTTCCAGTCGGGGGCATGTACCTTGTGCGGGCGTGTCTCCACTGTGGGGCGTGCAGGAGGAGGCTGACCAATGTCTCTCTCTCATCGATGTTTCTGACTTTCTATCTCTCTCCCTTCCTCTCTGTAAAAAAATCAATAAAATATATTTAAAAAAAAAAAGAAAGAAAGAAAATGTAGGTATTTGCCACCCCACAGCCCTCCAAGAAGTTTCAAAGTCCACAGTGGGCAAGTCTGACACTTGCCGGACCTTAGGAGGCCTATCCCGACTGGCCTCCTGCCCCCTTTTTTATTATTATTATTTTTTAAAATATATTTTTATTGATTTTTTTTACACAGAGGAAGGGAGAGAGATAGAAAGTCAGAAACATCGATGAGAGAGAGACATCCATCAGCCACGTCCTGCACACCCCCTACTGGGGAGGTGCCCACAACCAAGGTACATGCCCTTGACCGGAATCAAACCTGGGACCTTTCAGTGCGCCAGCTGACTCTCTATCCACTGAGCCAAACCGGTCTCGGCCTGCCCCCTTTTTTAAATCAGTGCTGGCACCTCTCCAAATGCAAAGTGCACAGGAATCTGGTGAAAATACAGATGCTTTTCCGGAAGGCGTGGGATTCCACGTTTCCATCATCAGGCTCCCAGATGTCGCTTGTCCTGGGACCACACTTGGGGTAGACAGGCCACTTCTCCTCCATTGTGGGACCTGCCCATGTTTTCACCGGCCAGTGAAGGGCAGTCGAATTTTATTTACTAGATGCAGGACCCTGTGCAAGCCTTTTCCGTCAATCATCTCACTTAATCCTGCCAGCCTCTTAGGTCTGTTGTAGTGTTCGCATCCCATTTTAGAAATGAGTAAACGCAGACAAAGAGATGAAGGAATCTTCTCAAGTTCAAAGGACAGCAAGGGCCTTGAACCCAAGTCCGCTGGACCCAGAGCATATAGCCCATCTCTTTGTCACTCTGGCTGCGGACCAGCACCATCAGCATCACCTGGGTTAGAAAAGCAGAGTCTCAGGCCCGCCCTAGAGCCACTGCACATTATCAAGATCCCAGGTAGCTGAAACCAGTGGATAGAGCATCGGCCTGTGGACCGAAAGGTCCCAGGTTCGATTCCGGTCAAGGGCATGTACCTTGGTTGCAGGCATATCCCCAGTAGGGGGTGTGGAGAATGCAGCTGATCAATGTCTCTCTCTCATCCATGTTTCTAACTCTCTATCCCTCTCCCTTTCTCTTTGTAAAAAAATCAATACAAAATATTTTTTAAAAAAAGATCGCGGGTAATTTTTATGTACGTTATAGTGTAAGAATTGCCACTCTAAATTCTTGACAACCGTGACCTTGCATCTTTTCTCATGGTGTTTCTTGCAAAATAGGAAGTGTTGAATCACCATTTTGACCACACCATTTCAATAAGGGATTTGAAAACATATATATTTTGATCCCACAAGGTTGACCCAGAGGACACGGTTACGAGGTTGGCGGGGAAATTTTTGGCTTGGCAGCAAGAATCCACACGAGCTGAAACTGACAATGACTAAAGCTACAAGTGATAAAACTTATTGTAAGTGAAATCCTGCCCGAAGGGTCATCCCGATGGTCATGTTGGATCCTGCAAGAATTGGCTCCGGGAGAAAGCATTAGGCTTGGTAGAAACGGTCAACATGAAATAAAACTGTCAACAGCTGAAATTGCAAATGGAAAGATGCAGATTGAAAAAACTGATAGGAGAAGCAAGTCTTTAAAAAAAAAAAGTGTAAAATTGGAACCAGAACATGGAACTTCTTAGAAATAATGGTTTCCAAGAGAAAGCTCATGAAGGCAGAGACGATTGCTCTGAGATGATTGGAGATAACAAGAAAGTAGTATTAATATCACGTTAATATTAAGTTCCATGAGTGCAGAATCAGTATCTGGCTTAATTATCTATGTGTTAGCAGCATCCAGAACAGTGCCCAGCATATCATAGTATTTCAGTTAAAACACATTGCACAACCCCAGCTGGTTTGGCTTAGTGGATAGAGTGTTGGCCTGAGGGCTGAAGAGTTCTGGGTTTGATTTTGGTCAAGGGCACATGCCTGGGTTTTGGGCTCGATCCCCACTAGGGGTGTGTAGGAGGCAGCTGATCAATGGTTCTCTCTCATCATTGATGTTTCTCTCTCTCTCTTTCTCTCCTCTTTCCTCTCTGAAATCAATAAAAAAAACACATATTTTTAAAAGTTGCGCAAAATCTTAAAATTTACAATCTGATTTGAAAATGACAATGGAAAAGAATCCCGAAAAAGGTTTAAGCATGTGGAATAGAATGTGATCAAAGAAGTAAAAGATCTGAATGGCATATGATCCCGAGAATGCGTTTCATCGGAGAAAGACTTCATGAGAAGATGACTCATCAGTGTTGGCAAAATTTGGGTATGAAATTCATAACCATGAGTCAAAACAGGCTAAAGGCGTGGGGTCATACCGTCCACCTGGTCAGATGGTGAAGTGAAAAATATGGAGCGAACAGCTGCACAGAAACCATTTGCATTCCTTCCTCCTGGCAGCGATTCCCAATGGTCCTTCGATGCCGAACTGAAGCTTACCATCTGGCATTAGACCGTTTCCGGTCCAAAGCAGGACGTGGTGCACCCCGTGTTTTCACTCCCACCGCCGTGACCCAAGGGGGTGTTTGCTTCTGAACCTCCCCCCACAGACTGGAGAGGAACTGATGCTCACCTACAAAAGCCTAGCTCCTTTGTCTCTGGATAAACTCTGGGGTGCAATGGACACTTTAGGGCTTTTCTGGGGTTCAAGCTGAGACTGATCTTCAACTGAAGACCCTTGCTTTGCTGCTGCTTCTCAAGGTTTTGTTTGTTTGTTTGTTTTTCTGGGAGTTCTGGATAAACAACTTGAATCTTTGGCTCAGAGTCTACTTCAGGGAGAAAATTCGACCGAAGACATTTATCCGCCTGTGTGGCAGAAGCTAGGATTTGAACTCAGGGCTGTCTGACTCGTGTGCTTCTAATTAGCACGCTTGCCTGTGGATTGGGTGGCTTGTTGATGAGTTGGCCCATCCAGGTATTAGTCCTACGTGACCACATGTCTTTGTCTCTTGAAGATAAGCATTCTTTTTTTTTTAAATATGTTTTATTGATTTTTTACAGAGAGGAAGGGAGAGAGATAGACAGTCAGAAACATCGATGAGAGAGAGACATCAATCAGCTGCCTCCTGCATGCCACCCACTGGGGATGTGCCCATAACCAGGATACATACCCTTGATCGGATTCAAACCCGGGACCCTTCAGTCCGCAGGCCAACGCTCTATCCACTGAGCTAAACCAGCCTCGGCAGAAGCTATGCATTCTTTACCTTCTTGATAAATAGCCGGCAAAGAGGAAAAAGTCACATTCAGTGAGGTTGTCATGCTTATTTAAAACCAGTCAACTGAAAACATGTATATGTAAGGACGCGCCAGCCTCCCTGCTCCCACCAAGGTAAAAATAAAGGGAATATTGATTAACTCTTCCTTCCTACCACCCACAATGGCAAACACAGTACACGGACAAACAGTAGCTTGGCCATAACATACCAGGAGCTCCTTCAATCGCTCAGCAGCCGCAGCTAGAATGTCATAAGCTGTCACCACCTCCAGAGTGGAGGTGGTAATGTGGGGGGTGTGTGGCAGTCACACTGTCCTGGTGCGAAGCTGCGCCTTCTGTGTTGAGTGCATGCGCTGCTACTCCCCAATATCCTCTTCACCCCTTGATTTGGTTCCCTAAACTTGAGTCAGAGTGACTATAATTCTCCACCCACCGCCTTTACAGAAATCCCTCTGGTCTTGGCTATGGGTTGCTCCTTTGTATTTTTTTTATTAATTTTTTATACATATCTCCCCATTGTCCCCCCTCCCTCTCAGGCATACCCCAACCCCCCAGTGTCTATGTTCATTGGTTATGCTTACATGCATGCATACAAGTCCTTTGATTGATCTCTTATCTACCTCACCTAACTTTAATCTTCCTGCTGTAATTTCACAGTCTGTTTGATGCTTTACTGCCTCTGTATCTATCCTTTTGTTCATCAGTTTATAATGTTCTTTATTATCCACAAATGAGTGAGATCATGTGATGCTTCTCCTTCATTGACTGGCTTATTTCACTAAGCATAAGGCTCTCCAGTTCCAACCAGGTTGCTGCAAAAGGTAATTCTAATGGCAGCATAGAATTCCATTGTGTAGATGTATTGCTCCTTTGTATTGTAAAGTCCTTGAGTTTGAGTTAAAATTCACAGGAGGCCCAGCCAGCGTGGCTCAGTGGTTGAGCATTGATCGACCTATGAACCAGGAAGTCACGGTTCAATTCCCGGTCAGGACCCATGCCCAGGTGGCAGACTTGATCCCCATTGTGGGGCATGCAGAGGCAGCCGATCAATGATTCTCTCTCATCATTGATGTTTCTCTCTCCCTCTCCCTCTCCCTTCCTCTTTGAAATCAATAAAAAATATTTAAAAGAGGTATAGGGATGTGTCTCCTCAAAGCAGCCTGAGCATCCAAGATGTTTCTGTGAAAAAAAGTCCCTTTTCCATCACTGCAGAACTGTTTATTTTTTCAATGAACGAAGGATAAGGTAGTCCACTGAGGAATTTTGGCGTCGAGTCCAGAATTTAAGAATGTACTCTAAGTGGGAGTCTAGAAAGACCTCGGCTTAATCCCGTTCTTGCGACATCCGGGGCTGAGGTTGCAGTGGGGGTGGCTCGTGTAAGTGCTGACTTTGGAAGGAGCTGTTCGGTCCAAGTGTGGAGCCATGGGCTCAGGTCACAGCTGTGGGCTTGGAGAATGTCAGCGAGCCGCACTCCACTGAGAGCTGGACAGTGCTCCCTGGACATGCGCTGGTATCCACGGTCATCCCTCTATCTCACCTCTTCTCTCCTCCCCAACACATGGCACCTTATGTCAAACTTGATACTTCACATATAGACTTTAAGGGACAATCCTTTTTTTTTTTAAGTATATTTTATTTTTTATTGATTTTTTTACAGAGAAGAAGGGAGAGGGATAGAGAGCTAGAAACATCAATGAGAGAGAGACATCGATCAGCTGCCTCTTGCATACCTCCTACTGGGGATGTGTCTGAAACCAAGATACATGCCCTTGACCGGAATCAAACCTGGGACCTTTCAGTCCGCAGGCCAACGCTCTATCCACTGAGCCAAACCAGTCAGGGCAAGGGACAATCTTTTATTGTTATTATGACTTAAAGGAGAATGCGCCCCAATGTGAGTCCTGGTGGTGAGGGCTGGGTTAGGTGTAGGGAGTCTCTCTAACATCGATGCTCCTCTTGGGTTAGACTAAAGCTATGCTTTCCTTCTTTCTCTCTGCTAGCAGGTCCATGACGTTTCAAAGCAAGCACATGTGTACAAATTCAGTAACTCCTGTCCATCCGCTCTGGGGCATTTTCTAGGGCAGGAATTGGCACCACCAAAGGTGGGGAAACTCATCAGGAGCTAGGAAGATTGCTAATGAAGACGGAATATGAGGTCACACTCCACTACTTCCCTTTTTGCTTCCGTCCTTACTCCACGTCCTCTCTCCTCCAGTCTGAACTACAGATGCTAGAAACCCCCCTCAGGTGGGGATGACCAATGATGAATCTGATCCCGGGAGACACGTGACCTTTAGCCGAGAGCCCTAATGCACTTTTGAAAATATACCCTCCAATGCATGGAACTGAGAAATATTTGTGTCGCTTAGTCATGCGTTGTTGATTTGAATATGCAAAGTCTTTGGGAGGATATACTTCTTTTCATCGTAGCATCAGTATAGTTTACAGGGCGGGGCACAAAGTAGGGTTACAGTTGTTCCGATGGAAAATAACACCCTCGTAAACTGTGTTCCTCCTGTAAACCTCCTGTACAACAGATGTCACTCAGTCCCTGATCTTGTCTCCTCCTCTCCCTCCCTCCATTCCATTTCCATTTACGTTAAGGAACTTTCTCCTGAACCAAATGTGTGTTTTGACCTTAAACTCCTCCGCATGCACTGTAGTTTTAGGGGTCAGGACACCCCTCTCCTGGGCATTGTGGATTCATGTTTACGTAAAAAAAATTAAAGAAACAGCATGGGAATGTCTCTGGCTTAAAATTCAATCTCAGGTTGGCGCTACCCTAAAATACCAACAGCCTCAGAAGTTGGATTTCCATCTCAGCTAGAGAATGCACCGGCACGCCGAGACTGGGCAAAACTGAGCGGTGGGGAAACTGGTTTGCCCCCCACAACCCTTCCTCTTCCCAGCAAGTGTCCCCACCAGTCATGTCACTTCATCTCCCCACCAATCACATCACTCCGTCTCTTCCTGCTACCCCCAACCCATCAATTGTGGCTGTAGATACAGTTGGCCTTTGAGGTTCCTGTCAACGAATTAGTTCGATGCGTTACCTTCCCTCTGCGCCTGTCTTACCTTGGATTATGGGGGGAAAGGTCCTTTGAAAAGCATTGAGGGGAACCGAGAAGGGCATGGAGGACTCGGAGAGGAAATGTCTTCAGGAAATCTCGACCAAGAGCAACACCATCTGAACATGCCTAAGCCAACAAAACCGAGCTGAGGACATCTGCTTCTGGCCCATTCTCCTGAACCACCGCGTCTCCCGAGACCGCTTCTCCTCCTAATATGGCGAAATGTGCCAAAAACAAGTCAATTCTCCGGCGGGATTGGAAGGATGGAACTGAATCACATGGCAAGTCACCAGATCTTCTGCATGATTTATGTGGTGGAGGCATGGTTCTATTTGGATGAACCGCTTGCTGGATCACAGGGAAAAGAAAGTAAAATATCCACTATACACTCACCAAGCAGTTCTAAGAGCCTTGCCTGGGGGAAAGACATAGTTTGTTTTAAAAGGAGGTTTAGAAATAGAAAAAAAATCACATTTTTGTAGACAAGTTATCACATTGCCATGTTTTTCATCAGTGCTGTAAATAAAGTCACTTTATTTTTGTGAGTGCTTATAAATAAGAAAAAGGTGTGTAAGTGTTAAGATTTGGAGTGGAAGTGTGAAGTCCTTCAAATTTATACCAAACAACTTAAAATACTTGAAATAGGTTTTAGAAGCGGCCGAAACCGGTTTGGCTTGGTGGATAGAGCGTCGGCCTGAGGACTGAAAGGTCCCAGGTTAAATTCCGGTCAAAGACATGTACCTTGGTAGCGGGCACATCCCCAGTGGGGGGCATGCAGGAGGTGGCTGATGGATGTCTCTCTCTCATCGATGTTTCTGACTCTCTATCCCTCTCCCTTCCTCTCTGTAAAAAATCAATAAAATATATTTTAAAAACATTTAGAAGCGGTAAACCAATAGGAATGCTGGGTCTCAGACACGTGCCCTTGTTCCCTCAAGCCTCAACAGCATCTCTTCAAAGGTGAAGTTCAGGTCCACTTGACAAGACATCACTTCCATTCTCTGCCCTGTTCTAAACAGAACAGCAGAAATGAATTCTATGAGGTTCTGTTCGCATCTCGGTGACCCCAACTAAGTCCACAGAAAGTACAAAGGCCCAAAGTATGGAGAGCCCAATGTGGGTATATTTTCCAACTGCAGCCAAATCTGGAGAGGCAGGAAAAACTATAGATAGCCAAAGTGTTGCTTTTCAAAGGCATCTTCAATTAGAGGGGGAAGAACTGTCTAAAAAGCTATGTGCCATAAAGAAAAGACCTCTGCTTTCATTGACTTTATTTTACTTTTAAATTTACTTTTATCGTTGAGAGTATCACAGTGTCCCCTCTGTTTGTTTGTTTTTTTCCCATTGACGCCTCCGCCCTGACCCACTCCTTCCCAAATCTGCTTTTATTTTTTATTTGTAAATATATATCTCTTTTTTGATTTCAGAGAGGAACGGAGAGGAATAGAGAGATAGAAACTTCAATGATGAGAGAGAATCATTGATCAGCTGCCTCCTGCATGCCCCCTACTGAGGATCGAGCCCACAACCCTGGATGTGCCCTTGGCCGGAATCGAACCTGGGACCCTTCAATCTGCAGGCCGACCCTTTACCGACTAAGCCAAACTGGCTGGGGCCCCAAATCTGCTTTGAAGAAGAATAGAAGTAGGGTATCTAAATGGGATTCAGGTCACCCCCGTCACATTCTGCATGTCTGCCTGGTATGTGTTTCAGACACAGCTGGGAACGCCGTGGGTCACTCTGGATTGGTCTCCACTCTACACTCTACCTAATACGTTCCTATTAGCAGTGTCCAGGTGGGCATGTGGGTGCCTTAGACCAGTGGTCGGCAAACTCATTAGTCTACAGAGCCAAATATCCACAGGACAACGATTAAAATTTCTTTGGAGAGCCACATTTTTTAAACTGAAACTTCTTCTAACGCCACTTCTTCAACATAGACTCACCCAGGCCATGGTATTTTGTGGAAGAGCCACACTCAAGGGGCCAAAGAGCTGCATGTGGCTTGAGAGCCGCAGTTAACCAACCACTGCCTTAGAGTAAGCGACTAATCTTCTTGGTTTAGAAATGCGGTTCTTAAAATATTAGGTTTGAATATATCATTGTTGAGAAACTGAGTAAAGGCAAGAAAAAGGGAGCATACAGCTCTAGCGGGTTTGGCTCAGTGGATAGAGCATCAGCCTTTGGACTGAAGGGTCCCAGGTTCAATTGCGATCCAGGGCACATTGATCCCCAGTAAGGGGGTGTGTAGGAGGCAGCCGATCAATGATTCTCTCCCATCACTGATGTTTCTCTCTCTCTCTCCCTCTCCCTTCCTCTCTGAAACCAATAAAAATATATTTAGGAAAAAGAAAAAGGCAGCATACATACCAAACGTACATTGCGTTTAGTTCCAGGTTTCCAAAAACGTCATATCTGGAACATCATGACGGAGAGTCTCCATTAGGTCGATGCAAAGAACACCCATGACAAGCAGCGGAGGAAGGACACAGGGGCGTGGCCTTGGGTGGCGACCTAATTCCTTCTACTGGTGACCAATTAGTCCAACCCATCAGAATGACCTTTTGCCCTTGCTTTTAAGTAGTTTATAAAAACGACCAATGGAAATAGCACTGCTAGGAGCTTTTTCAGGATTGGAAATCGTATCAAATTGGCTCCAAAAAGAAAACAACAACAACAACCACAAAATACATATAATATAATAACACCAAGTTCAAGTTTGAAGTACTGTTCTAGCCAGAGAGGCCAAAGGAGAAATGCTGATCCTTTGGGGGGAAAAAGGATGGAGGGGTGAGCTGGGGAGGAAAACGGGAAGGGAAGGCTAGCTATTTCATTTCCAACATCAATGTTTCTGAAGCCAAGAATATACTGCTGACCCAGGCATGATAAAATGCGCAGGGATTTCCAGTAATCCACAGTCAGCTGACCTGTTTAAGGAAAAAGGCAACAACTTTAAAATAACAACATTCGGGCTGTAAATATAATTTCTTATCGGGGATCCTGGTTATTTATACCTTGGGGTGCAGAGCTCCATGAAGACCTGACTGGTTCTCACTGGGAAAGCCTCAAGCCCAGGACTACTTTGACTTCATGAGGTCATCGAAGAAAAGGCTGTATTTTCATGTGACAGGCGGACAGATTCTATTCAATAGCCACCCGGACAGTTCCCAGGGTGCTATCAATTATATAAAGCAAATATTCATCTTATTGCTGGTGATGTGGCAGTCCTGTTCTCCTTTCAAAAGCTTCTCATGTGAGCCCTTTCCCATGTTTGCTGTTAGAATAAAGTGATTTTGCGCGGCCAGTGTAGCTCAGTGGTCGAAGTCAACCTATGAACCAGGAGGTCGGGGTTCGATTCCCCGTCAGGGCACATGCCAGGTTGCTGGTTCGATCCGCAGTGGGGAGGGAGGCATGCAGGAGGCAGGCGATCAATGATTCTCTCTCATCATTGATGTTTCTTTCTCTCCCTCTGTTTTCCTCTCAGAAATCAATAAAAGTATATTTTATTAAAAAAAAAAAAACTCTAATCATGGGTCTCCAAGAAGTTAACACAAGATGTGGTGAGCAACCTCCTAGAATTTTCTTTTTTAAAAAATATATTTTATTCATTTTTTACAGAGAGGAAGGGAGAGGGATAGAGAGTTAGAAACATTGATGAGAAAGAAACATTGATCAGCTGCTTCCTGCACGCCCCCTATTGGGGATGTGCTCGCAACCAAGGTACATGCCCTTGACCAGAATCGAACCTGGGACCTTTCAGTCCACAGGCCAACGCTCTATCCACTGAGCCAAACCGGTTTCAGCAACCTCCTAGAATTTTCATCCTTAAACAGTGGGCTGTTGTCTCCATTTTCCTCTTCATTTCTACGTTCCTTTGCCCTGTGTAAACTTCTACTTCTTTGATTTTTTCTGTGAATTACTTACCACGTCCACCTGTTTCCCTCATTTGATTGAGATAAACACAGTCTTTAACACATGCTCATTTCATAGCTGCAGGACAACAATGATTTTGGCCTTATTTTGAAAATGAGCTCTTACCATGGTTATTTTAAGCCGTTACGTTCTGAAGTGCAGCCATGGATGAGTGAGAGCCATAACAGACCAGATGTGTATTTCTTTGCGATCCACGTCACCAGTAGAAAATGCCATTTTTGTGGCCTGGGTGATAAGCATTGGTAGCGGAAAACATGGAGAGCATAGTCCTGCAGCATTCTGACTAAAGGGAGGCGGAAGAGTGATGGGGTCAAGGTCGTGCTGGACTTTTGCTATTTAATGTGCTTTGGCTCAAACCCAGATGTCACCAGGCATCAGCTGTGTGAACCTGGACATACAGTGGTACCTCGAGATACGAGTGCCCTAACATACGAGATTTTTGAGATACGAGCCGTCGAGTGAGCGATTTTTGCTTTGAAATATGAGCAACATTTGAGATAGGAGTCATCGCGTGGATCGGCCTGCTGCTCACGACCCACCAGTTTACCGCGACTCGAGCGTCTCATAGTTTCCCACGCCTCAAGGTTACAGAACAAATTAAACTCGTATCTCGAGGTACCACTGTACTTGTTAATATCTCCCAGCTTCAATTTCCTCATGAGCCAAAGTCTTACTTGCTGCATGCTGAGTCTCAGAGCACATGCTAAAGGGGACCGTGTAGCAGCCATCTTGGATGGTCCACAGGGCACCCCATTCCTCACTTCTGAACAGAGTCCCGGGTTAGTGCAGGCATCGCATTGTCTCCAGCTCCCAGGGGTGACCTGAGCCGTGAACTTGGAGCCCAGGGCTCTTCCCTGGCACCTGCCTTTGTTCAGGAACGGCACCAGGTTGAGTTGACCCAGTCACACCAACTGGAATGATTTGCATGCCAGGTTGGGAGAGAGCATTCTTTTCTCTTCTTTCTTTTTCCTGCTGGGTGTGAACCAGGAAGTATGTGAACCTTGATTGCTGTAGGCAGCCCTCCTGTAACCAAGAGGGAAAAGAGCCGTGGGACAGACCCTCGATGGCAGTCAGAATGGAAGGTCTGGAGCTGTAAGCCCACAGCCTGTCCGAAGGGTTGAGTGCGCAGGTCTCAGCCTGGGCTCCACAGAGCTGGGGAGGAGCCTTCATTTGAACCCGAACCCAACGGACTCCGAGTGTTGGCCCGTGAGGCCTGGAAGGACTGCTCT
The DNA here is from genome assembly GCA_011751065.1 of Lasiurus cinereus. Lineage (NCBI taxonomy): Eukaryota > Metazoa > Chordata > Mammalia > Chiroptera > Vespertilionidae > Lasiurus > Lasiurus cinereus. Next base: position 2,653,441 of record JAAGEH010000337.1, read on the forward strand.
CTCACCTGTATGTTGTGTAAGGAAAGTGTTAGAACATGTGACCTACCTTGAATGGCTGTTCTTCGTAAAACCCAAACTCAAGCACCATTGAGACACTGGCCTCTGATTTCACTGCGTGTAGTTATCATTGATCTCTGTCAAAAACACAGTCCCTTTCTGCCAAAGGGTTGAAATTACCATTTTCAAGAGTCTGCAGCGTTTTCCCAGCAGAGAGAGCATTTCTCCTGTGGTTTTGCCCAGGGCTTTATCCGATAATCACAGCCGGAGTCTTGCTTCTGGTAACAGAAGATCCTTCATCTGCGATCACCATCACGAAGCAACACTTCCAGGCCCGGCCCATGTTGCGGAAGTGATAACAGAGCTGGGAATCCGTGCTTCTGGCCGCCACTGAGCATGTTACATGGGAACTTCCACGCGTTCTTCTGAATCCGGTTTTGCCAAGAGGCAGACGTGCGTGCACGCACAGTTGTTTTTTCGAAAACCCAAACCAAAAACCACATGAAGGAGGCAGAAGCACGGTCTTTGACAAGGCAGGAAGTCCTGCCTCTTTCCTTTTTTTCCCCTTAGCATCTGAAAAGCACGAGGCTAGTGTTAAGATGTGGGATGAGACAGGGAGTGTATGCAGAGTGATTCCGCCCCGCCTCCTTTTTTTAATACGAAGACTGACTGGGAAATATGTCAAGTTTGGGGAAATGGCTAGCAAGGCATGTGTTTGGGTCACAGGACCGATGCTTCTGTGATTTTTTAAAAAATATATTTTTCATTGATTTCAGAAAGGAAGGGAGAGAGAGATTGAAACACCAATGACGAGAAAGAATCATGGATCAGCCGCCTCCTGCATGCCCCACACTGGGGATGGAGCCCACAACCAGGCCTATGTCCTGACCGGGAATTGAGCCGTGACCTCCTGGTTCCTAGGTTGATGCTCAACCACTGAGCCACACCAGCCGGGCTCCGGTGTGATATTGATGATCATCTGCTTCACCTCCTGGTGACACCATGGCGGGCGCTTCTCCTGGGGCAGGCTTTGGCAATCTTCGGCAGCACCTAGCCCAGTGGTTCTCCACCTTCCTCAGGCCGCGACCCTTTAAGACAGCTCCTCATGTGGTGGTGACCCCCAACCATAAAATTATTTCCATTGCTACTTCATCACTGTAATTTTGCTACTGTTATGAACTGTCATGTAAATATCTGATAGGCAGGATGTATTTTCATTGTTACAAATTGAACATAATTAAAGCATAGGGATTAATCACAAAAACAATATGTAATTACATATTGTGAAATATTTATTTCTAATGACAAATAAATGAAATTTGTCTTGAATCGTGGTGTAGCATGGGTAATAGTCTTCATAGGACAACAGTAAACTACAGTGCTACACTTTGCTATACCGAGGAGCGGTGTGTTGGTTCCTAAGACCATGGGAAATAGGTGTTTTCTAATAGTCTTAGGTGACCCCTGTGAAAGGGCTGTTCGAACCCCAAAGGGGTCGCGACCCACAGGTTGAGAACCGCTGACCTAGCCAAAGGTCAGCTGGGGCTGCGGACTGGAATGGAGTCCCTCTGTGACCCTTCAGCGCCTGAAAGTCCCAGTCCCCGTTAGGGTTAAATGTAATGTCGTGTCTGTTGGTACAATTCATTAAAAGGCCATTTGCCTGTAATAGCTACTTAATGTGTCTGCAGTATATTTTCACCGTAGACAAAATCAATAGCGGCGATCGATAGAGAGAATGATCGCCAATTTCCTGACAACTCCGTGGTGGCAGCAGCTGGGAAGCCGCGGCGCAGGGGCGGCCGCTGATGTTGGGGGGAAAAGGGGGGAGAAGGGGGTGTCTCGCAGCCACTGGAAGAGGCCTGGTAGCTTCTCGCACAGGCACAGCCCACAGAGCCTGAGCTCTGACTACACCATCACCTTGAGCTCCTCCCTCTTCTTGAGTTGGCTCCCAGCCCTTGGGCAGCGGGGTGGGGGGGATGGAGGCGGGATGGGGGAGGTCCTGAGTCTGGACTGTGTTGATCTTCATTCTTGTTAACCCCAAACAGGACTCTCTTCTGAACAAGGAGAGACGATTCTAGTTCAAGCAGAGAGGGTTACACGGGAGGGACATGCACTGTCCTTCCTGCCACCCCCATTCTGCTTCGTGTTTGCGGTTGCCGGCTTTATCTGTGCACAGAAGAGGTGCACTGTCTCCCAGCCATGGCGACCCATGCAGCATACATGGGATGGGAAGTCCAAGTCCTGGACCTGGGGGCGTGGCTACCATTAACTTGCACAAAAGGCTACGAACCAACAAAACTAAACCGAGAACACTGGTCTGGGGTGGTCCCAGGCCAGGCCTGCCTCCTTCCTGCTCCTGCATCACATGGATAGTGCAGATGTCCAGGCCTCGGAGAAGGCCACTCCTGTGACACCTGTCACCGGCTTCGGCGTCCATCTGCCTGGGACCTGTCCTTGCAGAGGAGGTGGCCTTTCAGACCGATGACCTGCAAGGGGCGGTCTCTCCATCTGACACAAGCGCCTGTGGGGGGCCTCCCTCGGCCACTGGTCACCCTGTCCTGCCCTCTGCTGACCTTGGTGGGAAGCTTGATGGCTGTGCTTCTACTCAGTCCCTCCGAGGCCACAGGCATCTGATTCAGAGCCAGGGGACAGGCGCTTGGGGACAGCGGCTTCTTGAGCCCTCGATGGGGTCTCTCACTGACTACGTGTCCAGCCCCTCAGTCATGTTCACCCGTTCTTCCCCCCCCACCCCGGGCTGGCGGCCATGCAGCCTCCATAGTCCCACTCCCGCGCCTCCCCTCCCCCCAGCACAGGGGAGTTCACACACAGGCCTCCTCTAGCCCAGAGACATCAGGTCCCCGTTCTTTGAAAAGTAAGACCCACCAGGAAGGAGGGGAGAGACAGCCTTTCTCCTCTCCTCCTAACCAATACAGTGGCACCTCGAGATACGAGTGCCCTAACATAGGAGATTTTTGAGATAGGAGCCGTCGAACGAGCGATTTTTGCTTTGAAATACGAGCAACATTTGAGATACGAGTAATGGCGAGGATCGGCCGGCTCCAGTTTACCGGGACTCGAGCGTCTCATAGTTTCCCACGCCTCAAGGTTACGGGAACGAATTAAACTCGTATCTCGAGGTACCACGGTATTTTCTCTCTTGTTAAACTGGGCAGCCGGGGTGGTTACCCATGGCAGCAGCCAGCTCTCAGCCTGACTTGCTCCACTGGCCAGCCAGCTCAGTACGTGGGTGTCACTCCTTGAACAAGAGTGAGGTGAATCATCATGAGGATTTGTTTTGGGGGGGAACAGAGAGAAAAGGGGTGGGGAAGGCAATACATCCATTTTTTTTTAAATGTTTCTATTACAGTTGATGTTCAGTATCACTTTGCATTGGTCTTGGGGGGTACAGCAGAGTGGGTAGACAATCATCTACGTGACAGGGTTCTCTCCCGGGTTCCCAGTGCCCACGGGCACCGTGTAGAGTCGTCCACACACTCCGTCTGTGGCCTGGACGCCTTCGTGGCTCACCGTCCGTCAGCAACCATCAGCCCTGGCTCTCTCTGCCGGCGACCCAGGGTTCACACTTTATACGGCTGGAAGCTGTGAAACCCAAGTTTTGAATTTTTCTCAAGAATTTTATTTTTAATAATAAAAAAAAGAAATCACCAAGCCCACGGGCCCCGTAAAAATAAATGAACGTTCTCGCTCTTGAACCCATAAAGCCGAGGCAGAAGTTGGAAGCCGCGGAGGGCTCTGTGTGTAGCTCCTCCAGGCCGCGCAAGCGTTGGGAGAAGCGATGGCTCGCTGCATGCTGTGCAGATGGGGCAACTGAGGAAGTACCCGGTCCCCTCCTGCCTGCCAGACGCCCCGCTTTGGAAGAGGGGCCCTCCTGTGGGTTGGCCCGGAGCCCAGATTCCGCAGCCTGGCAAGTTCCAGCCTCGCTGGCTGGCGAGTTCAGCTCCCTTTCCTGCCGAGTCTTTCTTGCACCCCGCGACCCGGGGTTCTTCAGAGGGTCATGTTGCATCATGCCTGCGCGCCCGCCGCCCCTTCTTGCAGAAAGGTTCTCCTGCTCCTTTCCCACGAAGCACGCCCCCACTCGCCCTGCGCTCGCTCATCCCCAGAAGCTGCTGGGCCTTCCGCCCGGCCTAAGCCAGCCCTTCAACTCCGGGTGACATCTGGGTCCCCTCGTATCTGACCATCTCGCCACCTCCCACTGGGACACACAGGGAGCAGCATTCTGAAGGCTGGATGCTGTCTAATTCACGTTCCCAGTGTTATGCCCAGGGTCCGGGGTCCCCAATAATCCACCACTAAGGAGCCTTTTCCGATGCCAAAGCAAAGAGTCTTTATTCAAACCCGGGTTTGGCTCTCAGCCTCTTTCTGGCGCAGCAGTGAGGGGAGAGAGCGAGCCGGGCGGGAGCAATGAGTGATATGGGGTTGGATAATTAGGGGGCTTGGGAAAGTGATGAGGGTGACAGAGATTGGTCACTTGAATTAGGGTCTTTCTGTGGTTTAGCATCATGAGGACCCTCGCTGTGTTCCTGGAGCTTCATTGGTCCATTCGGGCGGTGGTCGAGGAAGTTAGGACATGGCTGGCACACCTGTGGCCCCTCCCAGAAAAGGGAGGGGGTTCAGGCAGGTGGCCCAGCCCTAGAGGACAAGATGGAGGGGAATTCGTTTCCTTTCACCAGGATGGGTCCACAGATGCTCGTGAGATGCTTGCTGAAGGTATAAGTCAATGAACTGAGGCGGGTAGGGGGGGAATCGTAGAGAAAAGGTGACATTTTCAACTCCCTCCAAGAAGCCCGAAGAAGAAACAGGCAGGAGGAAGTGCATCGCAGTTTCTGGCTGGCCAGCTTTTCCCGGGGGCTGGGTCTGCTCTCCTGGTCTGAGGCAGAGAAATGATTCCTTTCATTAATAATAACATCTCCTTCCGTTAAAAAAAGGCGGGGGGGGGGGGAGAGACTGACAGCTACTTGGGTGGGTGGGGGGAAGGGGTGCGTTCTGCCAGGGAGCATGCTTGTGGCTTGTGAGAGGTATTTGGGCAAAGACACGACAGCGAGAGCTGGGATCACTGAGGAATTTGGGGGGAGAATTTTTTTAAGACTTTCCTTCCCTCGGGAGGAAGTCACGCCCGCATTTGCTGTCCTTCTGAGTTCAGCTGGACCCAAAGGAGAAAACCCCGGACTTTGGCAATAAGGTCCCTCTAGCTCCTTTGGTACAAAGGCTGGGAATGGGTAACAGGCCTGCCATCAGAGGAATTTTCCCCGAGGCCTGCCTGCTGGTGTCAGCCTCCTCCCCGGGGGGTGGAGTCAGGCCTGGGGAGGTATTTACCCCGGCCTCCAGGCAGGGCAGCCCGCTGGGATGGGGGCTGGAGGTGGGGGTGGGGGGAGAGGTGGCCCCCAGCCTAACCTGGGCCATCCATCCTGCAGACTTCCTTCCCAAGGATCCACCAGAGCCACACTATCTCTGAGCGACCTCCCCTCACCAGCATTGGAATTTTTGTCCTGGAGACTGGGGCACTGGGAATGGTTACCGATGGGAGAGGCTCCTGAGGCAGGGCTGGAGAGAAGTTCTGGAAGCTTAGAGTGATCTTGGCTCGCCTCGATGGGGAATAGTGATTCCAAAGAGATGCTGGGGGTGAAATGGGACAGGGAAGGCCGTTCACTCTCCCAAGAGCCCGGTCCCCGGGTGCTGCTTCATATCTATCATCCTATTGAATAGACCCGCGTACCCCTGCTTCCTGTGTTACTATCTCCTGCAGACACGACAACGGTGAGGCTGAGGTGGGGACAGGGACTCCCTGAGGCCACGCGGCGAGGAGATCTGGGGTCAGGATGTCAATGTGGTCTGTCTGCGTCCGGACCATGAACAAGATATAAAGAGCAGGAGCGTCACTGAAATAAATACATAAATAAATACATAAATAAATACATAAATAAAAGAGAGCTGTGCTGTCCAGGAGAGTCATTGAAATAAATAAATACATAAATACATAGATAAATAAATAAATAAATAAATAAATAAATAAATAAACAAACAAATAAATAAGAGAGAGCTGTGCTGTCCAGTTTAAAATCGGGGCAGTCTTGCCAAAACCGGTTTGGCTCAGTGGATAGAGCGTCGGCCTGCGGACTGAAGGGTCTCAGGTTCGATTCCGGTCAAGGGCATGTACCTTGGTTGTGGGCACATCCCCAGGAGGAGGCGTGCAGGAAGCGGCTGATGGATGTTTCTCTCTTATTGATGTTTCTAACTCTCCCTTCCTCTCTGTAAAAAAAAAAAATCAATAAAATAAAATCGGGGCAGTCTGGATCTGGACCATGAACAAAATATAAAGAGCAGGGGAATCATTGATATAAATAAATAAATGAATAAATACATAAATAAATAAGAGAGAAATGTGCTATCTAGTTTAAAATCAGGGCAGTGTACATTCTGTGAGTGGCTGTTCTCTGCCAGGCGTCGGAGCTTTGAATCCTTATAAAACGAGTTTGTTCTTACGTTCTCTTGCTCCCTTATGTCCAGGAGGACGCCTGCCCGCCTTACCACCTGCTGAGAATTCCGGGTGACGTGGGTATGAATCCCGGCTCCACGAATTCCAAGCCAGATCACCTTAGACCAGAGGCGTGGCCTCTCCGAGCCTCGGTTTCCTCGTCCACAGCGGAACATTTTATAAGGATTCAAAGCAGGTGGTAAGGCAGGCAGGAGCCTCCTGGACATAGGGAGCAAGAGAATGTGAGAATAAACACGGAGATGCTGATGGACCGTTAGGAGAGCCATGTCCTCCCAGAGTGACCGAGGTGAGGGAGGGCGGGGCCCACCTGGTTTCAGGGGACCAGGAGGGAGAGCGGTGGCGAGAAGACAGGGAGCAGAGAACCCCTGTGTGGGTCGCACCACCATCCGTGATTCCCCTAGGACCTGGGCTGAGTGGCGGCTCCCCAAAGGCCAGCGTATTTAAGTGCCTCTTGGGATGGGGCTGGGGCTTTGAGTCCCAGGGGGCTTGTGACTTATTTATAATCAATAAAACGTAGCGAAAGTGGCTGCGTGCTTTTCAGGGCTGGGTCCGAGAAGCCCAGGCAACTGCCACCCTCCTTGTGGGGACACTCTCCCCTGGAGCCCCGAGCTGCCACGTGAGAAATCTGACTGCCTGGGGCCTGCCGTGTCACGAGGAAGCCCGGGTCGTGTGGTCCGTCCAATGGCCCCAAGTGTGGTCCCAGCCCACAGCCACCATCCGCCACCCGACCCATGAGTCCAGGCTCTTTCAGATGTTTCCCGTCCCCGGCATCCAAGTCGCGGCTCTGCCTCCCCTCCCATCTCTGCATCTTCCCAGTCCTGAGAGCATGGCACCCAGACAAGCTAGGACCGCTGTGCCCCATCAACCTCCCGACACAGGGGAGCCAGGGCCAGAAGCAAGTCCTTGTTCTGTGTCAGGAAGTGGGGGGCGGGCCGCGGATCAGCAGCAGTAGCGCCCAGGACATCCTCTCTCTTCGTGTACTTTTAGGGGCAGCCCCCTGTCCCCTGCCTTGCCCGCTCCCCCTGCCTGCCCCGTGCCAAGCTCTCACTTTTCAGTAAACGATGGACAAAAGTGGGCGCAGAATGCCGAGACCGGTGTGGCTCAGTGGATAGAGCGTCGGCCTGCAGACTGAAGGGTCCCAGGTTTGATTCCGGTCCAGGGCGTGTACCTTGCTTGCAGGCACATCTCCAGTGGGGGGCATGCAGGAGGCGGCTGATCGATGTCTCTCTCTCATCAATGTTTCTGACTTTCTATCCCTCTCCCTTCCTCTCTGTAAAAAAAAAAAATCAATAAAAAATATATATTAAAATGCCTAAAAAAAAAAAAAGTGGGCGCAGCAGCCCTCTGAAGGCGAGGAGGGCTGATGGTGGGCACTGCTAGACTGGCAGAGATGCGCCAGCCACTTGAGACTTTATGAGGGCCTCTCCTCACCCAGCTCCCAGCCCCGCTCCATCCTTCACTCTGGCTGACAGCTTCACTCCCCTCCCCAGGGCCTCCCCTTGGGATGGCAGACACCTCTCAGCCCCTGCAGCCTCAGGGCAGAAGCTTCCCTTCCACTGGGAGCCTTTTATGGGGTTCACGCCCCCATTCACCGCAACCCCGGGAGGCAGGGCCCCAGCTTTTATGAAAGCGCTGGTAGGAAGCCACTGAGTGGGGATGTGTCTGGCTCAGGTTCTACCCCACTGGTGAGATGCCATGGCTGTTAAAACTCTTCAAAGCCCCAGATGAGCTCATGGCTCCTCAATTAGTGCCGGGCGGGCAGGAGACTCATCTTCCCAGGCAAAGTTCCTGAGGCGCCCCGGCGCTGACTCCCCACGAGCAACCGGGTCAGCCGGGAGCCAGAGCGGGAGGGTCTGCGTCCAGATCAGGCTTTTCCTGCTCGCTTTCATCTCTTCCTTTCTGAGGGCAGCATCCATGGTGTGCGCCCCAAGCTTTTGGCTCTCCGTGGGTCCATGTGCCCTGCACTTACTAATGAGTGTCCTCAGCAAGTCTCATAACCCCCTGAGTGCCACTGTCCCCGTTGGCAAGGAAGAGATGAGTCCTCCCACGGTGACTAAAGATGAGCTGAGATAACATCCTCAGCCAAGTCCACTGAAAGTTGGGCTCCTGGAAGAATGTGGCCCAAGATCTTGTTTATTTGTTGTTGTTATTTCTGACTGCTCTTCCCACATCTTATCAGCTCGGCCTTCCAAATGAGCCCCAAACCCAGCCCCTTCTCACCAGCCCCTCTGGCTGCCAGTCACCCTGTCCATGCTCTGATCACCTCTATTTGCAAGATCACAACATCTTATCTCAGTTTCCTGGTTTCATCCCAGAGATGCCTCTTGCCCCTCCCCCAGCAGCCCAAGAAACCCTGTTTCATCTTGCCGGTCACTGCCAGGTCCCATGTCCTTCCATCGCTCGCTTTCTGATTGGGACCAACATTTGTACTCTGGTCTACAAGTCCTTGCCAGCTAGACTCCTAGCACCTCTGTCCTCGTCCTCCCTGTCTTCTGTCCTGCTGTTCCTCAGACACACAGACCCCCCCCCCCCTGCAGCCTCTGCACTTTCCCTCTCTCAGCCAGAGACTCAGGGGCTTATCTCTTCCAGAGCTCAGCTCCAATGCCTTCTCCTCATGGGGTTCTTCCTGGACTGTCTGATGTGAGGCATCCACACTGCCTCTTCACGCTTTATGGATACAATCCATCACCTCGCCTGTCATTGATGTGTTTGTATTCACTGTCCATTTCTCTCCACCGAAACACAAGCCTGCGATAGCAGAGATGGTTCTCTCATTTGTGGCCATCTCCACCTCCCCAAACAGTGCCTGCCTGGCACACAGTAGGCCCTCAGCGAGGAGGTTGAATGGACCGTTGGCCACAGAAGCAACTTACTCAGTGGCTTCATATGTTGTGTTAATGAGGAGCCTGCGTGCACGTACTCCATCATCAGGAGTTTTGTTTAAAAACACGGCCACCTTGCCGAGACCGGTTTGGCTCAGTGGATAGAGCTTCGGCCTGCGGACTGAAAGGTCCCGGGTTCGATTCCGGTCGGGGGCATGTACCTTGCTTGCGGGCACATCTCCAGTGTGGGGTGTGAGGGAGGCGGCTGATCGATGTCTCTCTCTCTCATCGATGTTTCTGACTCTCTATCCCTCTCCCTTCCTCTCTGTGAAAAATCAATTTAAAAAAATAAATGAATAATAAAAATAAAAACACAGCCACCATCGAGCTGCCCTTGTGAGACTCTGCTGAGGAGTAAAGCTCAGAGTGAGTCCATGGGAGGTGAAAGGACACAAGAAAAATAACACCTAGGTCTTCTGATTGCTGCTGCGAAGGCCCCCCTAAGTCAAGTGTGGGTTCTCATCGGGACTCGCTATCTCATTGGCAGGATGTAGTACAAAATAAAAATGCGGTGTGGCCCCTTTTTAAAAATTAGGAAGAATATCAAGGCCAGTGAGCCAGGACCAGCTCAAGAGAAGATTCTGTTCTCAGCCCTCACCTCCCCTTCTCTGATCTTCGCATTCTTCCCTTAGATATGCTAATGGCCCCTCTTCTCAGCTCCCTGGCAGCCTCTGTCTCCCAGAAGATTTTGTATCTCTGAGACCATCCATGGCTCCCAGCGAGTTGGAGTCTCAGCAAGCAGGCCTGTTTCTCTTGCTTTCAAGTTCAGGTGCGGGCTGCAGGCAGTGGGGACCACTTCTGGGCCCCAGGTGTGTCTGGCAGAGGTGTTAAAGCTCTCACGCTTGGGCTGTACTGAATTCAGAGCTAGATCTTTAGCCATTTGTTTTAATTGATAAAAAGTTGATACAATCATTGATAGCAAAATTGATAAAATAGTTGACAATTGATAAAAAATTAGGTGGAATTGTAGGAAACTGCGAATATTAGGCCATTTTAGTTACAAATATGGCGATTCCCTCTGGTTCTGTCTAGTCCTGAAAAACGTTTGTGTGGCCGAAACCGGTTTGGCTCAGTGGATAGAGCGTCGGCCTGCGGACTGAAAGGTCCCGGGTTCCATTCCGGTCAGGGGCATGTACCTTAGTTGCGGGCACATCCCCAGTAGGGGGTGTGCAGGAGGCGGCTGATCGATGTCTCTCTCTCATTGATGTTTCTAGCTCTCTATCCCTCTTCCTTCCTCTCTGTGAAAAATCAATAAAATATATTTTAAAAATGTTTGTGTGCAGTAATGGAAAGATATGGAAAGATTTTTGTTCCGTCTGTCATTGTGTTTCACATCCCCTAATTTCTTTTCCCGTACCCTGCTTACCTATACTAAGTGTGTGTGTGTGTGTGTGTGTGTGTGTGTACACGTGTGGGCATACACACACACACACACACTGTGAGTTAATCTTCACACACACACACACACACACACACACACACACTGTGAGTTAATCTTCCTCTTCTGGGACCTCAGCATTAGGAGAGTTGGGTGGCAGTGAGGTAACACAGTTAGATGGATAAAAGGAGGGTTTGGGCAGTTCTACTCACAGCCCTCCTGTTCTTTGTCCAGAGTGTCAACCAAGGCAGCCTCATGCCGCAGGCTTGGGGGGCAGGCAGCATGCGTGTGGCACTCGCTCACGTTCTGAGCCACCGAGAGCTGCAGCCTGCATTTGGTCTGATTCTTTCTTCGTCCCTGAGCACACCCAGCACACCGCTCTGGGGGCAAGTTACCTAAACCATGGTGTTTCTCGGTTTCCTCATCGGTAAGATCGGGATAAAAATACCTACTTGATAGCGTGGCAGGGGCCAGGGGGTGTATTTAAACGCCTCACCCTGTGCCTAGGACGTGGGTGCCTCAAATGCTGACAACCCACACAGAGGAAATTCCTGTCCCCTGGACCTCCCCGCCCCCAGGCCTGCTCACCCACCACAGGCAGCGCAGACACCAAGAGCCGCTCCTCTGGCCGTGACATGTGGCAGGGGACAGGGGGTGTCTCAGTGGTGACCGGCAGCCGGTGAGTCATGGCCAGTGGGGTCTCTGCTGCCTCGGGAAAGATAGCTCGCAGCTGGGGAGGCACAGAAGTGGCTCTGTGGCGCCAGCGACATTTGGGTGGGTCCCTGAGGATGGGGGTGGGGGGGCACTGAGATGTTCCCGCCGGGCCCACACCGTCTCCTGAAACTTCCTGCAGGGATGGAACAGGCCAGAGCCGGCCCTGTCTGAAGCACGCAACTACCCAGCATTGGAAATGTGGCTGGGGTGATGGAAGAAGGAATTTTCACTTTAAGTTTTTGAAATGCATATATATGTGTGTGTGTGTGTGTGTGTGTGTGTGTGTGTGTATTTAAATATATTTTATTGATTTTTTTTACAGAGAGAAAGGGAGAGAGAGGGCTAGAGAGTCAGAAACAGTGATGAGAGAGAAACATTGATCAGCATGCCCCCCACTGGGATGTGCCTGCAACCAAGGTACGTGCCCTTGACGGGAATCGAACCCGGGGCCTCTCAGTCCGCAAGCTGATGCCCTATCCACTGAGCCACACCGGTTTCGGCTGAAATAAATTTTTGTTGATCTCAGAGAAAAAGGGAGAGGGAGAAAGAGAGGAAAACATCAACGATGAGAGAGAAGCATTGACCAGCTCAGCTGCCTCCTGCACGTCCCCCCCCCCACATGTGCCCTTGAATTGGACCCTTCAGTCTGCAGGCTGACGCTCTGCCCACTGAGCAGACAGGCTAGGCTTCCTTTTAACCTTCATTGAACAGCCGCATGCGGCCAGTGCTGGGAAGCACAGGGCTAGGGGTGGGAAGGGATGAAGGAAGACAATGGTGGGCAGGCCCGGGTGCACACGCGCTCAGCCCAGCCGCAGCCCGGGCTGTGTGAGGAGGCCTGTGCCCAGGCAGCGGGAGAGGACGGGACACCCTCTGCTCAGGGGATGAGGAGCCTAAATGTGCTCTTCTCAGCTCTGGGTGCCAGTGGAGTTTGGGAGCCAAGGCGGGACAGACAGCAAGTGCCATCCTGGCCATTCATGGGGGGTGGGGGGGGCAGGTAGTGGAGTCTCTCCCACGTGACCCGATGGCAGCTGGGAATGGAAAACACGTGGGAGTTACTGCCAACCCCCAGGCCAGGCTCCAGCTGAGCGCTGGCCACTGTGCTAACAGCTCTGGGAAGGCACAGCCCGGTGACCCATTTCACAGACCAGGAAACGGGGTTCTCCGTGTTCACCCCCATGGCCTCAGGTCAGTACAGAAACAGGAATTCGAACCCAGTTTGCTGGATTCCGAAGACTAGAAAGAAAGTATTTCACTGCACTCTGCCGGTGTTTTAGCTCTCCCTGGGAGGAGGTGAGGGGAGGAGGAGAGGAGGAGAAGAGGGGAGGAAGAGAGGTGGAAGGAGGGAAGTGGGGAGAAGGAGAGGAGGAGGGGAGGAGGTGAGGGAGGAAAGGAGGAGTGGAGGAGGGGAGGGAGGGAGGTAGAAGGAGGGAAGTGGGGAGAAGGAAAGGAGGAGAGGAGGAGAGAATTTTCACTTTAATTTTTTGAAATATATTTTTATTGATTGGAGAGGAGGAGGGA
>JAAGEH010000337.1:2666453-2703281 GCA_011751065.1 Lasiurus cinereus
AGGCGTATAGTGTGAGAATGAACAAGTCACCTTCTCTGTCAGAGAACCCTTTAGGCAGCCGCCATTTGGGACTGCGTGCGTTGGCAGCCACGGTGTTGACCACATGACTTGCAGCTCCCCTGGGGGCCACCATCTTGAAACGGCAAAGGCCAGCCCCTCCCGTCGAATTAGCCAATTGCAAAAGACTGTGCACCCGAGCCCAATCAAGAGGGAGGGGCAGGTCACGTGCAGCAGTATTAAAAAGCCGGGCAGACTGTCTCCTCTGTGGGTGCATCCTCCTGCAGGAGTAAAGATGTTTGCCTGGCTGCCCAGCTCCCAAGAATGTTTTGTGTTCTACCAGGACCCCTGAGTTTGGGGGCTCACCTTATTTCTTGCATGTAGTACCTAGGTATTGGTATAATAACTTTGTATATTATTACTAGACACCTGGTGCACAAAATTCATGCATGGGGGTCACTCAGCCCAGACTGCGAGAGGATGTATGATTGGGGCCAGGAAGGGACACAGGAGGGTGGCCAGCCAGGGAGGGACTGCGGGAGGGATCCAGGGCATGTCCAGCCCATCTCGCTCAGTCCCAGCAACAAACTACCCTACCAGTTGGAGCATCTGCCCCCTGGTGGTCAGTGCACATCATAGCAACTAGTTGACTGGTTGACTGTCTTCCCCCTGGTGGCCAATGCATGTCATAGCGAGCGGTTGAGCAGTCTTAGCATTTCATTAGCATATTACACTTTAAAAAATATATATATATATATATATTTTATTGAGTTTTTACAGAGAGAAAGGGAGAGGGATAGTTAGAAACATTGAAGAGAGAGAGACATCGATCAGCTGCCTCCTGCAGGCCCCCTACTGGGGATGTGCCTGCAACCAAGGTACCTGCCCGTGACAGGAATAGAACCTGGGACCTTTCAGTCGGCAGGCTGACTCTCTATCCACTGAGCCAAACCAGTTTCGATTAGCATATTACACTTTGATTATTTGAACAGATGGCCGGATGGCTGGATACTTAGCATATTACGCTTTTATTACATAGGATTGTTAGTAATCTATACTTTGGCAAACATTGAGTTAAGGCCAACCATGTGGCACCCTTCTGAGTAGCCAGATGAAACTCATACCACTCGGCTCATTCTGCTCCAGAGGTGGCTCCTCCCTCTGCCCAGCACCTCCACACTGTATGTCTCTCCATTCATTGGTCACTTAGTAGGCAGCCTGGGGATCAGACCGATTGTGGTGGTGTCTCAGTGCTTCCTGTACCCCTTATTTTACTTAATAGTGATCCCAACGTGCAAGAGCGGTGCCGCTGGCAATTCGGACATGCCAAAGGGAAGCCATAAAATGTGTGTTAAGTGGGGCCCGGAGGTCAGTCGTAGTCTAACGCCCCATCACAATGCATAGGTCTGTCCCTCACCTCATCTGTCCCCTCACCTGTGTCATCCCACATCATCACAAGGACAAGGGAGGACAGTCCAGCACCATATTTTGAAAGCAAGGGCAAGAGACTTTCCCTCACATAGCATTTATGACGATATATGGTTATAATTGTTCTATTTTTACTATTAGACATTGTTGTTGATCTCTTACTGTGCCTGATTTATTTTTATTTTTAAGAAGTATGTTTTCATTGATTTCAGAGAGGAGGGGAAAGGGAAAGGGAGAGAGAGAGAGAGAGAGAAACATCAACGATGAGAGAGAATCATGGATTGGCTGCCTCCTCTATGCCCCTCACCGGGGATTGAGCCTGAAGCCTGGACATACACAATGACTGGGAACCAAACCGTGATCTGCTGGAATTTGCCTAATTTATAAATTAAATTCTATCCTAGGTATGTGCGTATAGGAACAGACAGCATAGAGAGGATTTGGTACTATCCTCAGTTTCAGGCATCCACTAGAGCAGTGGTTCTCAACCTTCCTAAGGCCGTGACCCTTTAAGACAGCTCCTCATGTGGTGGTGACCCCCAACCATGAAATTATTTCCGTTGCTACTTCATCACTGTCATTTTGCTACTGTTATGAACTGTCATGTAAATATCTGACAGGCAGGATGTATTTTCATTGTTACAAATGGAACATCATTAAAGCATAGTGATTCATCACAAAAACAATATGTAATTATATATTGTGAAATATTTATTTCTAATTACAAATAAATGAAATTTTGTCTTGAATCGTGGTGTAGTATGGGTAGCAGTCTTAATATAACAACAGTAAACTCCATGGCTACATTTTGCTATACCGAGGAGCGGTGTGTTGGTTCCTGAGACCATGGGAAATAGGTGTTTTCCAATAGTCTTAGGCGACCCCTGTGAAAGGGTCGTTCAACCCCCAAAGGGGTCTCGACCCACAGGTTGAGAACCGCTGGTCTAATGGTTGGCTTTCCATAGTAAAACCACGTATTTTGAGGAATATTTCTCACAGAGGGTCCTCATTCTTCTGGAAAAAAAATCACGCCCACTATAGCTTCGCGCCAAACTTTCTTTGAACCTCAGTTGAAGAATTTGTGTAATAAAGGAGCAGGATTGGATGTTTTTTGGGGGCCCTTTCATATCTAAAATCTCTAGATTCCACGTATCTTTCCTTATGCTGCACTT
The DNA here is from genome assembly GCA_011751065.1 of Lasiurus cinereus. Lineage (NCBI taxonomy): Eukaryota > Metazoa > Chordata > Mammalia > Chiroptera > Vespertilionidae > Lasiurus > Lasiurus cinereus. The sequence continues at coordinate 2,669,051 of JAAGEH010000337.1, forward strand.
TATAAAATGATTTTGCTTCCTGTCCTGACAGGCAGGCAGCGGTGATGCTATTTCCCCCTCTTATTAGATGGGGAAACTGAGCCGCACCAAGGAATTAACTTGCCTTGAATCATTAAGAATGTCAAGCAGCAGGACTGAGATGAGATATGAAGTCATTGGCTTAGTTTCAAAGAATCCCCTCTGAATGCTCTCCACATTAGTGAAATTAGTTCTGTTCATTCCGTAATAAGCACTAATCTCATTGATAGCACACTGCTATCAATTAAGCTGGAGTTGATGGGCGACTTCTGAAGAATGAAATCTCGGGCCCGGGAATTTGTGATTTTGCTGTTCTTCTGAGAGATGCCGAGGTTGCGTGCATTCATCTGATCGCTGTCTGTCTGACGGGAGCTCCTGGAAAGTGCGGTTTGGAGAGGGAAAAGCTACTGAGAATTCAAGTGGAAAGAGACAGCTTGTAGGAAGAGAGGGCAGACAAAAGTGGGAGGAACCGGTTATGGTCTTCAGCTCACAGACACTTGATAGTACGCCGTGAAGCTGATGGTGGTCAAATAAGTCACGATTGTTTGTTTTAAGATTTCCCTAAATAAATGTTTCCACCGCACAATCAATGAGGCCTGGAGAGTCGATGGAATGCGTTTTGTTTTTAACAAGCCTTAAATGAGCTGCATATCCTCGGCATCGGCAAACATCTATTAAAATAACTCCGAGACACAGCTCAGAGCTCCCACTGACTTGCTCGCGTTTTTTGAGCAAGGCTGTTGTCTAGCAGAGAAAAATGTTCAGACCACAGGGAAAAATAATCTCTGATTAAGAATGTATAAAAGTATGCTGCGAGAGCCTTAATGCACATGCCTTGGTCTGCCAGTTAATGACTTAATCCTCAGGAATTAAACATGAATAATAAAAGGATGTTCAGGGAAGCATCTCTGAAAGTAGTAAAAACTAGAAACGGCTTAGGTGGGAGGTTGCTTGAGAGGACAGGGCATCTTCATAAAAGGGAATATTGTCTGATTACTTAAAAGCGATGTGGCCAAAGATTGATTAGTGACACAAATGGTGATAATTGCTTAACCAAACAGAGCCTGACCTTCAGAGTCAGCCAACCTGGACCCTAATTTCAGCTCAACCAATTCCTCATGGGTGACCTTGAACAATTTACTTAATCTTTTGGGCTTAATTTTTACTCAGATGTAAATCGGGGCTGAGGATAGGACCTGCCCCATAAGCTTGTCGGGTGAATTCAATGAGGTCATCTACATAAACTGCTTAGCACCAACCAGCCATTCTCATAAGGTTATAACACAGTACATGTTTTTTCTTTGCTAATCTGTATTTCCTACTTTTTGGGGTCAATAATGATGTTAATTGGGTAATGAGAAAGAAAATATAAAACTGTGAAAATTATTTAAAATGTTTTAGTTGTGGTAAAGCACAACAAAATTTAAGGTCTTAGCCATTATTTTTTAAAAAACATATTTTATTGATTTTTTACAGAGATGAAGGGCGAGGGATAGAGTTAGAAACATGGATGAGAGAGAGAGATCGATCAGCTGCCTCTTGCATGCCCCCTACTGGGGATGTGCCCGAAACCAAGGCACATGCTCTTGACCAGAATCGAACCTGGGACCCTTCAGTCCACAGGCCGACGCTCTAGCCACTGAGCCAAACCGGTTTCGGCTTTTTTTTTTTTTTAAATCAGTTAATCTTGTCCATCCAGAGATGATTTTCTTTGTATCCCTACCAGATGACCCAAATCTTCTTTAAACGGATGGTAACCTTGCTCCTTTAAACAAGGTAGTGCCCGGAAAAGCTGGCTCAGTGGAGAAGATTCTTCCCAAGGACCCCACTCCCAACTTCCATTTTTTTCAGACTCTACTATCTCAGCTTCTGAATCATGAGTCACATCCCCCTTCATTAGTTCAGTGACATAATGGTAATTCTCCTTCTCAGTGAAAGAATTCACAGCTGAGGCCAGGAGAACGTTTATCAGGTAAAGGACTGCTTCTTCCCAGGTCTCCCTCTGAGCACCTTCTTCCCAGCTTTCACCGAACTCCCACTGACCCCCGGAAGTTGGAAACCACCAGCTCCAAAGGACCCCTCCCTCTTTCCCAGGGGGACACCCCGAGGAGGCCTCAGCTAGTCCCCACAACTCCCACCCGGACTCCCGGCCAGCTGGCCTGGCGCAGGAGGTATACAGTTAGCTTCTTATGGGGCACTTATTCTTTGGTGCTAAATAGTTCAGAAGACTTATTTGGAAGTAACAAGGTCAACAGAGAAGTGCAATAAGAGAGATGCTACTTTTCCTTCCAAGTCAGGAAGGTCCAGGCTCCTACTGCCTTGACTGGTATCAGAGTCTAATCTTCTCTTCCCTTGGGTACCCCATCCCTGAAGCTCTCTTCTCCAGGTTTTTTGATGAGTCGCAGTGGTTGCTGCATTATTTATGCCCGCATTCCAGCCATCAGGAAGGAGAAAAAGAAGAAAGAGCGCTTCCTCCTTTAGAGCCGCGCCATTTTTTAAAAAATATATTTTATTGATTTTTTACAGAGAGGAAGGGAGAGAGATAGAAAGTCAGAAACATCGTTGAGAGAGACATCGATCAGGCGCCTCCTGCACACCACACAGTGGAGATGTGCCCGCAAGCAAGGTACATGCCCCCGACCGGAATCGAACCTGGGACCTTTCAGTCCGCAGGCCGATGCTCTATCCATTGAGCCAAACCAGTCTCGGCAAGCCGTGCCATTTTTAGTGGAATGTGGATGGAAATGGTGCCCTCCACATTGGGATTAACAAGGACTTAAAGTGCGCACTGCGGAATACACCCACTAGAATGCTTTCCATTGTAAAGAAAGGTAGCCTGTTGTGTCAAAGAATTCGGGACTTACTGCCCTCAGGGGTGGGATGATCCTTCAGGGGCGGTTTCTGCTTTCCTCCTTATCTGGGCCTCCCCCAGCTTCAGCTCCGCCTACAGGGCGCCAGGAAGGACTGCCCCCTTCTTCCTGCTGGGCTCTCTGAGGTTCTCACTGCCCTCCCCACAAGGAAAACCTCCCCCCCCCCCCCCCCCCCACTTTCTTCAAGGCTCAGCTCCTTCTCCAAGAACTTAAATCTCATCTCTCTTCCAGCTTCCCAGGCAGGGCCTGCTACTTCCTCTTCCATTCACTCCCTACCTCGCACCGCATTCATTTACAAACTTGCCCTGTTCTTAACCAGAAGGTGAGCTCCTTGGTAGTGCCTTCCCTCACCAGGTTACAGCGCCTGGCCTGGTGTCTGTCCTGTAGGAGGTAAACCTGGCACACTGTGGAAGACTGGGCCCTCCCTGTGGTTGGTACTGCGGTTCCTTTAGCAGGGTGCCTTTGGGAAGGGTCTACTCCAGCGGTTCTCAACCTGTGGGTCGAAACCCCTTTGGGGGTCGACCGACCCTTTCACAGGGGTCGCCTAAGACCATCTGAAAACACCTATTTCCCATGGTCTTAGGAACCAACACACCGCTCCTCGGTGTAGCAAAGTGTAGCCATGTCGTTTACTGTCGTCATAGGAAGACTGTTACCCATGCTACACCACGATTCAAGACAAAATTTCATTTATTTGTCATTAGAAATAAATAGTTCACAATATACAATTACATATTGTTTTTGTGATTCACCCCTATGCTTTAATTATGTTCCATTTGTAACAATGAAAATACATCCTGCATATCAGATATTTACATGACAGTTCATCACAGTAGCAAAATGACAGTGATGAAGTAGCCACGGAAATAATTTTATGGTTGGGGGTCACCACCCCATGAGGAGCTGTCTTAAAGGGTCGTGGCCTTAGGAAGGTTGAGAACCACTGGCCTACTCACTCTCTGTAAGGAAATGGGTTGATGTAGATTCTCTCGAAGTTACTGGGAATCCACGTTACCAAGGTCTACAGTGAGTGGGGTTTTTCAGTGCACATTCAGCATCAGAGCTTTGCAAGGGGCCGGAGAGCATTTCTCCTGCCTGTGTAGGCCTGGCTCCCGGCTGAATCTGGTTCGGTTCTTTATTACACCTTCAAGAGAACGAGGCAGCGCTTTGAGACCCGGGCAGGCCCTGCGTCACGTATGGTCTTATGGACCGTGACCTCCAACCCCGTGAGAAGTGTCATAAACAGAGAGCTAAACACACGCCGGTCACGGTTTGATGTCTGTCAAGAGCGTTTTGGATTTGGAGAGGGCGGCCCTGTCTTCTGAAAGGGAGAGGGGATCTAGGTGCCTGTGCGTTGAGGCCTGCTGGGTCTTGGGGTCTTTTCTGACCCCAGCATCTCTCTCATCTTGTGTAGGCAGAGACCAGCAGGCAGCTGTAGACCCGTCCCTTGGAGGGGGTGACAGTGGGTACACTGAGATGCGTTCTGATCGGCCCTTTGGGGAGAAGGATGCTCTTTCACAAGTTGGGCCCTTTTGCTGAGAAGACAACGAGCAAGGTCACGGGTGGCAGCTGATCAGAACAAACAGGAAAAAAAAACCCAGACAAACAGGAAGCGTTTGCCAGAGGCTTCTGTCCATCATCCGGGTGGGCAGATGGAAGGGTTTTCCAGATGCTTTGGGGGTTTGCACCTTCAGGGAGAGCACCCCCTCAAAGCACCATGCCCCGGGGTGGAGAAGCGCCACACACACCTGGATCCCATCCCCAAGGACTTGGTCATGGGAAACCTGGAGGCTGTGTGACCGGTTCTGGGAAGACACACGGTATAAGGCGCCCGCATAAGGCGCCCTCACTCTTCCCACGTCCTGCGAGTCCATGATGGGCACTAACCCCACTCTACTCTGGCATCAGGGCAGGGAAAGGCCGCCCCACAGTCCCTTCCCTCCCCCTCTGCCATTTCCTGGAGTCGCCACTAACACCCTTATCTAAACACCACGCAGGGGGGGATCTTTGGAGATGGGGAGACAGTGGTTTCAATCAATTACACTTATCGGTAGCGATAAGTTCTTATGTTACTTTCTAGCCTTCACCACAGATGGGAAGGCTGCTTTTTTCCTTTTGTGTTTCTTCCTTTCTCTCTCTCTCTTTTGCACGTTCTCTCTCTTTAGGGTGAGTCCCCGCATTGAGCGCGCTCCCCTGATTTTCCAGAAGCCGCCTGGCCCCGGTGGTGCTTATTCGGAGGGGGGGGGGGAGGCGGGGGCCCCCCACCAACCGCACATCATCTTCCATCTCTTTTAATCCCAGTTTTGCCCTCGGAATCTGTTTGCCGAAGGAAATGGAGCGTGCCCGGCTAATGACAGCCTTTCCCGTGTCTCCCGTTTTTCCCACGTCAGGGCCGCGCGCTCCTCCGGCGAGCCGCGGGGCGCTGGGCGTGCGGGGCCGCTGGCCAGGCGGCATCCATGGGGGAGGGGGGTACACCTCGGAGCCTCCCCCAAAAGACGAAAACCAACACGCGGAGTTGGGGTGGGGATGCAACGGGGGACCCAGTGTGTCAGCAAACAAGCTGATCTGTTTCCAAAGACGCGCTCTCTGGGGCGCGCAGGCCGCGCGCTGTGCCAAGAGGCTCAGTCCCTGGGGCGTGGACCCCTGGGTGGGGGGGAAAGTGCGAGGCTGCGGGGAGCCACCCAGGCCGACCCGTCTCCACTCCTGGGGACCGGAGGCCGGCGGGCCTCGGTCAGCTCCGAGGACCCCCTGCCCATCAGGTCCCCAGCCCCCCCCCTCGTCCTGATCCGGTCACCCCTATTCCTCCTGCCTCTGGGCACCCCCGTTGGAGCCCAGGGCGCCAGGGCAGGGGCGGGAGGCCGAGAAGCGGCCGGGAGGATGCGCGGGGCGCAGGGGGTCCGACACCCCGACCCCCGGCGGCGGCTGCGAGGCGGCCAGGGCGCAGCCGGGGAGGGCGCGGCGGCGGCGGCGGCGAGAGGACTCCCCGCTGCGGGGCCACCGCGGGCCTGGCCGCCGGGCGGGCCGCCCTTTGCGCGGGTGAATGAACGGCTCGTCCCCAGCACCTCCCCGCCCGGGGGGGGGGGGGGGGGGAGGGAGGGGGCTCGGGGCGCCTGTGCTCCCCGTTTTCGGAGCCGCCTGGATGCCTCCTCCCGGGCGCTCCGGCCTCTGCCCCCCTCGGGGCGCCGGGGCGCGCAGACGCAGGAGCCCCGGGCGCGGCTCTGCGCCCCGCGGGGCGCCCCCGCCAGAGGGAGGCAAAGGCGAAAGTGGAAAGTTGCGCCTCCTTCCCCGCCTCCCCGCGCCCCGGCGCCCCGCGGGTGGCTCCTTCCCCAAACGGGGGGCCCGGGAGCGAGTCGTAGGGCTGGCACCGCACCCCCGGAACCCCCCTCTTTCCCCCCTCTCCCCCCCGATTTCTCTGCTGCCCGGTCCGCACCGGGACCCCGCGATGGGAACAGGGCGGGCGCGGCATCCCCCGTTCGGGGAGGGCTCCCCGGGGAGCGGGAGGAGGCGCCCGGGGAGAGGCAGAGCGCGGCGGGGCGGCGGGGACACGCCCGCCCCGCTCCGGGCGGCGCTCCCGCGGCCGGCGGCCTCCCTCGGGGGGCCGGGGTGCGAGAGCGGGGCGCCCGCAGCGGGTTCCCGGAGGCGCCCTCCCCGTGCGCCCGGGCTGCGGCGCGGGAGCGAGCGTGCGCGCCGGGAGCAGAGGCGGCGGCGGCGGCAGCCCCAGCGGCGCGCAGAGCGAGCGGGGCGCCCCCCGCCCCGACCCCCCCACATCTCCTCCCGGCGAGGAGGCCGGGGGAGCAGCTCCCGGAAAAAAAGCCGCATTGGCGGAGCCGGCCCGCAGGACCCCTCCTCCCGCGCCCCCCACCCGCGCCTCCCTCCCCGCCTCCCCGCCTCCCCGCCTCCCCCCGGCTCCCGGGCGCCCGCCTCCCTCCTCCCCCTCCTCCTCCTCCTCCTCCTCCTCCTCGGACTGTCTCCCGACTCCTCGCCCGCCGGGAGCCCGTGCTGATCGCGAGCGGGGGCGGCCGGGCCGAGGCGGCGGCCGCGGGGACCCCCTCCAGGTGACGATGCTCCGGGTGCGCGCGGCGGCGGCGGCGGGGCGCTCGCCCGGGCTTACCTGCTGCTGCGTCCTGCTGCTGCTCAATTGCTCGGGGGTCCCCGTGTCTCTGGCTTCCTCCTTCTTGACAGGTATGGGGGGAAGGGGGCGCAGGGGACTGGCCCTCCCTCCCGGGGCGCCGCCGGCGGGGTACTTTGGAGAGGAGGCGCGGGGCGCGCACTGGGGATGGGGATGGAGGGGTGCGTGCGGGGAGAGCCTGCCCCGATCCCTGCTGGCAGGGAGCGGCTGGAGGGAGTAGGTGATGGGCTCAGAGGATGCTGACAGGGACAGAGGGACAGGAATCCTGCTCGCTGCAGGGAAGACACCCCTGTGTGTGGCTCTCAGAGTCTCCTCCTGGGCCCTGATGGTGACCTCCTCCGCGCCCCCCCCCCCCAGGGGTGCATGGAAGGATGAGGAGCGTGCACCCTGGGTGTCCTCCATCCTTCTTTCTGACCCTCTAAGGTCCCAGGGCTTCTCGGGGCTGGGAGTGCTTTTGGGGAGAGACCTTGAACTTAAAGGCACGGCTCCCCCCGTGCGAAAAAAGGGGAGTCCTAGCGGGAGAGAGTAATTACAGGCTTGCAGGCAGGTGAGGCCTCCCCGGCTGAGGCTGCTCCGAAGGACATACTTTACTGACACCTGGTGCAGGGAAGGAAATAGCGAGTCCACTTCCCGGAGAAGAGGCAAGAAGCGGTGGGTTCCCCCCCCATCAAGACAATCAGAGGCCGATTCAAATAAAGGCCTTTTCATCCACGCGGCCCCGAACGTTGTTCCAATTTAAAAATCTGCTCTCCGGGCCAATTTGGAATTTATTTTTCAGATTGGGGTGTGCGTGTGTGTGTGTGTGTGTGTGTGTGTTCAGTTGAAGTGCCTGGGTAAAGGAGGAGGATTGTTAAAGATCCCACGAATTGTGCTTCACCCGTATGGCTACCGTCCTTAAAAAAAAACCTGTTCAAATAAAACTATTTAGGAAAATAATTTTTTTTTTCCGGAGGGGAGGTGGGTAGAATTATTTTTATTTTTTTATTTTTGGCGAGTTTGATCCTTTAAAACTCAGGAGGAATTTCTGACATGTGGGTAGAGAGTCCTTTCCAAAAGGATGAGTGTAAACATTTTTTTAATTTTGTAGCAAAGCCAATAAGGTAAGTTTACAATAATATTTCTTCCCCCCCCCACACTTCCTTTCAGGTTCCGTTGCGAAATGTGAAAATGAAGGAGAAGTCCTCCAGATCCCGTTCATCACGGACAACCCCTGTATAATGTGCGTCTGCTCGGTAAGTGGCGGGGAAGGCAGGTCAGGGGAAGCTGGCCAATGGCTCCCTCTGGACCGGGGGAGCGCACTCCGTGTCATCGTAGAAGAGCCAGATCTTGGAAGTGGTTTTGGGTCATGGCAGAGCCGCGCGGAGCTGGAGAACGGGGTTCCGTTGAATTTCCGAGTCGTGATGGACTTGGGCCATTTGCGCGTCATCATCCGGCTGGGCACTCTTCTCTTTGCCCTCCTCTCCGCAGAAGTATCTGTGAGGGTGGCCTCTGTATGGCACGGACACGGTGGCAATGACCATTTGCCCTGTCCGCTCCCAGGAATGGCTGTTGCCCTCAAGTCCCAGGCGCCATCCATCCTTCTGCCTTGATTCTGTCACCTGAGCCCGGTGGGAAAATAGGATCTTATCAGGGATAGGAGGTGTGTGGCCCCGGGCAAGGGGAGGGACAGTGACAAAGGACAGACATGAGGACGAGGTGTCACCTCCTGGGTTTTCTTGGCCTGTCGGAGCCTAAACTCTCAAAAACCCGTCCTGATAAGTTTGGATTTGGAAACGTGAGTCAGGAAGGATATTCCGTTCTTAATAGAGAAGGACAGACACTTGGCCATCAGCGGCTAGGTTAACCCTGGCAGTAGCCGGGGATTTTTTAATTTTTTTTTAAAGCATTTGTTTCCGTTTATTTTAGCTTAGCAGTGAAGGATAAGAACTAGTAAGTCACCACGTGGGGGGAGATTGAGTTATAGGAATAAGAGTTTCTGAGATGGGCCCAAACCGGTGTGGCTCAGTGGATAGAGCATCTGCCTGCGGACTGAAGGGTCCCGGGTTCGATTGCGGTCAAGGGCATGGACCTCGGTTGCGGGCACATCCCCCAGTGTGGGGTGTGCAGGAGGCAGCTGATGGATGTTTCTCTCTCATCGATGTTTCTGGCTCTCTATCCCTCTCCCTTCCTCTCTGTAAAAAAAAAAAAATCAATAAAATATACTTTAAAAAAAAAAAAGAGCTTCTGAGATGGAATAGAGACTCACAAAGAGCAAGGCTTTGGTCTAAGGGAGTGTTACCTGCCAACCCCTGCTGGCAAGCCTCGATGAGAAGCCGCGCACCACAGACCCCCTTGGAAATACGGGAAGGCCTCGCACGCGTGTGTGGGGCTCCACAGAGAGAGGTGAATGCTGGTGATCAGCGCCTCGTTCTGCATGGCGCTGGCCCAGGGGTTCGTCTCGGTGGAGGCGGGAGCCAAGCCATCTGGGTTTCAGCTCCCCCGCCGTTTTCAGGGCGAGCGAGGAGGTGGATGTTGCGCCAGGAGGAGTGGGTGAAGGCGCACGCCTGTATCAAACGGTGATCAGGTCCTGCGCGCCAAGGAAATGGGCAGGATCGCAGAAAAGCATTGCTGCCTGGGTCAGAAAGGGCTCAGAGATCAGGCTTTTCAGAGTCTGTTGTTTGTGAGCGGCCCTTCGTGATCTCCCACGAAAGGGCCCGTGGAAAAGGTGCTATGCCTTTCAATGATGACCCAGTTATGTATTTACAAATGTAGTGTGTGTGTGTGTGTGTGTGTGTGTGTGGGTGTGTGTGTGACCTCCACTACTGCCCATTCTAATTTTTTTCTTTTTAAAAAATTTTTCTTTTCTATTTTTTTTATTTTTGCATATTTTAATTAAAAAACTATTTTTTCGGCTGAGACTGGCGTGGCTCAGTGGATAGAGTGTCGGCCTGCGGACTGAAAGGTCCCAGGATCGATTCCAGTCAAGGGCATGTACCTTGGTTGCGGGCACATCCCTAGTAGGGGGCGTGCAGGAGGCGGCTGATCGATGTCTCTCTCTCATCGATGTTTCTAACTCTCTATCCATCTCCCTTCCTCTCTGTAAAAAATCAATAAAATATATATATTAAAAAAAACAAAAAACCCTCCTATTTTTTCTATTCTCCTCAATTGATTTTACCTTTTTAATTATTACATTTTTGTTTTCAACTAGTATTATTACTACTACTAGTTTACCTTTTTAGAAAAAAAAACACAAGTGTCATTTCATTTTCTCTTTATTTTACTGTGGGATTAGGGGGTGTAGGGGGTGTGTGGAGTATGACCCCCTCTTTCAGTTCCTCTTTTCTTGATATTGTGAGTGAATCGCTTTATCTTCATCTCCTCAGAGGAAATTACCCCGGCGAACGTTTGTTTTAAAAGTGCTCGCTCGGAGCTCCGAGCTGGAGTGAAAATGTTGTTTTTCTCCTCCGCGATCCGACCGGCGTAAAGTGTGAATAGGCCGCTGGGGCTTTGCACAAGGTTCCCAAATTACATGATGAACCGTTTCCCGCAGAGCGTTCCCCTTCTCAGGACCACACCCGGGCGGGAAGGCGTGCTTTCTCTAAAAGCGAGGCCCTCACTGAGCATCATCAGATCAGGCCTACGAGCCTGGCCTTGGAGAAGGAGGAATGACTCGGAGAGAGAGAAAAAAAAAAAAGTCTCTGCTGGTCATCCTGTGAAAATGGTGTGCATTTCAGTACCGCCTTGCTTCGGCTTAGAACTGTGGTTCTCAACCTTCCTAAGGCCGCAACCCTCGCATACAGTTCCTCATGGGGTGGTGACCCCCAACCATGAAATTTTGCTACTGTGATGCATCGTGATGTAAATATCTGCATTTTCCGATGGTCTTAGGCGACCCCTGTGAAAGGGTCGTTCGATCCCCAAAGGGGTCGCGACCCACAGGTTGAGAACCGCAGGCTTAGAAGGATCGGAGGTCCGTGTGTGTCCTGAAGTGACATTTGGAGGTGTCTGCCTGGAAGGGGATCCTTCGGCAATGGGCTCATTGGGAACTCAGGGATCCCGCTCAGGTTATTCTGGAGATGTCTCAGAGCCTCTCCCTAGCAAAGGCTCAGTGACGGGGTCTGTGGCCTGTGCCTGGGTTTGGGGTCCTGGGCCCCAAGTGATCAGAGTCTCGATTGCTTCCCAAACATTTGTAACGACTTGATAAAACGGAGTAAGAATAGCCGGCTGGTGTGGCTCGGTGGTTGAGCACCGACCTCTGAACCAGGAGGTCATGGTTGGATTCCCAGGCAGGGCACGTGCCCAGGTGGCAGGCTCGATCCTCAGTGTGGGGGCGTGCAGGAGGCAGAGGATCAGTGATGCTCTCTCATCATTGATGTTTCCCTCTTTCTCTCCCCCTCTCCCTCCCTCTCTGACATCAGTAAAAATATATTTCAAAAATACCGAGTAAGAATAGATGGGTGGCCAGCTCTCTGTGGGGATATGCTCTTGTAACTTTCCGCTGCAGCCCATGGATTTCGGGGTGGCCCCCACTGCGAGGAGGCTGCTTATGGAGCATTTTTGATACTTAGGTTGGAAGACAGACTTGTTTAACAGATGGAGAACATCAGTGATAGCCACTAATACAGCGGTTCTCAACCTGTGGGTCTCGACCCTTTTGGGGGTCGAACGACCCTTTCACAGGGGTCGCCTAAGACCAGCGGAAAACACCTATTTCCCATGGTCTTAGGATCCGACACACCGCTCCTAAGTGTAGCCATGTGGTTTACTGTTGTCCTAGGAAGACTGTTACCCATGCTACACCACGATTCAAGACAAAATTCCATTTATTTGTCATTAGAAATAAATATTTCACAATATATAATTACATATTGTTTTCGTGATTCATCACTATGCTTTAATTATGTTCCATTTGTAACAACGAAAATACATCCTGCCTATCAGATATTTACATGACAGTTCATAACAGTAGCAAGATGACAGTTATGAAGTAACAATGAAAATAATTTTATGGTTGGGGGTCACCACCACGTGAGCAACTGATTTAAAGGGTCGCGGCCTTAGAAAGGTTGAGAACCGCTGCACTAATATTTATGAGCCACTTTATTTGTGGCGTGTACCTCAATCTGCATTATTTCACCAACCCTTCCAAAAAAAAAAAATCTTCCCAGAGCTCTTACCCCCATTTTACAGATGAGGAAACCGAGGTCGGCGGAGTGAAAGGCATCTTTTAGCCATTCTCGGGGCTGGATCTCCTTCTCCGGTTTTGACTCCAAGGCAGATGCCCACCAGCCAGTGAAATAGGCTCTTTGCTGAGTGAGTGGACCCGTGAACAAGCCGGGAAAGACAGGCCGCTTATTTCACTCCCTGGCGTCGCTGTGGGTTCGTTTGCTCTTTTCTCTGGCGTCTCCCGCAGGAAGGAGTCCGCCTCGCTCACGTGGGTTCATCAGCTCAGAGGAAAGGGAAGTCTCCTCCGGAGTCGGGCTGACCTGCGTGCGGCGGGGGGCGCTGGTTGGGAGCGGATCCCCTTTATGGATGTGCGTTCAGAGGGCATGTCCCGGTCCAGACGGCGCTTTGGATCCAGGAAACAGTCCTGTTTCGTTTGTGTTGGTCCAGCCTCCTGGCGGAAAGGTCCCAGAGACGGAGCACAAGCTCCTATCTTATTTCATAACATGTATTACACACACACACACACACACACACACACACACACACACACACACAAGCTAACCTCCACGTATGCTTAAAGAAGGCGTCCCGTGTTGCATCGGGGAGGAAATAGGTGGCAGAATCCTGCATATAATTACGCTTTAAAAGCTTGAAACTCCCCCTGGGCCCCCCCCCCCCAAAAAGCCACTTGGCCTGCTTTAAGCTGTCGCGCTCCGAACCGTTTCAGAGGCGCAGTGAGCTCATTTCGGTGGGAATTCTGAGGATGACAAGCGAGGCCAGCGGAACCGGAGAATTCTCTCCTCCTGTGTCCTCGCCTGCGCGGCCCCCGGCCCCCGAGCCTCCTGCCAGGACCCGTCGCGGTCCAAGAATAACCTGTGTGTGAGCCGGTGATGGATGTCGCTTTAAAGTGCGCGGGACACAAGGCCAGGCTGCCTCTGGCCAAGGGGGAAGGTGAGAAATCGGGCACCGGCCTGAAGTGGGGGGGGGGGGGGGGTAGGAGGCAGGGGCGGTTCCAGCAGCAGAGGGTCCCATTGTTTGGTTAGGACGCTGAGCAAGGCCGATGGCTGCCTCATGGAACAGTCTTTGGAGAGGCGCGGGGAGGCGGGCCCAGACTCCCTGCTGCTGGGGTGATTTTCTCCACACCCCCCCTCCCGTTCCTGCTAGAATTCTGTTCCCCGTGGCCAAACCCATGTGGCTCAGTGGAGAGAGCGACGGCCTGTGGATTGAAAGGTCCCAGGTTCCATTCCGGTCAAGGGCATGGACCTTGGTTGTGGGGGCACATCTCCAGTGGGGGGCGTGCAGGAGGCGGCTGATGGATGTTTCTCTCTCATCGATGTTTCTGACTCTCTATCCCTCTCCCTTCCTCTCTGTAAAAAATCAATAATATATACATATATATATTTAAAAAAATAAAAATTCTGTTCCCCATGTCATCTGGGGAAGCAAGCAGTGCTATCCCTGAGGTCCATCCAGCCCCCAGGAGCCAGCCACATCCAGATCAGGAGGTTCAAGCAATTGTCTGGATCTTTGGGACGTTCCCAAAGCCCCCATCCACCCCCCGGGGGCCCTGAGAAGTGGTCCTCCGACTTCTCACCCCCTTTCCCAACTGGAGCAGAGAGGGCGTGGCCCAAGCCAGAGCCTTCGCCCCAGTGGGCCCAGTCCTGGGAACCCGGCACGGCTTCGGAGGCCAGAGCTCTGAACCCCGGAACCAGCGAGCGAGCTGACTTTGGCAGACATGTTGTTCCGCAGAAAACATCACCCTGAGGTTTCGGTTCCCTCTCTCAGACCCAGAGGTGCCATGTGGAGATGGACCCTCTGCCCAGAAAAAGGCAACGTGACATCCGGAGTCACACTGCGCGCCCCCCTGCCCGGGTCTCTCCCCCTTCCCACCTCCCCGGAGCCCAGCCAGTGGTGAAACCAGAGGAGACTCTGTCTGCTGTCTTCCACTTCTTCATCGCAGGAGTCTCCCACCGCCGAACAAGCAGCTACCAGCCTCCTGGGGTCTCTGGGGGGCCCTATCTCTATAAAATCCTCATGTATTTTTATTGTTCAAATTAACTGGCTGGAGAGGGGATATCTATTATCCGGACAAGTGTGAGGCACATGTGTGGGAATGAGAGAGATAACAGTGCATCAGGATTCAATTCCTGTGAGTGTGCATGTGTGGGAGAGAGAGAGGGGGGGGGAAGGAGTTGGGGTGCAGAGAGGGAGAGAGGAACAGAGAGAGAAAGAGAGAGAGAGAAGAGAGAGGGATAAAGGAATCCAGATGTGTTCAGAAAGATACAGTACTTAATACATGCACTTATACATAGCTTGCAGTAATTTTTTGAAAAAATTGCTTTGTGTCATTTTTAGACTTTGCATTCTCACTAAGGAAGTGATCGGGATTTCTTCCTTCCTTCCTCTTTCCCTTCCTCCCTCCTTCCTTCCTTTCCTTTTTCTTTCCTTCCTTCCTTCCTTCCCTCCTTCCCTCCTTCCCTCCTTTCTTCCCTCCCTCTCTCCTTCCCTTCTTCCCTCCTTCCCTCCCTCCCCTGCATAGAAAGTGTTGTGGCCAATTGCCTTTCCATGGAACAAGGCGTTCGTAGGACAGTTTTAGGGGAAGGTGATTAGTGTATGGCATTGCGCTGGCCGACTCACCAGTCCCAGCTTTGAGGCCATTCCTTTTTCTCTGGCCTTATCGAGGCTCAGAGAGCAGAGCAAATGCCCTGTGGCCACACGGCTACTCAGAGATGGACTGGGATGTGAAGCTGGTGCCTTACCCCCTGAACCAGCTGGCTGCTTCAGCATGTCCAGAAACACCTCCGGGCGTGCCAGAGCATGGTCTTGGCCTCCGCAGAGCTGGCACGGGCACTTTCCGGGGGGCATGGTGAGCGTGGTCTGGGTCTCGGGGTTCATCTCGTGTCTGGGTCTTTGGAAGGAAGACGCAGTCCTGGTAGCTTCCAATGGGCATCGTGTCATTTTAGCTGGGGGCCCTCGCTCCGCCATCCGCCAGGCCTGGTTTTCACATCTTGGCTCTGTCACGGACGGGTGGCGAATTTGGGAAAGTCGCCTCACCTTTCTGAGCCTCAGTTTCCTCGCCTGGACAGGGGGCGGAGAGCAGCGCTGAGCTCCTGGGTTCAAGTGAGGGTTAAACGCGATGGAGCAGAAGGCTCAGCGCACAGTCGTTCTCATTGCCTCCTCGCCTGGAAGAGGCTGCAGCCCCTCATGGGAAAAGGGGAAAACGGGGAGCTGGTGGGGAGGAGGAGGAGGAAGGAAGAGGGAGGAAGGTGCCAAGCCCACCCAGCCTCAGGCACGACCGGGGCTCCGTCCGTCACGGTGAGCAGGGGCTGTCCGTCCCTCCAGACTTGGCCTGCGCCCAGCATGCTGCTTCCTCATGGGTCCGCGGGTCCTGGGCCCGGGGATGAGTTTGCCTCTGGTTCTCCCCGAAGCCCGAAGGAAGGAAACTTTCCTTGGCCGAGGAGCCTCATCCTTCTGCAGAGCGCTCACCCCTGGAGGCCTGGGGTCCCCTCTGCTTGTACTTCTGCTGGCAGCGGGGTCGGGCGGGGACTGGAGCGCCTTCACGCTGGAAAAACTGCCTCGTGGTCTGGCAGCGCGGGGATTTTCCTGGCCCACCCCGCGGAAGGCCCTCCATCCAGACCCCCGTGGGCTTTGCTGCCTAACGCACGTGCTTCCCCCCAAAAACACCCCCCTCCACCCCCGGACTGGAAACACCCTTTCGTTTTGTTTGGCGACGCTGCTCTTTCCAGCGCACATCAGCCATCAGCGGCGTCTGCGTCCGCCCCGCCTGTGGGAAAGACTGTGAGGTCCTAAAGTGGGGCGCACAGACAGGACGACAGGGGGGTCGGGGGGGGGGTCTGGAACAGCCAGGCCAGACCAGGGGATGGTGAGCAAAGCAATCAATAACAGCCGAAACCGGTGTGGCTCAGTGGATAGAGCGTCGGCCTGGGGACTGAAGGGTCCCAGGTTCGATTCCAGTCAAGGGCATGTACCTTGGTTGCGGGCACATCCCCAGTAGGGGCGTGCAGGAGGCGGCTGATCGATGTCTCTCTCTCATCAATGTTTCTGGCTCTCTATCCCTCTCCTTTCCTCTCTGTAAAAAACCAATAAAATATACAGTGGCACCTCGAGATACGAGTTTAATTCATTCCATCACCTTGAGGCGTGGGAAACGATGAGACGCTCGAGTCGAGGTAAACCAGTGGGTCGTGTGCAGCCGGCCGATCCGCGCGATGACTCCTATCTCAACTGTGGCTCGTATTTCAAAGCAAAAATCGCTCGTATCTCAAAATCTCATATGTTAGGGCACTCGTATCTCGAGGTGCCAGTGTATTTAAAAAAAGAAGCCATCAGTAACAGCCGGCTGGATAAACACAGGGATCCGTGTTTCACACCCTCTGCCTGGGCTCCTGTCCCACCGAGCGCAGACGGGCCCCTTTGTGCCGTCAGAGAACAGAAACAACACCCCCTTTCGTGGCACCGGGGGTCAAGTGTGCCTGTTGAACTTCGAGTCCCGCCCAGGAGCGGGGTGCGTCTTTTAAGACCTCTTGGTTTTCAGCTCTAATTCTGTAAAACGGCACTCCAGGCGCTGGGGAGCCGGGCATAAACTCCATAATATTGTTTTTTCTCCCTTCTCTCCGCACTCCGCTCTCCCCTTCCCTCTCGCTTTGTTATTCTTTGCGCGAGCCGTGTTGGAGGCATGGTGCCGGCGGTGGGGGCACCTGGGAGAGGCCAAGACCAACAGGACGGGTTCCTGCTCGCAGCCGAGTGGGGGGAGACAGAGGCAGGCAGCCGTGCGTCTTCCAGGAGCGACCCAGACCCAGGAGGGAGGGGACGGGTAGATGCATTCTGACTGGGCCACGTAGGGCCTGGGGGGGCAGGGAGGGGAGCCCTCCCAGGACCCTTTGGGGGGAGAAGGCACAGAGAAGTACGTGCATGGGACCCGGAGGGCTGGTGGAGGGCCCTGTGTGCCCACAGCTCCGTGGGGAGGAGCCCGAGTCAGAAGCTTGATGGGCGCCGGTGAGGGGAGAATCTTGAGCCGCTGTCACACAGACATCAGCTCCCCTCATTAATCCGGGGAGCCGCTGGATATGCTTCTACAGTCCGAGGATCTAAGACAGTGGTTCTCAACCTTCCTAAGGCTGCGACCCTTGCATACAGTTCCTCATGTGGTGGTGACCCCCAACCATGAAATTTTGCTCCTGTGATGCATCGTGATGTAAATATCTGCATGTTCCGATGGTCTTAGGCGACCCCTGTGAAAGGGTCCTTTGACCCCCAAAGGGGTCGCAACCCACAGGTTGAGAACCGCTAATCTAAGAGGATGTGTTTTATGCCCGGCCGGTGTGGCTCAGTGGTTGAGCATCGACCTGTGAACCAGGAGGTCACGGTTCGGATTCCCGGTCAGGGCACAGGCCTGGGTGGCAGGCTCCATCCCCAGGGTGGGGGGCAGGCAGGAGGCAGCCGATCAATGCTTCTCTCTCATCGTGGAGGTTTCTCTCTCTCTCTCTCTCTCCCCCCTTCTCTGAAATCAATAAAAAATATTTTTGAAAAGTTGTGTTTTATGTGAGCTCCTCTGAGCGCTTTTATGGGGGATGGTCAGAGTGTGTGCAGGGGCCGGAGCTGGGGCAGTGCATCCAGGGGGGACCTGGGGTCAGGGGGAGCAGGTGGAGGAACGGGAAGAAGGCTTTGGGACAAACCAGTGCGGCTCACGCTTCTGCATGTCCTTGGGCACCTGTTAGCTCTATTTTTATTTATTTTTTTAAAATATATTTTATTGATTTTTTTTTTACAGAGAGGAAGGGAGAGGGATAGAAACATCAATGAGAGAGAGACATTGATCAGCCGCCTCCTGCACACCCCCTACTGGGGATGTGCCCGCAACCAGGATACATGCCCTCGACCGGAATGGAACCTGGGACCTTTCAGTCCACAGGCCGACGCTCTATCCACTGAGCCACACCTGTTAGTTCTCAAATATTTAGATCAAGAGGCTCTCAGCCACGCCCAGCAAGATGTGCCAGTAAGCAGGCCGCAGCCGTCACGGTGGAGTCAGGTGTCTGTGGGACAGTCACCTTGACAGTCATGGTGTCTCTGGAGCGGGACACTGCCACTTGGCTGGTTGACTTCCCGGAGTTCACTCTGAAAACTCTATGTCGGTGCCGGCTCTCACTTCTCACTCACATGTGACCCATTATGTATTACCGTGGTTGCATTGTCCGAGTTAGCCAAGGGCTATGCAGTCATTGGAATTGGGTGGCTCACTGTAGAAAGGGGTGCCAGTGTGCTAGGAGCCCCTCACTTGCACAGGAGTTTTGGAGCTCAAGTTGAAATGCACTTGGCAATGAAATAGATAGTAGAGGTGAAAGAGGGGGTGACTGCAGGGGATTTTGACTCGCCAATGTTTTGTGATTTTTTTTTTTTTTGCCTCCACACTTTAAACATTATTGTTACTGATTTCAGAGAGAAAGGGAGATGGAGAGAGAGAGAAATAGAAACATCCATGATGAGAGAGCATCATTGATTGGCTGCCTCCCGCAGGCCCCACCCTGGGGATTGAGCCTGCAACCTGGACATGTGCCTTGGCCAGGAATTGAACTGTGATCTCATGGTTCATAGGTCGGTGCTCAACCACTGAGCAACACTGGCAGGGCATTTAGCCAACGTAGGAAGAGAAGAGACCAGGGAAGTGGGTCGGTGGCGATAGATTTAGGCTTGAGTTGGACTGCGTAGACCTTCTAAGTAGAAAAGCCGAGAAAATGTGGGTCTTGGTCTCAGGAGAGAAACCAGGACTAGAAAACACCAATTTGTTAACTGTCTGCAGTGAAATAAACTCCAAGACTTTGGGGATGCATTGCTTGTCTTGGGAAGAGGTCCAAATTGAGATTTCAAAGACTGGGCTTACTATAGTAATGAGAAGAAGGGTTATGTTTAAGAGTATAGAAAAGGGAGAAACCCGTGAAAGAAATTGAGAAGTAGTTATGGGAGAAAGAGGAGAACCACACAGAAGATGTTTGATGAGAGTCAGTCCAGTAGTATTAATGATTGCAGAGTTAGACGGAAGATTCTAGAAGAATATTAAAGAAGGACTTCTCACCATCTGGGATAATTTGGAACCGCCAGTCCTGGTGCTCACCTCCCCCAGACCTGCTGCACATTTGCCCCTGAATCGAGGTCTTGGTAGATGGAATTTGACAGAAATTCAAAACTCCAGGCTGCTGTAGGGATTTTGAAAACGGAGTGCAAAAATCACAGATTTTTCCAAACTTGGATTTGAAAAGACCTTAGAAAAGGGGACTAACTACCACATGAAAATTTTAAAGGTGCCCAAACAAAACTAATTTCATGGATAAAACTAATATACTTCTGCAAATGCCTTTGGAATGTTTCTATAGTTAAGTGCAAAACGGACAAGGCCACACTGAGGCATTATTTTTTATTATGAAGAAAATCAACAGTATAAAAGAGGCTAATATAAAAACGTACCATTGTAAACTTTCAAGTTTGCTCTATTAAACTGTTAATGGTGCTGTTAAAATATTATGATATAATTTGATCTTCAAGAAAAACATGTCCCCTTTTCACTGAATTTTTAATGTCCGTTTTATTATTGAAGTGCAGCTATGGAGAGCTGTCTGCAATTATGGATTCACACGTCTCACCTGGGCTGCCTGGTAGCTGTGCGTCACCAAGCGGGTACCTTGGTCTCTCTGAGACTGAGTGGTGAGGTCTGGGCAGGCCACAGTGGGGGGTGCCCTTCAGCTTCATCGATAAGGAGGAATAATATTGCAGACCAGGGCTGTTGGCAGACGCAATGAATAGAAGGTCTGTATGTGGGTTAAATCCGCTGTCGTCAGTGAAAGCCCTTTGCAATCAGTGTAAGTGGAATCATTAAGGAGAAGAACTTAAATAGAAGAAAATGAGCTATAGGTCATAAACCAGTTTTTAGCACAGCCTCCTAGCTAATAAAAGAGTAGCATGCAAATTAACCATCACAGTACTACACACACAAGCCATGCCCACCGGCCAATCAGGAGCAAGTATGCAAATTAACCCCAACCAAGATGGCTGCAGCCACAGAGCGAGCGGCAGGCGTGGGTTTCCCTGGCAATGGAGGAAGCCAAGCTTCCCACACACCCTGGTAAGCTAGGCCTCCGCTCCAGGCTATAAAATTTCAATTATAGAAGGTAAATAAATCCCAACAAGAATGGCTGTGGCCGCAGAGTTGGAGAGAGCAGGAGGCTTGACTTGCCCTCCGCAATGGAGCCCAGGCCTCTGCTCCAGGCTACAAAGTTTCAATTACAGAAGATAAATAAATCCCAGCTACCAGGGCCTCCCCTTGGGTCATGGGTGTGTGTGGCCAGCCTGCAAACCGCCACAGGCGTCTCGCCCAGGTCACCCCACACCCCAAGGGAACCCCTACCCTGATCCAGTATACCCTTCAGGGCAAAGCAGTCAGCCCCCACCAGTGCACCAGGCCTCTATCCTATCTAATAAAAGAGTAATATCCAAATTGACTATCACATCAACACACAAGATGGCTGCCCCCATGTGGACACAAGATGGCCAGCAGGGGACAGCAGTTGTGGATGATCAAGCCTGCAGGAAAGGGCAGTTAGGGGTGACCAGGCCAGCAGAGGAGGGCAGTTGGGAGTGACTGGGTCTGTAGGGAAGGGCAGTTGGTGAGGGGACCCAGGCCTGAAGGGGAGAGCAGTTAGGGGTGACCAGTCCTGCAGGGGAGGGCAGTTAGGAGCAAACAGGCTGGCAGGGGAGCAGTTAGGCATCAATCAGGCTGGCAGGCAGAAGCGGTTAGGGGCAATCAGGAAGGCAGGCAGGCGAGCAGTTGGGAGCCAGCAGTCCTGGATTGTGAGTGGGATGTCTGACCCCTGCTCGGGGTCCCAGATTGGAGAGGATGCCAGCTGGGCTGAGGGACCCTCCCCATGCACGAATTTCATGCACCGGGCCTCTAGTTATAATATGTACTCTTTAGATTTAGGTGTGCTGCCTAACATTCTTGTATCGCGACATCTTTATCTCCATCATAGGGCTTTTGTCAGCTTTGTAACTTAAAACGGGTAAAACATTCTTAAAACAGGGTCTGGCACGTGGTGGGCACTTCAGAAACGCCAGCTGCTGCCACCGCCTACCCGCTGTCTTGAGGGTACTTCTAAAAAGTGGTGACATGCACTGCTCTCCCTGCAGTTCATCGTCCACCTCTACGAACGAGTATGTACTTGGAATTTCCGTTGGCATTGGCTATGGCGCTGCCGTGAGGTGGCAGCTAGCCTTCCTGCTAAAAGATGGGAAACTGGCAGCATTTTAGAGCGTAGCAAGATGGGGCGCTCCTCCATTTTTATTGAAAAACCGGCGCATCTGCTTGGTTGGGACAGCTAATCACGGCATTGCTTTTCTTTTTAAGTGTGTCTTTATTGATTTTAGAGAGAGGAAGAGAGAGAGAGAAACATCCATTAGCTGCCTCCTGCAGGCCTGCTACTAGGGATCAACTCTGAAACCTGGGCAGGTGCCCTGACCGGGCATTGAACCTGCGACCGTTTGATGCACAGGAAGATGCTCAGCCAGTGGAGCCACACCTGCCAGGGCCACCGCGTCGCTTTGACAGGGAGGTACCCCCCATGTCCTTCTCTGGCACAGAGTCAGGAAGTGACCGGTGGGCGGCGACGCTGTAGAACTAATTCCCGAGTGGACCCACCCAGCCCGGGAGCTGTGAGTCCTCCCTCTTTGGAGGGTGCAGAGTCCCGCTGGGTGACTGACCACCGCCACTCGCGCACACCCCTGGCGGGGGCCCCATGAGCTGATGTGGCTGGATTCGGTCGCGTGGACCTGTCGAACGCACCCGCCTTGTGTGTTGGCGGCCAGCAGACTCGGACACGGCTCTGAGAGTCTGCATCCTCTTCTCTCCGTCTGTGGCCCGGCTCTCTGGGTGAATCTGAGGTCCGAAAAGAGGAGGTCCCCCATCCAGGAACCTCGTCCCGTCCTCTCTGCGAGGCCCAGGGCTGCGGCGAGAGGTCCGCAACCTTGGGCTTGAGTGGGAGCCGGGCTGGAGTTTCCTGTTTACAGTTTGCGTTTGTTAACACTTGGGACTCCGAGTTCCCAAACACGCCTCTCCCGGAGAGCTTGTGGCAGGAGGTCAGTCTCGGCCATAAAGGACACCCTAAGTCAATGGTTCTCAACCTGTGGGTCGCGACCCCTTGGGGGGTTGAATGACCCTTTCACAGGGGTCGCCTAAGACCAGCAGAAAACACCTATTTCCCATGGTCTTAGGGACCCACACACCGCTCCTCGGTGTAGCAAAGTGTAGCCATGTAGTTTACTGTTGTCATATGAAGACTGTTGCCCATGCTACACCACGATTCAAGACAACATTTCATTTGTCATTAGAAATAAATATTTCACAATATACAATTACATATTGTTTTTGTGATTAATCCCTATGCTTTAATTATGTTCAGTTTGTAACAACGAAAATACATCCTGCCTATCAGATATTTACATGACAATTCATAACAGTAGCAAGATTACAGTTATGAAGTAGCAACGGAAATAATTTTATGGTTGGGGGTCGCCACCACGTGAGCAACTGTATTAAAGGGTTGCGGCCTTAGAAAGATTGAGAACTGCCAAGACCCATTTGGCTCCGTGAATAGAGTGTCGGCTTGTGGACTGAAAGGTCCCGGGTTCGATTCCGGTCGGGGGCATGTACCTTGGTTGCAGGCACATCTCCACTGTGGGGGGCGTGCAGGAGGCGGCTGATTGATGTATCTCTCTCATCGATGTTTCTGACTTTCTATCTCTCTCCCTTCTTCTCTGTAAAAAAATCAATAAAAATGTATTTAAAAAAAAAAAGGTTGAGAACCACTGCCCTAAGTCATCCCTACAGAAACCCCTGCTCCCCTCCCCCCGCCTTCCATGGACTGCCTCACCTTTGAACGTCCAGAACCCTATAGACACCCAGACCTGCTTTTCTTGGCGACAAAAGGCACATTCCCTCCCCCGCCACCCCGCACCCCTGGTCCACCCCCGACAGAAATAGCCGCGATGCCGGCAACATTGGGGCAGGCATCTGGGATTCCCACTGCCGCTTGCAGAAGTCACAGTGAAAAACGCCCGGGGTCCCCCTGGAGCTGCGTCCCCCCTCCCAGCGAGGCCGACTCCGCACCCTGGACTTGGCCTCGTGTTTATGTTCGGTTTTGGACGGTCGCTGCCTTGGCTGCTGGTAGAGCTGCTCTGTTGAAAACGATGTTTTTCTTTCAGGACAAAGGCCTGATTGTACGGGCACGCCGTGCAGTAGAACGAGCTTTCTCTCTCGTGTGTGCGGCCAGGGCTGGTGCTCGCCCCGGGCTGCCGAAGGGGGAAGGCAGAGGCCCGGGCCCTGGAGGGCCAGGGGAGGGCGTCGCTCAGGTGGCTGTGCAAGAGGAGACGAGAGCGGGGACAGGTGGCATCGTCTCAGGCCAAGAGCATGTCCCCGGGGGGCTGGCTTTGAAGGGTGAACCATACACGCAGGAGGACCCGCCGCCCCAGAGATGGTACCCAGCCCCTGGGAACGGGATGGCAGGGACGGTAGAAACCGTCCAGGTAACAGGGTCACATTTCCATGTACAAAAGCACATGTTTCCTTCCAATCAGCTCGTGTGCTCTTGG
The DNA here is from genome assembly GCA_011751065.1 of Lasiurus cinereus. Classification (NCBI taxonomy): domain Eukaryota; kingdom Metazoa; phylum Chordata; class Mammalia; order Chiroptera; family Vespertilionidae; genus Lasiurus; species Lasiurus cinereus. The sequence goes on from JAAGEH010000337.1 coordinate 2,692,871, forward strand.
TCCAACAGATAGATGCGGCCAGATGTGTTTCAGGGCAGCTAAGTAAAGAAATGGCATTTTCATTATTTTTTCCCCTTTTAAAAAAAATAAACTTGTCTTTACTGTTGGAAGTAATACAGATGACCATTTTTTTCTCCCCCTTGTCCTCTCCACCCTGCTCGGCATTTTCCTTCTTTTCCGTGTCTATCCTCAGAGTTTATTACCTAAGAAACCCCAGGCCTTCCTCGTCCATGGGATGCTCTAGCACAGCGGTTCTCAACCTTCCTAATGCCGCGACCCTTTAAGACAGTTTCTCATGTGGTGGTGACCCCCAACCATAAAATTATTTTCATTGCTACTTCATCACTGTCATCTTGCTACTGTTATGAATTATAATGTAAATATCTGATATGCAGGATATATTTTCGTTGTTACAAGTTGAACATAATTAAAGCATAGGGATTAATCACAAAAACAACATGTAATTGTATATTGTGAAATATTTATTTCTAGTGACAAATAAATGAAATGTTGTCTTGAATCGTGGTGTAGCATGGGTAACAGTCTTCATAGGACAACAGTAAACGACATGGCTACCCTTTGCTACACCGAGGAGCGGTGTGTTGGTTCCTAAGACCATGGGAAATAGGTGTTTTCTGCTGGTCATAGGTGACCCCTGTGAAAGGGTCGTTCGACCCCCAAAGGGGTCACGACCCACAGGTTGAGAACCGCTGCTCTAGCAGGACAGGCGGTTGGGGTGGAGCTGTAGCAGGTGCCCCTCGGTCCCTGCGCCTGTGTGTGGCCGGGGTCCCAGGAGCCCCAGGAGCCAGGCCTTCTGCTCCATCCAGCCCCGCTGTGCGTGTTGGCCTCTCTCTGTCCTCTGACGTCTCAGAAGTTCACAGATTCCCGTGGCCTGCGGGTCCGTCTTGCTCTGTGGATTGTAGTGTGAGAGCAGCAGCCTGGGATTTTCACAGTCGGGGGGACACTAACTTCCCGATCGAGAGGACATGGAAGGTCAATCAGATGTTTTCCATGGGGGAGCTGCTAGGCCACACAGTTCGCCTCCCGCCGGTACCTGTGTTCATGCCCCTGGCGGGGTGGGGGAACCCCCTGTTAGAATTGAGACGTGGCAACCTCTGTTTTCCAGCCCATGTGAATGATGGTTCCTGGGCCAGTGGGACCCACCGGGTGGCCACCTGGGCTGGAAATTCCTGTCCCCTAACATGTGACCCAAGTTAGAATTCAGGGATGAACTGGGATGAGCTGAGATGAGCCAGGATGAGCTGGGATGGGATGAGCCAGGATGAGCCGGGATGAGATGGGATGAGCCGGGAAGAACTGGGATGAGCTGGGATGAGCTGGGATGAGCTGGGATGAGCCGGGATGAGCTGGGATGAGTTGGGATGAGCTAAAATGAGTTTGAATGAGCCGGGATGAGCTGGGATGAGTTGGGATGAGCCAGGATGAGCTGGGATGAGTTGGGATGAGTTTGGATGAGCCAGGATGAACTGGGATGAGCCTGGATAAACTGGGATGAGCTGGGATGAGCCGGGATGAGTTGGGATGAGCTAAGATGAGCTGGGATGAACTGGGCTGAGCTGGGATGGGATGGGATGAGCTGGGATGAGCCAGGATGAGCCGGGACGAGCTGCGATGTGCCTGGGTGTACTGGGTGTGCAGGGGCCAGAGGGCAGAGGGGCTTCCTGCTGTGAGTGCAGGTGTGTAGGAAGGGGCTGGGGTTTATTACAGAAGGCGATGTGGTGTTTTCTGTTTTCTGTGACCCTCACCGTGGACGAGGACAGAGGGAAGTGTGCTGACGGGACTCGGGCCACAAGCTCAGATGTCGGTGTTCTGCGGGAGCAGGCGGACATTTCCGTGGGTGCTGACCTGTGGAGCCAGCAGTTCCTGGGGTTCAACCTGCGAGCTCTCTGAGCCCCCGGAGACTTTTCCGCTGGAGGAAGTCATCCCACAGGCTATTGGGACGGGTCTTAGTGAGGGGACTTACATTCAGGGGGACTGCACTCGGGGTTCATAGACTGACAATAAAACACGGCCGATACAGTAACATGCAAACACACCTTAATCTCCTCCCCCTCTGTCCCCCCAGCTCTGAAGGAACTGGCCTTCCTCGCCCTCAGGAGCCCTCTGACCGGCAGGGAAGCTCCCTTGGTCCCGATGACGGGGCGCCCAGGGGGTGCGCTCAGAGCTGCAGTGGAGCCGTGATTGATGGTCACTGGCTCGGCTCCCATGTATTGAGCATTTATGTTAAGAACAGCCCGGGGCACCGTGAGATTGGGAAAGGTGCTTTTTTTCTTTTTTTTTTTTTTACGTGAACAAAGAGATTAAATTATGTTCCCGAGAGTTTTGAAGTCAGCTATCTTTTATTGCGTTGGAGTTCTTTGAAAACTGATGAACTCAAGCAAGCCACAGATCTTAACCCTTGGTGGGAACCGGTGATTAATCAGAACCCACTGCTAGATTACATATATGGATATATATGAGCATATGCCTTTACACATGCATATGTAAGGGTATCTATGTACGTAACATAAAATTCAGATAGTAATGGATTTAGGTTGCAAACTACCTTCTATCCTTAAAAAAAAAAGTGTGACCATGTGATTGAACTTGAGCACAAGCTGGGGGTGGGGGCTGTTTCAGTGGGGACAGGGGGTCCTGAGCACTGGGGACAGGGAGAGACAATTCTGTTCCCGCCCTGGCAGCCCGTCCTCTCTCTGCCCGCACCCACACACTGACCGACTCCACCTTCTGCCGCACAGTCACAGGTCATGAACAAGTCCTTTCCTCTGTTCTCCCACCACGGCCCCAGCCACGGTGGCCCTCACGGTTAATGCGCAGGCAAACCACCGGGAACTTGTTAAAAGTGTAGATTCTGGGGCCTTACTCCAGAGCAGTGGTTCTCAACCTTCCTAAGGCCGCGACCCTTGCATACAGTTCCTCATGTGGTGGTGACCCCCAACCATGACATTTTGCTACTGTGATGCATCGTGCTGTAAATATCTGCATTTTCCGATGGTCTTAGGCGACCCCTGTGAAAGGGTCGTTCGGCCCCCAAAGGGGTCTCGACCCACAGGTTGAGAACCGCTGGTCCGGATGAACTGTCTCAGGAAACCTGTCCACCGTCCCCATCATCAAGGCTCAGGAAAGTCAAGCCAGACGAACTCACATTGCAGACTCACTCGGGAGTCTGGAGACGGGGACTGTAATTCCAGTGTGGGAACGAACCCTGGCCAGCCTGAGGCTCCACCACCAGATAGGTATCTGGCAGACCAGGCCTCCTGACCACAGGGCGGAGAAAGCGCCCGAGGCCAGAGTGAGAGAGGCCCGGGCAAACCGCTTCCCTGGGGATCCTGTTTCTGGCCGTCCTGTGGTTTGGTGAGGTAGGGTCTTGCCTGGCGCCTCAGGGGGGGACAGGCTGGCCCTCTGGGGGACAGCCAGCCCTTTCCCGGGACGGGTTCCCACGGGGAGGCGCTGGGTTTTCTGTGATGGGCAGCAGCTGCGTGAGGAAGCTGACGTGACGTCTGTATGTGCATCCTTCGCATCGGCCCACTGGATGGAGCCGTTCAACACAGCGGCCTGGGTTTTAGGACGGACGTGCCGGCTCGGTAGCATCTGGGGGAACCAGGGACGAGAGGTGGCCCCGTGATGGCCAGGTGATGGGGATTGAGAGCTCCCCCACCCCCTCCCCTTCCATTCTTTCTGGCCGTGCCCACCCACAGGTGCCTTCCTCATCCAGAACAGGAGCCTTCTGGGAATTTTTGAGCTCTTTCCTCTTTCTCTCTCTTTAGGCCTCCCCCCACCTTTACCTGATCTCGGGGAGCGGGAAGCCAGGCACACCTGGTTCTGATTCACCCGCCTTCACACAGTTGGGGGTCACGCGGATGAACGATTGTCCGCGCTTTAAATGAGAATCCTTAAAAAAAATTTTTTTTTTCTTTTTAAATGAGCCTGGCATTCCACAGTCCCTGGCTTTCACCTTTATCATCTCCATCTTTATTATTATTTTTTTCACCGTGTTATTTTCTTTCTCTGTAATTAGCCCAGCCTTTCCATGACGTCACGGCTCCCCAAAGAAGTCCTGTGGCTTGTTTCCCTCAGTTTCGGTTTTTCATTCTCGGTTTCAGCCTGACAATGAAATGCGCCAGCGGAATCACAGTGGGGCAGCTGTTCTTCCTACCCGGCACACACGGGGCCAGATGTTTGGGGGGATGGGGTGTCCAGCGGGGAGGTCTCTGACACAGGCCGCTGGGGATCATGACTAAGGAAGAGGTCAAGTCCAGGATGGCCGGGAAGAGCTACAGGGCCAGCTTCGAGCAGAAGCAAGCGCCTCGCTGGGGTTTGGGAAATATTTTTCACCAGTGGCCTGGTGGAGAGAATGCCCATCGGGACTTTGAAAGCCTTCGGATGCGTGGGAAGGACATACAGCGGTACCTCGAGATACGAGTGCCCTAACCTAGGAGATTTTTGAGATACGAGCCGTCCAGCGAGCGATTTTTGCTTTGAAATACGAGCAACAGTTGAGATAGGAGTCATCGCGCGGATCGCCCGGCTGCACACGACCCACCAGTTTACCGGGACTCGAGCGTCTCATAGTTTCCCACGCCTCAAGGTTCTGGAACAAATTAAACTCGTATCTCGAGGTACCACTGTATTTCAAAAGGACAGAGAAGCGTACAGATCCCCACGTTGTGTGGTGTCCTCAGCTCTGGCTTCTCCACCGGCCTCTGCCTCTTGCACATGCATCCAGAGCGAGCCTCAAGGTGGTCCTGGGGTGTTGGCTCCTCAACATCTTGGGGTGCCTCCTGTGCATGCAGGCATCTTCCCCAGAGCCCTGCACCCTAGGTACCATGGACCAGCTCTGCTCAGCCACACATGCTGCGATCAGAAATTGAAAGCAGGGCCTGACGGGGGACTCTGTGGACCCCAAGTCTTCAGACCTTCCATGGAGAAGGAAGACTTCACATGAGGGACTTCCTACCTTTCTCTCTGTTACTCCATAGAGTTTACTATCCTCTCACCCCCACACCCACCTTTACCACTTACCTAACCTTCGGTCAGGAGGCTGTGGGGGGTCCCAGCCCTGCAGGTTGGAGACATTGGTTCTAGAACTTTCCCCCGGACATTCTCGGCTCTTCTAGCCATCCAGAAACTTCCTAAACTTGAGCCTGTCCACTTAGAGATGTAGCGTCCAGGCATGGTGTGCCTTAGCACTTTCGGTAAGAAGTGGCCAGCATGACCGAGACAGCATCCTTATGAGCCCCATGTGGTGGACAGGGACAGGGAGGGGTGACTTGGTGTCTAGGTAGCTGGCACAGAGGCAGGTGCTGAGGAAAGGTGACCTCTGGTGGTCACTAGGTTAATGTGCTAATCTCAACCAGTGACTGTGTGCAGTTGTGTGTGTGTGTGTGTGTGTGTGTGTGTAAGGACTTACAAGTATAGAGTTCTCAGCATTTGTGTGATTTATAAGAATTTATAAATTTGTGGGTTTATACGAATTATATTTATTTGGCTCTTCTTTACCAGACCTTTTTGGTTGGGTCTTTCTGATCGTCTCACACTTTGAATGTTGGAGGGCCTCAAGGTTCAGTGAGGGTGTTTTCCCCATTTACAGCCTTTCCCGGGGTGAGACTGTATTGATCCATGGCTTCAAAGCCACCTGTCTGCTGAGAGTTCCATAGAGATGCTCGACCCACTCTGAGCCTTCACGGGCACACTCCGCATCCAAATGCCTCTGTGACCTCTCACACGGGCGTCTAGGAAGCATCTCCAACTGAAAATGGCTCAAGCAGAGATCTCGTTTTCTGCCTTCCTCCCCCATGAACCAGCTTCCTCCCACCAGCAAGCCCAGGCCACCAACCATGGTCCTTGACTCCGCTTTCTCTCACACCCTTCGTTCAATCTGTTAGCAAACCTGGACAGCAAAACCTCGACCATATATCTGATCGTGTCTCACTACTTCCACGATCACTTTTGCCTCCAGAGAATATATAGATGATCAGTTAGTGGTCATTTACAAAAAGTCACCCAATCATTTCACTTTTTTCATGAAAACCCCTCCAGTGGCTTCGCTTCTCCCCGAGGAGACACTCTGAAATGTAAGTTGGACCACGAAGGTCCTACCTGACTGGTCCTGATGCTGCCTCTGGCCTCGCCTCTGGGGTATCCTCCCCTCTCCTCCCTTTGGCCACACCCCTCCGCTCCCTGCTGCTCGCACAGTGCCCAGCCCTCCAGCTACCATCACCCTCCCAACCGGAGCATTTGTGCTCGCTCTTTCCTGCACCCACAATGCACTGCCCTCTGCTTCTATCTCTTCATTCCTTCATTCTGGTCTCTGAGCAGCTGGTTCCTTGTTAGAGGGTCCTTTTCTGACCAGTCTCCCCAATAGTACCATACCCTCCCATTCTGTCCCCTTGTCCTGCATCGTTTTCTCCCAGATCCTCCTCCTTCCCAGTAAATGGTACGAGTACGTGTCTCCTGCAGGTCTCCGTGCTGGGAGGCCAGTTCTGAGAGGAGGCAGCCTCACGGCCATGCTGTAGCCCAGGGCTGGGCCCATTCAGTGCGGAGCTGTTGGATGAATGAGTGTGCGCTGTTTCCATTTAACTTGTTGTTAATCCTCACTTGAGGATCTTTGTCCATTGATTTTTTTTTTTTTTTTAAGAGAGAATGGAAGGGAGAGGGATAGACGAGAGACAGAGAAAGAGACACATGGATGTGAGAGAGACACATTCATTGGTTGCCTCCCACCTGCACCCTAACCAGGGCCTGCCACCAAGGTAGGTGCCCGTGACCACAGTCAAACCCAGGCTCTGCAGTCTTCGGGCTGACGCTCTATCCTCAGAGCCAAACCAGGGAAGGCATGTGTAATTTTTTTTTAACTCAGTTATTTGAAGATCTAATTCTCTTTTCTCCAAAGACATTATACATATTTCTTTCTACTTTAAACTCTGCTTTTGCTGTAGGGGTGACTGGCCTCTTTCCTAGCTCACATGACTTTGCGTGTCGAGTCTGGTGGCAGGAAGATCATACAGATACACGGGCTGAAGGATGAAGAGTTGTCTCCAATGACCAATCACATCATCACAGGAAAATATGCAACGAGCAGTCATAATTATAAGATGACTTTTCCATAGAAAACGATTTAAAAAAGCAGATGGTGCTGTTCCCACTGGGCAGCACGATCATTATTGCTTTGGGGATGGAATTGAAAGCGCAGTGTGCTGCTATTTTGTGCTTTACCTAAAGCATGAATTCCCAGGCCCAGGCTAGCATCGTCTGTTCGTTATGACGATTCCGTAGAGCAAGAAGAAAATGGAATATATTAAAAAAAAAAAAAAGGGTAGCCAAAACCGGTTTGGCTCAGTGGATAAAGCGTCGGCCTGCAGATTCAAGGGTCCCAGGTTCGATTCCGGTCCAGGGCATGTACCTTGGTTGCGGGCACATCCCCAGTAGAGGGCGTGCAGGAGGCGGCTGATCGATATCTCTGTCTCATTGATGTTTCTGACTATCTCTGGCCTTTCCTCTCTGTAAAAAATCAATAACATATATATATATATAATAAAATAAAAGACATCTTGTTAAAAAAAATCACAAAACCAAAAAAACCCCCAAAAAACAACAAAGGGACTTGCCAGAGCATTGGAGGCTGGGGGTTCAGAAAGACCTGGAAATGCTAATCTACATGAAAAGCTTGGGCCAGGCGGCACCTGCCCCCCCACCTCTCCTGCCGCCCCCCTCCATGGAAAGGGAAGAGATCTTGGAAAACCGTTCTCCTGGCTGGGAAGTCTGGGCTGCGTTCCCTGTCAACTGGAGTCTCTTCGCTTTAGAAATGGTTTTGCTGGCTGTTCTAATCCCCTCCCTCCATTATCTGCCTCCCCGCTCCCCTCCCCCCACTTTCGTTGAGCAGATAATGGGGGCCCACAGCCTTATACTCGGACCCAAAGGCTTTTGTAGTGGATTCACTGCCTCCCCCAACCCCTGCTCCTCCTACACACACACACACACACACACACACACACACACACACACTTCCAGCTCCCTCTGTGCAAGAGTTATGGGGAAGTCAATTGCTCTCTCGGTAACAAAGAACAAGCCCGTAAAAGCTTAATTAAAATAATAAATTATCAGTCAAACTTAATACTGCCATTGGCAACCACTGAGCTCTCTCAGACTCTCCCCCCACTCCCAGGCCTCCCATGATTCTGTTCTAAGAGATGAAGGCCAGAGTTTGTCCTCAGGAGACAGGCTGGCGCAGGTCGGAGCTTCTGTGGCGTCCTCTGGGGTGAGGCGGGGGGGTCGTGCTCGCTCGAGAAGGATTTCCCCTGACCACCTGTTGCCGGGAGGGGAGGGAGCCACTGGGTTAAACCTCCTTTATTATCGAAACAGGTGACAAGCGTGGGAGCTGCGCCCCGGGGTCTTAGCGGTTGTCACTTACCTCCCTGCATGCTAACGTTTGGAAGTCAGGTCTGACCCCCCAAGTTTTGCCCTCCCCCCCCTTCTAGGTTACCTTAAAGCAGGGTGGCCTAGGGGACCTGTCTTCTTGAAAATTTTCCCGGATCAGCTCAATGGGATGGTGATCGCTTCCTGAAACCTCTGTGGTCATGGGGAAGCTAACACCGCACGAGTAGGATGCGCCCGTGTGTTTTCACGCTGTTCCCTAGCAACCAGCATCCCTGGCCGCCCCTTAAACCCAGGCCGGGGGACTACCGGGTGGCGTTCCCAAGTCCCCTGCCAGGCAGCTGTTGGAGGAGGTGATCGATCTGCTCTGACAGTCGGGGTTCACCCAGGGCTGCTCCTCCATCTGTGGGTCACCGGTGCCGTGAGAGTAACGATCGGCTGCCGGCAGACTTTGCTAGGAGGATGGCACCGTGCCGGCCGGAAGGATGCTGTTTAGGACAGTGGTTCTCAACCTGTGGGTCGTGACCCCTTTGGGGGTCGAACGACCCTTTCACAGGGGTCGCCTAAGACCATCGGAAAATGCAGATATTTACATCACGATGCATCACAGTAGCAAAATTTCATGGTTCTTGGTCTTAGGAAGGTTGAGAATACTGGTTTAGGAGAAGTTGTAGGATGTTGCTTAGAAGACGAGGCGGCCTGTGCTCAAAAGCACCATAAAGTTCCCTTCGGCTCTTTGGGGACTGGAATGGGGTTCCCCCTGGGGGCACTTCCAGGAGAAGCTGACCTCTGTGACCTCAGGCAAGGGTGGGGGAGAAGGGAGAGAGACTGGAAGTTCCTCGGAGAACAGTGTGCTGATGCGGGATCACCTTCCTTGGGAAACTTGACCCACGACATCCTATTCCCAGAAGACGAATTCCTCTGTCAACAGTGTTGAGATTCTCCAATAGGAAAAGCCTACTGTGTGTCTGCTCCAAAGGAATTCTGCAGGAAAAAGAATTCAGTTACGGGTCAAACTGTCCTAGGGGTTCGCAGAGCCGCTGGGTGTGTGCTGGGTGTCTGCTGGGGGTCCCCTGACACAGCTGATTTCGAAGGGACCAGCTCACTCAGCATTAATAAGGGTTCCCCTCCCCCCATGGATATTTGCATTGTGGTCGGGCAATTCTCTTTTGTTGTTTTAAATCAGCAGGGATGAAACGCATTTCTTTAAAAACATGTTTATTTATTGACTTTTTTTTTTAGAGGGAGAGGGATAGAGAGAAACATCCATTCATGTGAGAGAAACATCAAGTGGCTGCCTCCAGCACGCCCCCTACTGGGGAAGGAGCCTGCAACCGGCATGCGCCTTGCCTGAGCATAGAACCAGTGACCTCTTGTTTCCCGGGTCAACGCTCAACCACTGAGCCACACTGGCTGGGCAAGACTCAGCTCTTTTGGAGCCACATATCATTCTATTTTCATTTGTTGATTTTGGAGGGAGAGAGGAAGGGAGGGAGGGAAGAACAGAGAGGGACATCGATGTCTTGTTCCACATATTTATGCATTCATTGGTGGCTTCCTGTGTGCGCCCGACTGGAGATTGAACTGTAACCTTGGCGTGTGGGGATATGGTCTAGCTCAGCGGTCGGCAAGCTCATTAGCCCACAGAGCCAAATGTCAACAGTACAACGATTGACATTTCTTTGGAGAGCCCAATTTTTTAAACTTAAACTTCTCTGATGCCACTTCTTCCAAATAGACTTGCCCAGGCCGTGGTATTTAGTGGGACAGCCACACTCAAGGGGCCAAAGAGCCGCATGTGGCTCGTGAGCCGCAGTTTGCCGACCACTGGTCTAACCAGCAGGGAGGTTGGTAGGGCGATTCTTGAAGGCAGCAACATCTAGAGAACCGCTTCCGAAATAAGACACAGTGATGCAAGGACAGAGGGGCAAGAGTGTGTGTGTGTGTGTATGTGTGTGTGTGTGTGTGTGTGTGTGTGTGTGAGAGAGAGAGTGTGTGTGTATGTGTGTGTGCAAGT
>JAAGEH010000337.1:2707716-2759495 GCA_011751065.1 Lasiurus cinereus
GGGAGTTCTGGGGGGAGGGATGTTTGGAAGGAGTGAGGTTCTGAAGGAGTGGGGTTCTGGGGAGAGGGGAATTCTGGGGAGGGATGATCTGGAAGGAGTGAGTTCTGGGGAGAGTGGGAGTATAGGGGGGAGTGGGGTTCTGAAGGAGTGGGGTTGTGGGGGAAGGGAGTTATCAGGGGAGGGAAGTTATGGGGGGAGGGATGTTTGGAAGGAGGGAGGTTCTGGAAAGAGTGGGGTCTGGAACGCTCAGCCGTTCTGAGCACTTGGAAGGGGAAGGGCTGGCAATGGGGATTCACTGCGGAATTAGACCCGGGGGGCCTCGTGGGGGGCTGGCTAGCTCCTGAGGCCTTGATGGAAGGAAACCCGCAGCCCGGCGTCCGGCAGACGCTGTAACAAAGCCGCCCGCTGGGTGCTGGCCGGCATTTGGGTCCGTGCGCTCCGGCCACCAGCAGGTGCGGACAAAGCCTGATTTCCGCAAATATTATGGTTTCTGGGGGGCAGGCCGGGGGGAGCCCTGAGCATGGGGTGGAGGATGCCTCTCCCCGCTCCGCGTGGGGCGTCAGGCGAAGCTGGCTGTCAGGAAGGGCCGCTCCATGCCCTCGCCTGCCCTGGATCTAAAACGGGTGGTGCCCGGATGAGGCCTTCTGCTCCCGAGGGCACAGCCCTGCTGCCCAGAGCTCTCCTGCCAAGGTGCAGGCTAGCGGGGGGGGCATGGAGAAGGCGGACTGGGGGAGCTCCGCCCTGGGCGGGGACTCGGGCCTCTGTTTGAAGGTGATGTCACCGGTCTCTTTCTCTTCTGCCAGAACAAGGAGGTGACCTGCAAGCGGGAGAAGTGCCCGGTGCTGTCCAGGGACTGTGCCCTCGCCGTCAAGCAGAGGGGAGCCTGCTGCGAGCGCTGCAAAGGTGACGGGGCTGCTGGACGGGCGGCGGCTACTCCTCTCCCTCCCCCCCTTCCTCAGCCCTTGGCGGGTGCACGTGGTGTTGGGAGGGAAGCTGGTGTGTGCGTGTGCATGCATGTGTGTGTGTATATACATGTTTGTGCTTTCATGGGCATGCATGATTTTGTGTACGCACGTGTGCATATATATGCGCAGGTGTGTGTGGTTTTGTGTGTACATGTGTGCACATATGGTTTTGTGTGCATACACATGCGCATGTGTGCATGCACGGTCTTATATTCATACAGTTTTGTGCATGCACATATGTGTGCACATATGTGCACATGGTTGTGTGTGCATGTGTGTATTCGTGGTTTTTGTGTATGCATGTGTTTATGTATGGTTTTGTGTACATGTGTGTGCATGTGTGCACATGGTTTGTGTGTGTACGTGTGTGCACATGGTTTGTGTGTGTGCATGGTTTTGTGCGTGTGCATGTGTGCATATGGTTTTTTTTTTGTGTGTGTGTATTGGGGGGCTGGTGGCGGTAAGGGGGCTCTACGGCGGAGGTCTGAAAGCGTGGTGAGCATCCATCTGCCTCCTGGGTCTGTGTCTGGGCAAGCGGTGGCCGTGTCGTGGAGATGTTCACGCGCGGTCCGTGCAGCCGGCACGCGCGCCCCGGGGCGGCTTCATGGGCAGAGCGGGTTCCCAGGCTCCGCCGCGCCCCCCGGCGCCCTGGTCCTGACGCCCGGCTGCTGTCAGGCGGCCCTGTCCTGCCTGCCCCCCGTGAGACGTAAGCTGTGGTCCCGCTGCCCTCCCCGCGCCCGTGGCCTGCAGTGCCCGGTGCCCGCGTCCCGGACCCGGACCCGCCGCGGCTCTGCCTTCCCTGCGCCTGTTCGTTCCTCCTCGTCCGCAGCGTCCTCAGTGCCGCTCCTCACATCCGGGCACCGGGGAGGGTGTGTGTGTGTGTGTGAGTGTGTGTGACTGTGTGTGAGTTTGTGTGTGTGTGTGTGTGAGTGTGTGTGTGTGAGTGTGTGTGAGTGTGTGTGAGTGTGTGAGTGTGTGTGTGTCACCGTCCTCAGTGCCGGCTCCTCCACATCCGGGCCTGGGAGGGTGTGTGTGTGTGTGTGTGTGTGTGTGTGTGTGTGAGCGTCCTCAGGGCCGGCTCCTCACATCCGGGCCCGGGTGTGAGTGTGTGAGTGTGTGTGTGAGTGTGTGTGAGTGTGTGTGAGTGTGTGTGTGTGTGTGTGTGTGTGTCAGCGTCCTCAGGGCCGGTTCCTCACATCCGGTCCCGGGTGTGTGTGTGTGTGTGTGTGTGTGTGTGTGGCTCTGCGGGTGTGTGTGTGTGTGTGAGTGTGTGTGTGTGTGTGTGTGTGTGAGTGTGTGTGTGTGTGTGGCTCTGAGGGCGTGTGTGTGTGTGTGTGTGTGTGTGTGTGTGTACATCCGGGCACGGGGAGGCCTCTGAGGCCCTGAGGGTGTGTGTTTGTGTGTGTGTGTGTGTTTTGATATTTTCAATGTGGGACACGCGTGGAGAGACGCAGGCCTGGAAGGCAGCCTGTTGGCTCATTCGTTCCACTAAGAAAGCGGGCCATTGAAACCCCCGCGTTGCGCTCTGTGGGTGTTCAGCTTCAGATCTGACCCTGTGTAGATGGACATATAGTTGGGCCACTTCTCTAACGAGAGGGTCTAGTTTATTTCTAACTGTGGGGGCCTCATTTCGTCCCTTAAACCAGTGGTCGGCGAACCCCAGCTCGCGAGCCACAGGCGGCTCCTTGGCCCCTTGAGTGTGGCTCTCCCACAGAATACCACGGGCGGGTGTGCACGTACAGGGTGATGGAACCTTCGTGGCCCAGGCGCAGAAGTCGGTTTTCGGCCTTTGTGTTCACATTTGTGTTCCTGTTTGCTTCCGATTACGCATGTTATTAATTTGTTGGTTCATTCATTCATTCATTCACTCATTTATTCTACAAGTACTTACTCACCTACGTGCCGGGTGTTTATGGCATGGCACTGCTTTACCCAAAACGAGTCTATTTTGAAGAAGTGGTGTTAGAACACTCAAGGAGCCAAAGAGCCACATGTGGCCCGCGAGCCGCGGTTTGCCGACCACTGCCTTAAACCATTACAGAAGTTTCTATACATTGCATCCTGGTAGTTATGAGTATGGCCATTCTTTTTCTTTCTTTCTTTCTTTCTTTTTTTAAAATATATTTTATTCATTTGTTACAGAGAGGAAGGGAGAAGGATAGAGAGACAGAAACATCAATGGGAGGGAAACATCCATCAGCTGCTTCTTGCACACCTCCTACTGGGGATGTGCCCGCAACCAAGGCACATGCCCCCGACCGGAATCGAACCTGGAACCCTTCAGTCCACAGGCCGACACTCTATCCACTGAGCCACACCGGTTAGGGCTGACCATGGCCGTTCTCGATGGTTTTTCCTGCTCAGGGCCAGTCTGTGACTGAGGCTGCTGGTCAGGAACATCTCGCCTGATGAGGACATTGTTCCCTGAAAAAGCCCCAGGCCCTGGGGGCTGTGAGGGGTGAATTACCTGCACCCCCACCTGTTCTCTCCATAGCAGTCCAGAGGGACTGGCTTTCCCAGGATGCTGGGTCATCGTTTGATGCTCACCACTTAGCCCTCACGATAGCAGGTAATTTCTCTCTCATTTTCCATACGAGGACAGTGCAGGCCCAAAGAAGTCAAATCACGAACCCCAACATCAAGCAGAAGGGTGTCTAGGCCTTTAAGGAGATGGCCGTACTGGAGGGTCAGAGGAATGCCATCCATGGGGAATGTTCTCCAGGGAAGCAGCGTGCGGGGAGGCGGACAGCTGGTGGGCCAGGGCTGGGAGTGTGAGGGGGAGGTTTTCCCTCTTGTGAACAAGAAGGAGTTAATCACCTCCAAAGAGGGCTGGCTGCTCAGGGGAAGGCTCCCCAGGAAACGGGGGGCCCTCAAAGGCACGAAGGAGTTCTGAGGCACCGCCTGCCACTTAGCATCACCCGGGGAACGGGTGAAAGTGCCAGCCCCTGGCCTCCCTCCAGGTCTGCTGGATTAGCACCGATCTGGAAGGAGTTTTTGTTTGTAGGTTGCTGGTTGTTTGGGGGAGAATGGAACTGAATTCTATCATGATTTCCATTTCTTTTCCTCCGAAAGAGTTGTTGCTGTTGAAAAGGCAATGCGGGTTGAAAACAGAAATAGGAAAACTCAGGTTTATAAGAGGATTCTTAACGGTGTGTGTGTGTGTGTGTGTTCACATTTGTGTTCCTGTTTGCTTCTGATTATTCATGTGATTAATTTGTTCATTCGTTCATTCATTCATTCACTCATTTATTCTACAAGTACTTACTCACCTACATGCCGGGTGTTTATGGCATGTTTGTGTGGAGGCAATTGAAGACACTTTACCAATTGCTTTTAGGAAGCCAGCATCCAGCATACTCTTTTTTTTTTTTTTTTTGAAAGGAAGTAAATTATAACCAACTCTTCTCAAGCCGGAGTTTCGGCGTACTTTTCCGATCATTTTATGTTAGGAATGGTTATACGTTTTTTTTACCCAATTAGCTACCAACACGGCACAGGAGCCCTCTAATTAGAAAGCACGCAGTCTCGCTTGATGAAAACAGATGAGATCACTGCGAGTCCAACAGGCAGTTTTGGCCTGTTTTCTGTGTTTACTTGGAGCGCGCAGCATCCTTTCATTTGGGGCTCTTTCGTAAACAATAATGTATTTGTTAGCCGGGTATATGTTTGCTATTAGTGGGTCATAAACAAATAAGGTGTGTTTCAAATATTTATAGGCCGGATTCCACCTCCTTCACGGGGAGCATCAAATATTAATTGCCTGGAAGACTTTGACGGAAGACATCAGAAAATAATCTTTCATTTGTCAACGGCGGGTCGTTTTCCACAATCTTGTCTTTGATTTCTGGGTGCAGGGGGTTTGCGTTCCTGAGTGGTGATCCCATGGATTGCATTTTCTAAAATGGTTGAACTTTTATATCTGGTTTAAAACATACCCTACGATGTCTCGGAAAATGAAAGGGAAGAGGTAAAATGTAAATATTTGCACACCGACTTCCAAAATTAGGACGGCTTTTCCCGGTTTTGGTAAATAAGATTTAGGGAGCAAAACATGCGTGGACAATTTTAAGGGGAGGAAGTGGGCTCCTTTATGTAGACCAAGGACTGACCAGTGTAACTGGGAATAATAGTTAACGATGGAGCCTTCTGAATTATCACTTGCTTTTTATATCGCACAAGGCTGTCTAGGGGCCTCTTCTCAATGTTGCCTTGAGAGCGGGACCTGGGACATGACCGTGTCTTTTAGGATATTACTGTGTGGCTGTGTTTGAAGAGACCCAGACACTTATCCTATAGAGGAACGAGCACTAAAAAGCAAAACAAGCCGAAACTGGTTTGGCTCAGTGGATAGAGCATCGGCCTGCGGACTGAAGGGTCCCAGGTTCAATTCCGGTCAAGGGCATGTACCTTGGTTGCAGGCACATCCCCAGTAGGGGGTGTGCAGGAGGCAGCTGATCAATATCTCTCTCTCAGCAATGTTTCTAACTCTCTGTCCCTCTCCCTTCCTCTCTGTGGAAAATCAATAAAATATATTAAAGAAACAAAAAGCAAAACAAAATTCACACAACTAAAAATAAGAATAACCACACTCCTGTTGTTGACAGAGCCCATGGACTTACTGTTTAAACGGCGGGAGCCGGAAAGGCTGAGCTAGCCATGCACGTGTCCCTCTGTTTGTGACCGAACTTCTTTGGCCAGTGCAGCCAGGCGTTGCCCAAGCAAAGGAGTGTCCCTTCCCTCCCTCCTCTTCTCCTTCCCCTCAGTCACGGCCACCTTCTTCGTGGTGTCCGTAGCGTCTATGCGGCCATTCGCCCCAGGTTTCACCTCCCACACCAGGAACGACCGCTCTATCCGGCGTCTTCGCTCCCCTGTGAACGAGACGCAGAGAATATTTTGATGCCCCCGAACCCCACCTTCCGATGTTCACAGACACCGCTGTCTTCAGTCCCGCGGCGGTGACGGTTATCATTCTGCCTTCACAGATGCGGGCACAGATGTTTAGGGAGGCGATCGTGTTTTTCAAGATCACACAGTTGTGAGGAGTTGCAGGGCCCCTGGTGCAGGAGGCTCATTCCTGCCTGTGAGATAAGGCGGGGGGGCGGGGGGAGACCAGGGGAGTGAGAGGGCTCTGGAAATAAAGGGGAGAGAGAGAGAGAGAGAGAGAGAGAGAGACACCTGAGGTCAGTTTGCCTGCATCCCTCTGCCCCAGCCTTTGGGATGGACCACTTTTCACAGGAAGGATGCGGAGGGAAGCTTTGTGTGGAGACAATTGAAGACTGCATGTGGCTTAGGAGGCAGTGGCTTTGCTTACTCACTGACATTCTTTTATTTACTTATATATTTTTTTGGTATAGGAAAAGATGTAAATTTATTGAGAAACAAGCACAGACTCCCACGTGGGGAGGGGGGGAGAGTCCCCCTAACTGACATTCTTTTGGGAAACCCTAACGTTCCTTTTCCTCCTCAGTCTCCAAGACAAACTTGACTCTTCTGTGAAGATGTGTGTGCCTGGTTTCCTAAACTAGTGGCAACAGGCCATTCAACGCACACAGAGGCAGCGAGAGTAGAAGAAGGCCTCCTCCCTCGCCTGACCCCAGCCACCGGGTCCCCTTTCCTGGGGGCCGCCACTTAGGTTCCGGGGACCCTCCAGAGCCACACTCTGCATGCTGGGAGCGTGCTTTTCCATTCCCAGCTGCACGGAGGTCTCCAGCGGTTTACTCCCAGCTGCTGGTGGTTGTTAATCCTCATCTGAGGACATTTTCCCATTGGTTGTTAGAGAGGAAGGGAGGGGGGAGAGAGAGAGAGAGAGAGAAACATCAATTGGTTGCTTCCCACATGCTCCAGATCGGAGAAGGGGATGGAGCCTACAACTGAGGTACGTGCCCGTGACTGGAATCAAACTCTGGATCCTACAGTCTGCAGGCAAGTAAGTGCTCTATCCACTGAGCCAACTGGGCTAAGGCTGCTCCCAGCTGTTTTAATGCAGAGGCTGATCTAGTGCTTAAAACATCTTGGTAGAGTGTATTGCTCTGAAGAACATTCCTACCATTGGGCTACCGAGGTCTACTGACAGTGTGTATTTTC
Source organism: Lasiurus cinereus (assembly GCA_011751065.1). NCBI lineage: Eukaryota > Metazoa > Chordata > Mammalia > Chiroptera > Vespertilionidae > Lasiurus > Lasiurus cinereus. The sequence goes on from JAAGEH010000337.1 coordinate 2,714,766, forward strand.
CTCGATTTAGAGCTTAGGAGACAGATGTGTTTCTTTTTTTAAAAAATATATCTTTATTGATTTCAGAGAGGAAGGGAGAGAAATAGAGAGGCAGGAACATCAATGATGAGAGAGAATCATTGATTGCTGCTTCCTGCATGTCCCCTACTGGGGATCAAGCCCGCAACCTAGGCATGTGCCCTTGACCAGAATCGAACCCAGGACCCTTCAGTCCACAGGCTGACACTCTATCCACTGAGCCAAACCAGCTATGGCTGATGTGTTTCTTTATTTTTTTTCTTTTTTAAAATATATTTTATTGAGTTTTTACAGAGCGGAAGAGGGAGAGAGAGTTAGAAATATTCATCAGCTGCCTCCTGCACACCACCTACTGGGGATGTGCCTGCAACCAAGGTACATGCCCTTGACCGGAATCGAACCTGGGACCTTTCAGTCCACAGGCTGACACTCTATCCCCTGAGCCAAACCAGTTAGGACAGGCTGATATGTTTCTTGATGAAAATTGTTAGATGATGACATACCTGTAAGTATAGTTAACCCATAATTATTTGAACCTTTAACAGTATGACTAATTCTGTCTACCCAGCCCCAGACGTTTGAGTGGGGGTTGTTAATAAATTTTTAAAGCTGAGGGGGAAAAGAACAAAATAAAAAAAGTATGGGGGTTTCTTTTTCACTCTGCTTTTCTCTAACTGAAAAAAGATGTATAAGAAGCTGTATTTTATAGATTGGCTTTTCCATAATACAAACCAGGCTATTTTGGCCTTTAAATAAAAACGACCCTATTTGTTTGAGGAGATTTTTGTGAACATTAAAATCATCCTTTACAAAAATCTGTTTTCATTGTTAATACTGGTCAGAAAATTGAAACCAGAGATCGGCTTTTTCCCCCTGTCAGGTCTGTCTCAATCCATCCATCCGTCCGTCACAGTCTGTAGGGTTTTGGAAGGCAGTTTCTGCGGGCAGTTTGTGGTTGCCTCTGAGTTAGAAGGCTTGCTGCTGACTTGGGCTGCACCAGCTTTCACTGTTCTAAGGTGGGCGCTTCGAGAACGTTCCCCACTGTGACGAAGGAGGCTGGGGAACATGCACCCCTGTTGAAGTGCTGCTATTAAAATCTGGGGGCCTCTCCTGTAGTCCCCCCCTCCCACCAGCCTGCCAGTGCTGCCTGCCAGTTTCCTCTTGATGTACAACAAGTGCTGACAAGCCTAGTGGCCTGTGAAACGAAGTGTGTGTCTGTGGTGTGATTTGTATCTATCTAGGAAGAGGTGTGAATGTTAAGTTCCTATTTATTATTTTACAAATAGTCACCAGGCTCCAGGTATAACCACTCTTACTGGGCTTTAATTAGTCTCCTCAGAGGTTGCCACTTTTTTTTTTTTTTAATTAACATCAAATGTTTCAGGTTTGTGCTCAGTGGTTAGAGCATCTGCCTGCAGACTTAAGGGTCATGGGTTCGATTCCCAGTCAAGGGCACATACCTAGGTTTGCAGGTTCAATTCCTGGCCCCAATTAGGGCATGTGTGTGGGAGGCACTCAATCTATGTGTCTCTCTCACATCCGTGTTTCTCCCTCCTCTCCCTCTCTCTCTTCCACTCTCTAAAAACCAATGGGAAAAATATCCTTGGGTGAGGATTGACAACAACAAGACATGTTCTAGGTTTGCTTTTCGAAAGGCATCTGGTCGAGAGCTCGCGTGCATCCCTCTGCCTGGGGATTCTGTCTGCCGGGGCCGCTTGCCTTCGCCAGGACCGATGCGGTCATGGAGGTGAACCAAGCACATTGGTATGCCCGTGAACCGGAGTGCCTCCTGCACTCAGATGAGCTGATGGGCACCGCAGCCAACTCATGAATGTCTCCAGGAGCTTCGTGGTGAAAGGGCCTGAGATGTTTATCTGCAGACGTGCTGGGGCAGCCGCTGAGGCAGAATAGAGGCAGCCTTCTCCAAGCGGGGCCTGGGCCAGGCAGAGGGTCCGAATAAACGTGCATCTGAGGGTCGCACATTTTCAGTTCTGGAGGCGGTAGGATGGCAGCTGCTGAGGTTCTGAGTGCAACGTCAGACCCCCAGGAGCTCTGCAGGCCACATCGAGGTGCTCAGTGAGAGACAGGGTGTCCTGTGCCGGGGGGCTGTGCCTGGGCGGGTAGTGACAACAGCCCTCAGTCACCTGAAGGCTGAAGGGAACGGGACTTGGAATTGGGCATGGAATTCGTGTCCTTCTCTGCCATTTGTACCCAGGACTTGGCCTTCACTGAGTATAAGTATGTGCTCTTTGGTATCTGACTTGTTTCATTAATGTCAGGGCTCATTCCCGGTGTAGCATGTTTCCTTACTCCATGCTTTTTTACGGCTGCATAATATTCCATTGCACGCATATAGCACATCTCGTTTATTCCTTCACCCGCCAGTGGGCACGTGGGGTGCTTTCACGGGGCAGCTGTATTGTTATTAGGCCCCATCTGGGGAGCTGGGGAGCAACAGGAGTGGATGTTCTCCTGGTTAAATGATGCGTTCTTACGTGCTAGGAGGAGAGGAAGGCCAGGTGCAGTGCCACCGCGGAAAAGATGTGAGTCCTGGTACTCTTATGTATTTTATCTAGGTATCTATGTATATAAAAGGCTAAGTGTCTGCCCAACCAGTTGCTGTGACATGCACTCACCACCTGGGGGCAGATGCTCAATGCAGGAGCTGCTCTGACGCACACAGGCCATCTATAATAATAAAAGCGTAATATGCTAATTAGACTGAGCAGCCAAACGACCTTCTGGATGTCATTCCAGACGTCCTTTTGGACGACCTTCCAGACGAAGCCGCAGCAGCGGAAGAGTCGGCTGCCACGGTGGGTGGGGGCCAAGGCAGAGGCGGTTAGGGGCGATCAGGCAGGCAGGCAGAGTGATTAGGGACTATGAGGCAAGCAGCAGAGTGGTTAGGGGTGATGGGGCAGGCAGGTGAGCAGTTAGGAGCCAGTGGTCCCAGTTTGGGAGAGGGTGCAGACCAGGCTGATGGAGCCCCCTGGATCGAATTTTGTACACCAGACCTCTAGTTTAAAAATAAATGCACCACAGACCTGGTGCTGAGAAACCAATACCTGGCTTGCCCCAAGTGGGATACAGGCCCCGCTACCACCCTGGAACGATACCCCACAAATCGCAGCCAATGCTGCCAAGCCCCCATGCGACCCACAGCTCAGCCTAGCCTGGAAACAGTCTCTGTGGGCACCAGATAATGACATCATGTAGCAATGCCTGGCTTCCTCTCCCTAGCAACTAGCCTCCTTGGAGTTTCTTCAGCCCAGGAACATGGCTTGCTTTATAGCCAGGTGCAACCATTTTACACTTTAACCAAATGTCTGTGAAGTGTTTTCACGTGCCTCATCTCATTTGATCCTTACAGAAGTCCTGGAGTAGGTAGATAGGAGACTCGGTAGAATCCTATTTTTTCATTAGCTGGAAAATGGAGATTTAGAAAGTTTAGAAACTTGACCCAACTGAAAAGAAGTAAGAAATGGTGGACCTGGAAAATGACTTCAGGTTTTCTCACTGAACAGGATATAGTCAAACACTGCTGCAGGTAAATATTTTACCCTCTGTTCTTTCTGCATGATCTACAATAATAATCTGCCTCGTGTTGATATTTGCTACTGTGTTGCTAACAATTACCTGCAAGAGAAGTTGGAGTACTTCACTGGGCTGGAAAAAGTTTAGCTACCTCAGAAAGCAGGTCTAATTAAGCAGGTTTATTCTATATCTATAGAAGGCTAAGTTGCCTTGCACATGCGCGATACATATAAAGCTCTCACTGGCGCACACACGCGTGTGTTTAGATTTGTCATCGCGATCGTGAATTTGGTTGACACTTCATTATAGAGAGAAGGCGAATAGCGATATTAAAATAGTTCTTCTAATTAATTTCTTTCCAATGTGCATGGATCCGTGCCCTGGGCCTCTAGTATAGAATAAACAGCTTGACCTCTGATGCCCATAAAATGCCCTACACTATAGCCGAATGTTCCTGGTCTGTGGTAGGCAGAGAAAAGGTTCCCTAGACCCAGTAGCCTCTGATGTTAATAAATAGTTCTGGCTACAGTGGTGTGTTGGTAGCTCGAAATGACCATGGTGCGGGTATTTACACCTTGGAAATTGGAACACACTAATAATCGTGGCTTTTAGCAGCATAACTCAGATCATCAGGTGTTTTGTGTTTTTTTAAAATTAACTATTTTTATTTAATTTTTAATTTAAAATGTTTTTATTGTTGACAGTATTACAGATGTCCTCCCCTCCCCCTCCTCCCCCAAACCTCTCCTCCCAGCCCCTGCCACAGTCCAGGCCTTCACCACACTATTACCTGTGTCCCTGGGACCCTGGACTGCATGTACATGAAGCCTGACTATCTCACATCCATAACCTAAGAAGTGGTGTGAAAAGTGATATGCCCAGCATGGGTGTTTGGTACACATGAACAAGTTTATTCCAACATTCCTATAAAAAAGCGAAGGACTTAGAATCGTTAATATAATTTTGTCAGACAAGAATGAAGTGGGGAGACTTATATTCTTAAGCTAATACCATGCACCCTGAACTGTGAAACATGGGCCTGTTTGAAAAAGGCATGAAGCCACCTGAGGGGTCTGAATTGAACCTGGTGATCTCTTTATTTTTTTTTTAATATATTTTATTGATTTTTTATAGAGAGGAAGGGAGAGGGATAGAGAGTTAGAAACATCGATGAGAGAGAGACATCGATCAGCTGCCTCCTGCACGCCCCCTACAGGAGATGTGCCTGCAACCAAGGTACATGCCCTTGCCCGGAATCGAACCTGGGACCTTTCAGTCCTCAGGCCAAGGCTCTATCCACTGAGCCAAACTGGCTTCGGCCTGGTGATCTCTTACTGTTCGTTGCTTCATAGCGCCAGAATCCAGCTAGATCAGGAGCCAAAGGTCCAGGCGTGGAGAAGAGTTTACACAGAAACCCACCAAACCAGGTTCTGCCTCGTCGGCTGCGAAGCCTGCATTTTAATCGATCATATTGGCTTTCAGGCATCATGGAACCTGATGGCAAAGCATCCCTGAGAAGCAGGGTGGTCTTCCCCGGGGAACTGCCTTTATTTCTGAGACTGCCCCTCTCTGAGCAGGATGCACTAACAAGGGGAACATGGATTGGGAGCAAGATCAGGAGTGTCTGTGTGACCTGCACAGACTGGCTTGGCTTTTGTGGTCCGGGTGTCCTCATTTTGAAAACCACGGGTAAAAGGGTCTCTGCCCTGGAGTGCATTTGATGGGGATAAAATGTGGAAACTCCAAGTCTGATGCCCCACCTACAATAATTACGCGATGATTTTAATTTTCCCTCTTCTTTTCGCTCCTCCTGTTGGAGGAGGACGGAGCTCACATTTATGAAAGTCGTTTTTGGAGCTCGTCTTTGGCCATCACCTCGGTGACCGACACCTCCTGCCCACACCGGACAGCCAGGCCGGTCTCTCCCAGGTTTCCTCCCTTACCCCCCCTCGCTCAGCCTGAGCTCAGCTTCCGTCTTTCTCCTCTGCCCCCAGAAGCAGTGGGCGTGGCCTCTCTGATAGTGGGGCGCTGAGGGTCGAATGGTGGCTGCGATGCTGATTCAGCCTTGGGGGGAGGCACTCCCACATTGAGGAGTGATTCTGATAGAACCAAGCAAATGCGGGATTGATGGACGATACATATAAAAAAGTGGTTGCAAGTCTTTTTTCCCTTAACCTATTGTGTATTTCCTTTATTGTACTAATTGTCTTAAAAATTCAAAAACAGCCGAGACCGGTTTGGCTCTGGATAGAACGTTGGCCTGCGGACTGAAAGGTCCCAGGTTCGATTCCGGTCGGGGGCATGTACCTTGGTTGCGGGCACATCTCCACTGTGGGGCGTGCAGGAGGTGGCTGATCGATGTCTCTCTCTCATCGATGTTTCTGACTTTCTATCTCTCTCCCTTTCTCTCTGTAAAAAATCAATTATATATATATATTTAAAAAAAGTCCTCTTAAAAAAAATTCAAAAACATACTACACCAAATAGAACACTGAATTCGTTCTGGCTCAGAGACTCGGTGGTACTACCGTGATGTATGCCAGATAGTGTGTAGGTCATAACGCTAGGGAAGTTCAGAGGCTGGTTCTAGAAGCCACAATCCCACCGCTTTATAGTCTCCAATAAACACATAGATTAGGTCTCCAGGGCCGTCGCATGGAGATGTTGTACTCCTTTTTATTGGTGAAATGAGCTGAACGCGCAAGCCGCCTGCACTCGTCTGATATTTCTGTGTGCTCGGGGTTTTATGTCGAAAGCCATCAACATTCAACAGCGCTTTCTATCATTTATTTTCTCGTTGCCGCTGATGGCATTTCCATCATGTCTTTAATTCCTCATTGGAAAACAAAACAAAGAGGCTATGAAAACAAGGTGGTGGCCAAAAGGCTCCTCTTGAAGAACGCGGTCCGGGGGCCTGATTCTTCCTCTTGGGACGGAGGAAATGGTGGGGCTGTAAAATCTCCATTAGCCCCACATCAGCAGCCTGGCCTGCAAGGTCCCCGGTAGGCGGGGCCTGGACAAGTAATAAAAGCCTGTTTTTTCAATGAACTCCTAAGGACGCCCTGTAAGCCCTCGATTTTATGTTTATCCCTCCTGACGCTACTTCTACATGTTTCTGGAGAACAGCGTCTGAAACGTGGTCCATGACACACATTGTGTGGGCCTGGGGGATTGGGGGTTCACTGACCCAATCCAGGGCTGGGTGCCTGCCTGATCAGGTGGCCCGCCTGCTCCACCACCCCGCTCCATGCAGCATGAACTGACTTCAGACACCCCAAATTCGATTTAAGCAACTGTGATCGTTGGCATGCTCACTCTGCCTCCAACAGACAAGAATCAACTAGTAATTTGGGGGACAGGAGTGGATTTTGGAAAGAATTAGCCTGAAAATTAGCCGGAGATGAGTCTTGAAGAGCTGATACACTTGTCATTTCGAAGATTCGGTAGATGGTGGGATGCTCAAGCCTTTTCCCGATGGTGCTCCATCGCAACCTGCCTGGTCCTCGGAGGAGGACGGAGCTGGTTAGGAGACTCAGACCCGGGAAAGCTGGCTGTTTCTGGTGGAAGAGTGACCTGAACCGTCCACCTGCCAGGAGGAGAGACAGGAGGTCCAGGGAGTGTCTTGTTTCCTGTGTTCGCCGTGGTTTCCAGGGATGGCTCTATGTTGGTACTTTCTGTTTCTTACCAGTGAAATCAAACACTGATGAAGCACCAGCTGCATACCAAGTACAGTGGTACCTCGAGATACGAGTTTAATTCGTTCCGTAACCTTGAGGCATGGGAAACTGAGACGCTCGAGTCGAGGTAAACTGGTGGGTCATGTGCAGCCGGCCGATCCGCGCGATTACTCCTATCTCAACTGTTGCTTATATTTCAAAGCAAAAATCGCTCACTCAACGGCTCATATCTCAAAAATCTCGTATGTTAGGGCACTCGTATCTCGAGGTACCACTGTACTGTAAGGGACCTGGACATGGGCATTGCAGAGGCCACGTGTGCATGGAGAAGGGGCATGCCGAGTGGGGATGGCTCCCCAGTGGCGGTGACCTTGATGAATGTTGAAGGAGGAGTTCGTTAAGCAAAGGAGAACCTGGGTGACCTGGGTGTGTGTCACCGTGGGGATGATGGAGATGGAGGGAATGGGTGACATCTGGGTTTTTCAAGCAGGGACCGGTATTTTCAAAATCAGGGGATGAGACCTTCTGGCCCTATTGGGGGGTTGAGGTAGGGGAAGAGAGGAGATTCTCAGTGTGGCAGGCCTGCAGGGGGCGAGTACGGGCACAGCAGGTAAGGAAAGGAAGCAGGGAGCACAGGCCAGGCCTGAGAGCTGTACGTGGTACGAAGTTTGATTGTAGAAGTTCCACTTCCACCTCCAGAGACTCAGATCCCGTTGGTCTGGAGAAGGAAGGTGGGGGTACCAGTCTGCACCTCAGCCAGGCTGGGAACCAGTCACTGTTAGAGCTCAGCTGTGTAAACGAGATCGGAAGACAGGATTGAAAAGAGCCCGCACTTGTAGCTGTGCAGGAGGAGGATGCTGGAGAAGGCCCGGTTTCTTTGAGGAACAGTCAGTGAGCCTCTGAGATGGTCCAGGTGAGAAGTAACCAGAGGCTTCGTGGAGGCAGGGGGGGAGGCCGTGCAGATGATTGGAGGAGAGCATCCAGAAGGCGTGTGGGGTGTATGAGAAGCAGAAAAGCGTGGTCAGACGGCCGCAGAGAGGACCTTTTAAAAGGCCAAGACTGGATGTCCTTGGTTTCGGCACTGCAGAGGGCTGTGGAAGCCAGATCGCCTCCGTTGAAGAACTCAACCTGTTTGAAGAAGCATTCGTGTTCATTCTGATCCAGGAAAGGCGCCTAACCCCAGGGACCTGGATGGGGTTGCAGGTGTGAAGGGGACGGGCTGGTAACGTGGGTCGAGTTATCATCGGTGGTGGAATGATCCGGTTCTCTGCTCTTGAATTTAAGAAGTGGGCGGATTGCCGAGACCAGTTTGGCTCAGTGGACGGAGCGTCGGTTTGCGGACTGAAGGGTCCCAGGTTCGATTCCGGTTGGGGGCATGTACCTTGCTTGCGGGCACGTCTCCACTGTGGGGCATGCAGGAGGCGGCTGATCGATGTCTCTCTCTCATCGATGTTTCTGACTCTCTGTCCCTCTCCCTTCCTCTCTGTAAAAAAAATCAATAAAATATATTTAAAAAAAAAAAGAAGCTGGCGGATTGAGGTTAGAAGCGTGAAAGCAGGTGGGCTGCAGGCTGTTGGCAGGCCCTTGCTGTGTTTTGTTTTTCTAGGCCTGAAGCTATTGAACAGCTCTTTTAACAACAGAATGTGAAAACGTGTGGTAGTCTCCCTCCCTGGGGATGATGTGGCCACGGAAAAAGGCCACAGCTAACAGGAAAAATGATGAGTTTGATTGCTTAATTGTGGACTCCTGTTTATTTGCGCTCTTCCTGTTTCCCTTGCCACATGTTTGCTGAGTTGAATCACGGACTATGCCAAGTTTCTCTCGAAGAGTATGTGTGTTTACCAAAAAAAAGCACTGCAATTCTTGTGCACCCTGAAAATATGAAACACGCAGCAGAAAAGGCAATCTACAGGCAGAAGGAAAGTGTTGCTGGTCCCGCCTTGTTTTTGTGTGATTTCAGTTTTATAAAGAACCACAACTTGCCGAGACCGGTTTGGCTCAGTGGATAGAGCATCGGCTTGCGGACTGAAAGGTCCCAGGTTCGATTCCGGTCGGGGGCATGTACCTTGGTTGCGGGCACATCTCCACTGTGAGGTATGCAGGAGGCGGCTGATCGATGTCTCTGATTGATGTTTCTAACTCTCTATCGCTCTCCCTTCCTCTCTGTAAAAAAAATCAATAAAATATATTAAAAAAAAAAAAAGAACCACCACTTGGGATGGTGGGCGATGGTTCAGATCAGGGTTTTTCAGCCTTGGCACAGCTGGCATTTTGAATGGGTGGGTTCTCCGTTGTGTATCGTAGAATAGCAGCATCCCTGGCGTCTACCCGTTAGGTGTTTGTAGCACCTCAATCGTCCGATTGTGACAACTGAACCTATCTCCTACCCTTACTCAGAGTGCCCTGGGGGGAGGCAGAATTGCCCGGATTGAGAACTCTGGGTTTAAATGAAGTCTCGTGATTTTATCAGAAAATAACCACTTCCCCCTGCTGCCCTGGTTTTATGGAACCTTGTGGACTCGGCGCTGCTTTTTTTTAAATTGCCAGACGAACACTAATGAATGTTTATAAATTCTTCTGTCGAACGTTTATTTAGAAATATTTAAAGAGGAAGGAAAGGCTACTTTACGGGTTGCCTCCCCGTTCATTGGCTTACCCCACTTGCCCGGTCTTTCACTTAGTTCTTGGATCTGCCCTTTTAGTTTTGTAAGGATGGAATTGGCCTTCTCCTGGGCCTTCCACTCCGCAGCACGAAGGTCCGATGCATTAGGAAGCGCCCGGATAATGCTGCCAGTGTAGACCTGGCTGTGAAAATGTCCATTTCGTGTAGGACTCGGAGCCCAGGGTTGGTTTCACACACGACGCCTTCTTGCTACTCTGATGTCCTTGTGCGTATTTTCTCACCTGTAAAGTGACGGGGATCATCTATAGCAGCGGTTCTCAACCTTCCTAAGGCCGCAACCCTTTAATACAGTTCTTTATGTGGTGGTGATCCCCAACCATAAAATTATTTTTGTCGCTACTTCATCACTGTAATTTGCTACTGTTATGAATCATAATGTAAATCTCTGTGTTTTCTGATGGTCTTAGGAGACCCTGCTAGCTGTTCACGACCCACAGGTTGAGAACCGCTGATCTATAGTATCAGTGAGTTTGCTTCCAGTTTTAACTATCTAAGGTTGAAAGATTTTGATTCTTTCTTTGCGTTGGTCCTGACCCCACAACACATCCCCCAATGTAGCGCACCCCAAAATGTGCTTGGTCGGCCACCGATGAGCCATAGACCACTCACAGCTGGTCTACACTTAGATAAGTGCAGGAACGGAGAGTAAACCGTTAGAAATTTTGTGGTGGTTTCTTTTTGTTTTTATAATTCAAGTGTGGGATTCTGTGCGTGTTACATTGAATGATAACACATGAGGCTTAGATTTTGTCCCCGTCTTTTAAGTTCACGTTTTCTAGTAATTCATTTTGATCACAGTTGAGGGAAGTTTTAGTCCACGTTTGATGGGAAGAACAAAACGAACCAAATGGGCCTCTCACAGAGGTAGTTTGCGGAGCGCTGTCGAGTGTGCTTCGGGTATAAAGCTTTTCTTTGCCTGCTCATCCTCTACTGTGGCCAGTAGGGGATATGCAGTATATCACTCCCCCCAGCGTTTAAATAAAAACAAAGGCAAGATAATGCCTGCCTGCCATATTACCTGCCCAGTGTTGGTGGCTAATAGAATTTATTATAAAGAAAGTTGCCTTTCAGGGAATACGAATTAATTCTAAGAGAAAGCCCGAGCTTCTTTTGGATTGCCTGTCCATGTGTCCTCACATAGCTCGTGTGAGTGTTTGGCCTAGGATCACATGTTTGCCTTAGAGCATGAACCAGAGAGCAGTGGGCACAGCCTTCCTTTCGTTATTTCATTCCCCAGAATCCCTTAGGTAGGGCATCTAGCATCATGCTTGGTGGACTGGAGTCTCCATAACTAGCCGATGCTGTGAGGGTCGGCGAAGAAGGAAAAGGTATGGATGTGCGTGGCGTCCACTAAAGAGATTCCCACTGGTGTTTTTGAGGCTGTTCTGTCACCCACACTCCTCCCACCTTCGGGAAAAACCTATTCCGTGGAGTCAGGTGTGGTAGGCTGACGGGCAAAGAGGGACAGTTAAGCAGTAGGGCACTCGACGACTTGACCTTGGTGTTTGCATGTTGAAATAGGGGCAGAGGAGCCACACTTCCAACCATAGTTACCGGAAGCAGAAAACCTCGCTGGATTCCCTGCTCGGAGGACCACTTGCTCCAGTAGCTTTTAGCCCACCTGGAGCGGGATGGTTCAGAGAGGCCTTGCCCCTCCCTGGAGCTGGGGCACAGGAGCTGGCCCTGCCAGGAGCGGCCTGGTGGCCAGCAGTGCCTTCTGGGGGCTGTGTGGCTTTTGTAAGCACCCCCTCCTCCACACTCAGGAGGCAGGAGCTTTGCCTGCCCTATTGGCGGCATAAAATCACCCTTTCTTTCCGTTCTTGTTTTTCTTTCAATCCAGAGGATGAAAATAGAGAACCTATTTGGAAACCCTGCCGGCGGACTTGGCTGGCGTCTCCTCTTGACTTGGACTGAACACGAATTAGATTGGCCTCCTGGTTTCCCCCGCCTCCCTCTCTCTCGGAACAAGTTATTTATTATCCGTGAGAGGCTTGCCTTCGCGGATCAGACATGCACATGGCATGTCTGCGGTGAGTGTGTGTGTGTGAGTGCGGGAAGATTGATGCTCTAGCCCAGATTGCTTTCTCTCGGTTTTCATTGTCGAAAATGCGCTGTGCTCCTTCTGGGTCTGGCGCACGCGTGCATCTGTCGTGTGCGAGAGGTTCCTGCGGTCGAACGTTTTATCACTGTAACACTTCACGCGGAGGAAATTAAAAAATATATAGCGAAAGCGCGGCCCTAATATGTTTCCAATCAGCTGTGTACTTGGGTAATTCGATTTGTAGGAACCAGAGAGGAGAGCTCTTTTCAATCATCCATAATCCGCTGGGAATCCAGACCAGGGTTCCAAGCCATGAAAACGTCTATGGAAATGGGCTGAAGCCCTTTATTATTCCATTTGCCTGTCGTAAGAGGGGTTTGTTGTTGTGACCGCAGCAGATTTCAGGGAAGGAGGGAAGTCTCCTCCCTGTATCCTGGACGAGGGACACTGATGGGAACTGCTGTGATTGGCTCGGCAGGAGTCAATCATTGGCACCAAGAGGCGGGCCCTTTTAGGGCTGCCTTATCCCATGTGTGTGTGTGTCCAGCTTCTGTACTCTGTGGGCTGAGCCACCAGATTCTCACGGATAAATCCCTTTGCCCCGTGGGCTCCTCCTAATCTAGTATGTGGTGCTTCTTCCCTCAAAGTGTCACGCACAGGCAGGCGGGTGTTATTTAGACAAATGACATCAAGATCCAGAATGTGAGCGTTGCTTTGTTATTTCTTTGGAGTTTTCTACAGGGACTTCATTAGCTGGGGGCCTCTTTAGAGCATCTCTGGCCTTTGACTTCTGCTTGTTTCTATGAATGAGCCCGGCTTCTTTTTGCTAGTGAACTCACATGTGGTCATCTATACACGGATCACTTCCGATTTCCTTAATCTGGTTCACAACCTGAACCGAATAAAAGTGAAATATGAAATCCATAGCTCTGAGAGCCGGGAGGCAAGACTTGAGGAGTTTCAGCTGGTGAAGATCCTAGCTTGTCCGGAGACTCGGATCGAAATAGAATTTTGCAATTTCTTCCTATTTTGTATTTCCTGCTTTTAGTCCTTACTATGTTTTGACCTTCCCTCTTGACCTCCAGCAGTTTTGAGTCCACTGAGTCTTACGTGAGATCCCCTTTCATCGTGTTGTTTTAGCCTCGATCCTCCTCGTATTTCACGTGGCATAAATAAAGTCACCCCCAAGGTTATGCATTCGGGCCGAGAGGGCTCATGCACCCATGGTTTTCCATGTGAAAATATCGTCTGTGCAGTTAATCTTCTCAGTAGTCAAAGAATTCATGCAAGTGAAAGCCGAGTGGATATTTTAAAAGCTTTGTTGTGTTTGGGGGAGCAGAGCAAAGCAATTTGATGGGTCCGGTGATCACCCGCCCCGGCTGAGATGACTTCACTTCTTTTGCTTCAAAGATAAAGGGACACAACCCATACTCATCCTTGGCCTTTCTTCCCGCTTCCGTTTCCGGTCTAGGTTGCACCTATGAAGGAAACACCTACAACAGCTCCTTCAAGTGGCAAAGTCCTGCGGAGCCCTGTGTCCTGCGCCAGTGCCAGGTATGGCCCAGCGGTCTTACCCTCCATGAAGAGGGTGTCTGTGGAATCCTCCTCAGAAGTTCCTTTCAGACAGCACAGAGCAAAACAACAGCAGACAGACAACAAAACCCAACTGTATTCTTTTTTTATAAAAATATATTTTATGATTTTTTTTTTACAGAAAGGAAGGCAGAGGGAGAGAGAGTTAGAAACATCGATGAGAGAGAAACATCCATCCGCTGCCTCTTGCACACCCCCACCCCCCGGGGATGTGCCCTTGACCAGAATCGAACCTGGGACCTTTCAGTCCACAGGCCGACGCTCTATCCATGGGCCCAACTATATTCTTGTACATATTTTTTTAAAATATATTTTATTGGTTTTTTTACAGAGAGGAAGGGAGAGGGATAGAGAGTTACAAACATCAATGAGAGAGAGACATCCATTAGCTGCCTCCTGCACATCCCCCACTAGGGAAGTGCCCGCAACCAAGGTTCATGCTCTTGACCGGAATTGAACTTAGGACCCTTCAGTCCACAGGCTGACGCTCTATCCATGGAGCCAAACCGGTGAGGGCCCAACTGTATTCTTATTTATTATGGCATTCACTGAACCCAGACAGGACAGGCTAGGTATTGTACAGGACTTGCTTCTAGAAACACACAGCGAAAGGGTTCACCATTGTTGCCTGAGAAAACCCCTGGAAGATGCATATGTCCTTGGGGAGAATTCATGACTTCCTGTGAGCCGACTTGAAGCAAAACACAAATTCCTGTGAGCAGAAAGAGGTACTGTGAGAGGTAATACTTTCCTCCTCTGATTCAGAAACGTTTTGAATCGGAGCCAATCTGAGCACTGTGTTCGGTCAAGGCCGTGAGTACACTGCCATGTCCATGATGTCAACCCAACTCATTCGGGAACCACCGTGGGTGGTTCTGTGCTGTCTGAAAGGAACTCTGAGGAGCCGGCTGTGGGTGACGCTTGCGGAACTCGGATGGAGTGCTGACCCCATGTGGCTCTCAGGGTGACAGGTCTGAAACACAGCGAGATAAACAAAAGGACCAGTGCAGACTCTCAGTGTTCAAAGTTCTTTTTTTTTTTCCCCTTGAAAAATGCTCGTTAGACAGTGCTCACTGAATTTGGAGATAATTTTAAAAGTCTTCTCTGTAGAGAAGGTGCTGTTAAAGCATTCTACCCCGGGCCCCGTTTCACTGTCCAAGCATATGCTTTTGCGTTTAGAGGAGAAAGGAAGGTTAGTGTAATAATGTATATTCCTCTCTGATCTTTTTCTTAAAAATATGTTTTTATTGATTTTTAGAGAGAGAAAGGGAAAGGAGAGAGAGAGAGAGAGAGAGAAACATTGATGTAAGGTGGATCAGTAGCCTCCTGTATGCATCCCTAACTAGGGATCAAGCCCACAAACTGGGTATGTGCCCCAACCTTTCGGTGCACAGGATGATGCCCAACCAACTGAGCCACACCGGCCAGGACTCTCTCTGATCTCTCTCAAATATTGACATTTCGCCTGGCCAGAGTGGCTCAGTGGTTGAGCATCAACCCATGAACCAGGAGGTCACTCATTTGATTCCTGAGCGGGGCACATGCCCAGGATGTAGACTCAACCCCCAGTGGGGGTGTGTGTGCCAGGAGGCAGCTGATCAATGATTCTCTCTCATCATTGATGTGTCTTATCTCTCTCTCCCTCTCCCTCCCTCTCTCTGAAATCCATACAAATATATTGTAAAAAATTATACTGACATTCAGTTTTACTGAAATCTGAATTTTACCTACTCACAGTCTTATTCAATGCCCACAGGTGCAGTCATAGCGGACAGAGTGTAGTGTAGCAAGAGACTATGTGTCTCCCTTTACATCTATGCCCTGAGTGGGTTTTGAGAGCAAACTTCTTTGCCCAGAAATGTCCGGTTGGCCCCCCTGGGAGCCCCGGATGAAGGCGACGTGCTGTAGATCTTGGCATGTGGCTGCTCGAGGCTCAGCGGCCTGCTTTCCTCTGCCCGGGCCTCAGGTGACGCTGATTCTGAAAGCGTCTAACTTCCCTGGACCTCACTCTCATCCCCCGTGGAATGGGGCTGGGACTGTCTCCCAGGGTGGTGGCAAGCAGTGAGGAGGCTGGCGCTAACACCACTTCAGGTTGAGCCTGCGTGTCCCGGGTCCAGCGAGGTACCAGACAGATAACAGCTGGTCCGATGACCTGGTGTATTTCCATTGGCCTTGAATTCGAGTTTATTTCTTAGATCCACCTACCAATGGAGTTCTGGTGGTGAAAAATTCACCTTGATTTTCTGCTTTTAGTTTTTTGGTGTTTTTTTTTTTTTTTTGCTGGAAGAGGATGCTCTGAAGATGAGACAGGAAATTCATGCAAACCTGAATTCTCCATCTGGATTGCAGATCATAAAGGGAAATGGAGCCCTAGCTGTTTGCATGGCTTCGGTTATGTAACTAAAGCACAGATCCCTTTTTGATGTATATTACAGAATGTTGGCAGCTGTTTTTGTCTTTCCCCTGGTGATATAGGTCACAAGAAACCCCACCGGTGGTGGCCGCCTCAGGCCTGACAGATACGAAGACGTGTAGGAAAGAACCCTTTCTTGTTTGATTGAGATGCGTTAGTGACAGACATGATGAAGGAAAGCATCTAGTTATTAGATGATTACATTATTTGTAGCCTGTGCTACGCCTCCCCTCGAAATAAGACCAAACAAACAGCAGACACACACACACACATCCATGTATGACATAGGGAGGGAAGATGGTGAACATGCTTCAAAAGCCCACCCTAAAAATTAATTTATGTTGACATTGAAATACTAGAGTCCCTGGATCAGTTTGCAAATGGGTCACTTGATTTCACTATTAAGACCTGAAGTCTGTCTCTGGACAGAGGTATTTGGAACCTGAAAATCGTTGTATCTAATCTCTTCCGTGGATGCTGGCGAGCCAGACTCGAAGAGAGGCAAAGTGGAATGTCTGAATTGTGGAGCTGGCCTAGGTATTGCTGGAAGGGTTTAGGATTTAGGTCTCCAGATGCCCATCTGGGATATTATTGTTCATACTCTTTGTCTCAGGATTAATGGCTTAAAGTATAATGACAGTGATAGAAAATACAGTTCAGTGTTGAAAAGTTAAAAGTAAATTGTGAATGCACAGCAAGGCACTGCAGGCTACTGACTGACATCAGGGTCTTAAACCCTAGATTTATTTATTTAAAAATATATATTTTTATTGATTTCAGAGAGGAAGGGAGAAGGACAGAGAGAGAGAAACATCAGTGAAGAGAGAAAAACCATTGATCGACTGCCTCCTGCATGCCCCCTACTGGGGATCAAGCCTGCAACCAGGGCATGTGCCCTGACGGGGAATCGAACCGTGACCTCCTGGTTCCTAGTCCCATGCTCAACCACTGAGCTATGCTGGTCGGGCTTACACGTGAGATTTAAAAGAAAGTCGCTGAAACCGGTTTGGCTCAGTGGAGAGAGCGTCAGCCTGCAGACTGAGGGGTCCCAGGTTCGATTCCAGTCAGGGGCATGTGCCTTGGTTGCGGGCACATCTCCAGTGTGGGGCGTGCAGGAGGCGGCTGATCAATGTCTCTCTCTCATTGATGTTTCTAAGTCTCTCTCCCTCTCCTTTCCTCTCTGTGAAAAATCAATAAAATATATTTAAAAAAAAGAAAGGAAGAAAGACAACAGGGCCACAGAGAAGGAGTAAGTTGAGGGGGAGGAGCTAGCCTCGGTGGGCTGAGCCAGGGAGATCTGACCTCATCGGGGCCACCTTGTACCTCTGGCCCTGACACCACTCTCGCTCTGCACGTTTGTGTTGGGACTCCTCTCCCGTTACCTTGGTGACTTTCCCAAAGTGCCTGCGTCTGGCGCGGGGAGCCTGGGCTGACCTCGCTCTTCTCTCTTCCAGGAAGGCGTTGTCACCGAGGCCGAGGTGCGGTGTGTCGTGCACTGCAGAAACCCCTCCAAGCATCTGGGGACATGCTGCCCCACGTGTCCAGGTAAACTGGGGGGAACGGGGAGGCCACAGGTCCTGCTGGACCCCCTGAGCTCTCTCCAGGATGCCTGGTGCTCCCCTCTTTCAACCCGACTGGTCCTCCCTTCACCTCTGAGCACCCAGTGGGTTTCGAGAGCAAACTTCTTGGCCTTGAAACGTCTGGGGGGCCTTCCTGGGAGCCCGGGATGAAGGCCACGTGCTGGAGGTCTTGACCTGTGGCTGCACAGGCTCAGTGGCCAACCCCCACCCCCAAACCCCACCCATCCCCACCCCCACCCCCGGGCCGCAGGTGACGCTGATTCTGGAAGGAGAGGCTGTGGCCTTCCCTCGCTACCAGAAATGTCGTGCCGGCTTCAGCTCGCAGTCCCTGGGCCAGAGCCGGCCTCGGCGATGGAGTCACCAGATGTTTGCTGCAAACCAAGCGCTGTGTCCCCCAGGGAATGCAGGCTTGTGCTGGTCTCCGCTGGCCGCCTGGCGCAGCGAGTTGGGCCCAGCTGACCGTGGGGGGCTCCTAGCTCTCAGTGGCTGAGGGGCTCCCTCTCCCCTCTCCCAGCAGGATGACCAAGGCCTCCTGCACCTCCGCTCGCCCTTAGGTCTGAGCCCTTAAGCCCCTGGCCCATCCTCTTAGACCAGCGGTTCTCAACCTGTGGGTCTCGACCCCTTCGGGGGTGGAAGGACCCTTTCACAGTGGTCGCCTAAGACCATCGGAAAATGCAGATATTTACATCACGATGCATCACAGTAGCAACATTTCATGGTTGGGGGGTCACCACCACATGGGGAACTGTATGCAAGGGTCGCGGCCTTAGGGAGGTTGAGAACCACTGCCTTAGACAGCTGTGCTGCATTTGGGGTTTTCCACGGTGTTTTTTTCTCCTGGGAGGTGATCCTCACAGCTCCTTCTTGCCTTTGAGGTTAATCTCCAGAGAGCCCTCTATTCTGCAGGCCTGCCTGGGACAGGGCTATGGCGACACAGGGCGTCGCTTGGCTAAGATGAGGCTCCCTGCTCAGGTGCCTCTATGCAATCTGAGCCATATCCAGGCCCGAGTCCCTTCCGAGGTCTGGTCTCTTCTCATCTTTGAATGACATAAGGGCCGGGCCCTCGCCACTGCTTCTGAGCTTCCTCAGTTCCCTGCACAGTCTCTTCTCATTTTTTAAAAATATGTTTTTATTGATTTTCAGGGAGAGAGGAAGGGAGAGGGAGAGAGAGAAACATCAATGATGAAAAAAACATTACTGATCAGCTGCCTCCTGCATGCCCCCTCTTGGGAATCAAGTATGAAACCCAGGCTTGTGAATTGTTGGGAATCGAACCATGACCTCCTAGTTCATAGATGGATGCTCAACCACTGAGCAATACCCGCCGGGCCCTGCACAGTCTTTACTGAGCCCATCTTCCTTTTCACAGTAGACTGCTGTGACATATTATTGGGTGAGCTTACAGGAAGACCAAATACTGGTTGATAATTCTTTCCATAATCACCTGTTTTTATTTTTAATATATTGTATTGATTTTTTTTTTTACAGAGAGGAAGGGAGAGAGATAGAAAGTCAGAAACATCGATGAGAGAAAGACATCTATCAGCTGCCTCTTGCACGCCTCACAGTGAAGATGTGCCCACAAGCAAGGTACATGCCCCCAACCGGAATCGAACCTGGGACCTTTCAGTCCACAAGCCAACGCTCTATCCACTGAGCCACACTGGTTTCGGCCATAATCACCTTTTTCTTCTGAATGCACTAAATATGCTTTGTATCATGTAGCCATACTCTTATATGCCTAAAAGGTCTTAATTAAGTTAGATCACTAGTTTTGGGGCTGCACATTAACATCGCCCAGGAAGTTTTAAAAAATAAATCGTGAAGTGTAGGCTGCATCACAGAACAATTACATCAACATCTCTGAGGGTGTAACCCAACCCTCCCAGGTAATTCCCAGCTGGAGATTGATAACAGACCAGTTTTGTGTGTGTGTTTTTTTTAATGCTGTATAGGTTTTAAAATTGTCATAGCTCTTAAATATGAATTCAGTCATGTTGAGTAGACTGTTGTGTTACTAATACAGAATCAGTTGAGCACATAGAGCATTCCTCTTCTGTCAGGAGATACTAATATTTTTCGGCTGCCTTTGAAAGCATGAGGGTCTAGACATCAGAGGGACTTTATTTCAGCAATTGAACTTATCATATTGGAGCAATGCTTCTCCCCTTTTGTTTCTGGTTGAGTTCCCAGAAGGAAAAGGTGAACTCCATGATTGTACCTCCTACACTATGGAATGCACTTGCCCCAAGTTCCTAGACTCTAAGAACTAGAGGAAGGAATGAGACCCAATGGGAATCAGACCTATGAGTGCGTAAAGGCCAAAGGTGGGGTTAGGGTGTGGCTTCTTCTCTTTCATGGCCACCATATTGTACTACCTCCCACCTCCCACCTCCCACACACCATGATAACTGTTCTGTGTGGTTCCAGATGCCCTGGGAGGCATATCTGTAAAGTTAGCATGCCAGTGGCACACACGAGGCCCTGACAGCTGGGCAAGCTCTGTGCCCTCCACTATGGGGTCAGGGATCAACTGTGCACTCCACCGGTGTTGCTCAGCATCAGTCAGGAGGTCATGGTTCGATTCCTAGTCGGGGCACATGCCTGACTTGTGGGCTCATTCCCCAGTAGGGGGTCTACAGGAGGCAACCAATTAATGATTCTCTCATCATTGATGTTTCTCTCTCTCTCCCTCTCCCTGCCTCTCTCTGAAAATCAATAAAAACAACTTTGCTCCCTCCCCCGCTTTCTCAATTTCAAAGGCCAACCTTTGGGATGCAGATCAGAGGCCACATCTAAAACGTGTCACCCTTTGTCTTGGGAAGATGGTCTCAGCCAAGTCTAGACAGGAACCCTCAAGGGAAGCCTTGGGACATGTTCCTTCATAACCCAGACTGGCATCTGTCGGTGATCATGGGATGGTTTTTCCACATAACGACAAACATGCATAGTCTGTGGTCAGCTTCTTCCGGAGACAGATTTCAGGGCATTCGTGGTTGTCTGCTTCTTCCTTTCCTCCTGAGCCTTTGTTCAAAGATGGTGAGTTGTGACGGGAACAGTTTGCATGGAATTTCTATTTAAAATTCTCTCTTGAAGTTGTCAAACGCAGATTGTTGTGGTTAATCGTGTCAAACGTAGATTCTTGTAGTTAATCACCTGGAAATCTGTCTGACAGAATCAGTGGTACAAACATGTGAAAGAATGGAAGACCCTTTGTTGGCAGCGTCCTTTGAAAAGAGATGACCTGGTTCCTGCCTTTATGAACCACGCTGACCTACGGCCAGGTCTTCCTGATCAATGGGAACAGCCAGGAGGTGGTGGGAGGCTGGATGTGGGTATTAACAAGACTTCACAAGCAGTTCCACTCAGTTCTTCGGCTTCAGAATTAGTAGTGTTTGTCTCCGCATCTTTCAGTGAACAGAGGGCTCTATATCTAGCTTTAAAGTGAACAAGTCCATATATCCTTTCTGATTTATGCACCTCAATGTTCATAGCAACACAGTTCACCATAGCTAAGATTTGGAAACAGTCTAAGTGCCCATCAGCAGATGAGTGGATCAGAAAACTATGGTATGTCTACACAATGGAATTCTATGCCGCTGTAAAAAAGAAGAAATTCTTACCATTTGCAGCAGCATGGATGGACCTGGAAAGCATTATAGTAAGTGAAATAAGCCAGTCAGTGAAGGAGAAATACCACATGATCTCACTCACTTGTGGAGAATAAAGAACATTACAAACTGTTGAAGAAAAATAGAGGCAAGGAAGCGTCAAACTACAGCGGGAAGGTAGGGGAGTGTTGTGTGTGTGTGTGTGTGGGAGGTTGTAAGAGATCAACCGAAGGACTTGTATGCACGCATATAAACAGAAACAACAGACATAAGACATTGGGGGCGAGGGGACAAGGGCAAGTGCAGGGGGCGGGGAGGTGGGGTGGGTTAGGGTAGACTGGAGAGAGGTTGAGGGGGAAGAGATATATGTACGGTGGTACCTCGAGATACGAGTTTAATTCATTCCATAACCTTGAGGCGTGGGAAACTATGAGACGCTCGAGTCGCGGTAAACTGGTGGGTCGTGTGCAGCCGGCCGATCCGCGCGATGACTCCTATCTCAAATGCTGCTCGTATTTCAAAGCAAACATCGCTCCCTCGATGGCTCGTATCTCAAAAATCTCGTATGTTAGGGCACTCGTATCTCGAGGTACCATTGTACTACTATTTGTAATACCCTTAAACAATAAAATAAAATAAAAGAATAAAAGAATAAAGTGAACAGGTCCAGCAGCCAGATCAGGTGGATGAGGGTCATGCTTGTTTCTTCTGGGAGGAACCAGCTGCTGCAGGCCTCGGGGCGGGGGGGGTTCTGTTGGGGAGTTCGGTTGGCGGGTCTGGTCCACTCACTCCCAGGGGCAGGAGGCCTCTTTCGCAACAGCCCCCTTTGCTGAGCGTTGGCCGCGGGACCGTTGCCTCCAGCGCTGTGGGTTTGTGGGGAGTGACCTCAGCCATGCTGGCACAGTGCCTCCTGAGTATGGACCTGAGGAACAGCTGACAGTCCTCCCAGGGTCTGGGTGATAGGGGATTACTGGCCAGCTATGCTCTAGGTCCGTGGACGGCAAACTGCGGCTCTTGAGCCACATGCGGCTCTGTGGCCCCTTGAGTGTGGTTCTTCCACAAAATATCATGGCCTGGGTGAGTCTGTTTTGAAGAAGTGGCATTAGAAGAAGTTTAAGTTTAAAAAACGTGGCTCTCCAAAGAAATGTCAATCGTTGTCCTGTTGACATTTGGCTCTGTGGGCTGATGAGTTTGCTGACCGCTGCTCTAGGTCATTTGTGAGGTTTGTCCTGATGATCTTTCTGAATAGGAGGCACCTCCTGGGCTCTGGTCCTATTTTTATCCAGACGTGGGATAACACAGCCCTTGGGACTGAAAACCTATGGGTACCTCCTGACCTACCTTTGTGTCTTCTTGTGCTGGCGCCTGGCTATCTGTACAGTGTGGCCAGTGGGTCAGAACGGAGTTTCAATCCCAGCTCTGCCACCGGCCAGCTGGGAGTGTTCCTTCTTCTCTCAGAGCCATGTCTTCCACTTTTATGGGCCCAGTGACACCAGTCCCTACTTGGTAGGCTCGCCGGTGAAGATGGGGTGAAATCATAGGTATGGCGGGCCTGGGAGAGGCTGGGCCATTCCTGCTACTCACCGAGCCTCAGCTCTTTAAGTCGTTTGCTATTGAGCTCATTATTGCAGTCTCTCACTCTCACGGGGACTTCTTCTGCTTGTCTCCTCTGGTCCCCCTGGCCGTGGTCAGTGAGGTCATGGTGAGTCCACTAATGTGCACTGGTCCCCCTCCGGCTGACCTGGCCTAACCTGTGATGTGCTTTCAAGCATCTTGAGATTTTGGGGCCCATGTCAATCTTTTGTATTCTCTTGGTCTTTCTTTTCTTCCCTCCCTCTCTTCCTCCTTCCCTTTTCTTACTATGAAGCAATATTGTCTTCTGTTTAAAGAGGATGCTCTTCTAGATCAGTGGTTCTCAACCTTCCTAAGGCCGCAGCCCTTTAATACAGTTCTTTATGTTGTGGTGATCCCCAACCATAAAATTATTTTTGTCGCTACTTCATAACTGTCATTTGCTACTGTTATGCATCTTAATGTAAATCTCTGTGTTTTCTGATGGTCTTAGGAGACCCTGCTAGCTGTTCTCGACCCACAGGTTGAGAACCGCTGTTCTAGATGGAGGTGTAGAAGGGAGATGGGTGAGCAGTGGAGAGAGAAACAGGGGCACCCCGAACAAAGGCTGCTGCCCTCATTCCACACTCTCCTTGCTTTCCAGGCTGTGTGTTTGAGGGTGTGCAGTACCAGGAAGGGGAGCACTTCCAGCCGGAAGGAGACAAGTGCACCAAGTGTTCCTGCATTGTGAGTACTGCCTGTGGGGTTCAGGGGTGCTCCTTTTGGTTCATTGCGGCTGGGACTCGGCGCGAGCAGCCCTGACTCCTTACAGCCTCTCCTCCTCTCCCTCCTGCTATGGAACGCAGGGGAAAGCTGGTGTCTCCGCGACAGGTGTATCGCCCCATCTTGGCACTGTTAGCATTCGGGGCTGGGTGGGTCTTTGTCGCGGCAGCTGGCCCCTGTGCCATTGTAGGATGTGTAGCAGCATCCACGTTCACTGTCAGTTTCGACAGCCAACCATGTCTGCAGATATTGCCACCTGTGCCCTGAGAACGAGATCACTCCTGATCGAGAACCGCCGGTCTAAGGAATGAGGGGGAGAGGTTGATTTTTCTCCACTTGTCTCTTGTTTGGGAAGACACGGATTCTCTGCTCTTTGGGCAAAGAAGCTTCTGGCTGAAGCAGCTGTTGAGTTCTTTAGTCAAATGGGAAGCAGATGGGGTCAGCTGGCCTCCGTGCATTCTGGGTGGTGAAGAAGCTGGTCTAAAGATTGGTCAGTTGCGTTGGGGGGATGGGCAGGAGGAAGTGGCCCTAAGCTGTGGGTTCAGGGTGGAGGAGGGATGGGTGAGGCAAAGCCGCAGACCTGCCTCTCCAAGCATTGCTGACTTGTCGCTCACGTACCCAGGATATTTTCAGAGGGCTTAAGAACGAGAAAAAGACCTTGGCTGATGTTATGATGTGGAGGGGATCTTTTTTATTGATGCCTTTTAAATTTGGAGTAAAATCATTGGTGATGACGGCGGTCACAGTGATGACGGGAACCTAGTCTTAGCAAGCCATTCCGAGTTATTTACACCATATATTTTTAAAGCTTTTAATCTTTGGTAATAAAGAACATACCGCGCGCATCTCAGAATATTAAAAATAATGGGGAGCTCTAGCGTCGTAATTTCACCAAAGTAGAATCATATGTGGATCGTTGTAAATCACAGCATTTGTCATTTCTCTACATGTCTTTCCTCTCCCTACAGCACATACAACCTAGAGAGTCCCGAGTAAAGTAAGCATGACCCAGGGTGAGGGGGTTTTGTAAGGAGAAGGGGGAGAGAAGAAAGAAGGGGGAGGGGGACTGGGAAGGAGAGGATATATGTGTGTGTGTGTGTGTGTGTGTGTGTAAAATATAAATAATATGAAGTATGTAATGCACATCAATTGTAACAATATATAAAAACCAAGGTAATTTACTAATGAAAATGAACATGATTCTGCATATGTAGATTCCATTTCCATGTAGATAAATAGCTTTGTGGGTTTTTTTTTATGTAGATCATTTCTATTTGCTATTAAATATTGCTTATGTTTTCCCTATTGGCAGCTGTACCAAAAGTTTGCTGATAGTTTTTTTTAAGTATCTCATTTTTGGGGGTAGATTGAGGAAAAACAAGGCACCCCTAAGTAGAAAATTTTCAATTGGCACCTAAACAATCTTTTTCAGAACGGTATGCCAAGGCTGGCAGATGAGCGTTCTTGAGGGATTGGGGGTGGGATTTAGGATGTGAAAAGAGGATGGAAGATCCTGTAGGTTTACCAATAACAATCTTGAGACGTAGTTTCATATTGGGGAGCGGAAGTGAGTTTGGAGATCGTATGTGGAGGGACACAACTCACATGCACTCAAGGCATTCGGATTCCAGGTGTTTCTAAACACAGCACACCTGAGGACCAAGCTGGAAGTCCGCTCTCATTTTTGGCTGAGGAAGTAAAAATTCACAGACGTTGGTTTCCCAAGCTTTTCTGCTCAGAGTTCTCTGCAGACCTGGATTCTACATCACTTTCTGTACCTTCTATCTGACTTCCCCTGTTTTTAGAGTCCTAACCCTCTATTCTTTCTAGTTCCCTTTGCTGTGCTCAGCACTTTGGAGTCACCAATGGCTCTGATGTCCATCTTTCCACTGATGGGACGGGTGGCCGAGAGGACGGAGCTGTTCCAAGTTATTTACACCATAGATTTTTAAAGCTTTTAATCTTTTGTAATAAAGAACATACGGTGTGCCTCTCAGAATATTAAAAATAATGGGGATAGGCTGAAACCTGTTTGGCTCAGTGGATAGAGCGTCGGCCTGCGGACTGAAGGGTCCCAGGTTTGATTCCGGTCAAGGGCATGTACATTGGTTGCAGGCACATCCCCAGTAGGAAGCGTGCAGGAGGCAGCTGATCGATGTCTCTCTCTCATTGATGTTTCTAACTCTCTATCCCTCTCCCTTCCTCTCTGTGAAAAATCAATAAAATATATTTAAAAAAAAATAACGGGGATAAGACACTTGGGAGTAAGCTTGGGTCTGGGAGGGCCATCAGAGCAGTTTTTAATTTTGAGGATACAAAACATTTTTTTTGCAGCTGTTATTTATTTATTTATTTATTTTTTCTTTATTGATTACGGTATTCCATAGGTGTCCTTATCCCCTCTACAGCTTGTGATTAAAATAACCTTTTTTTTTTTTGGTTTTGTTTTGTTAATCGTCACTCGATATTTTTTTTTTCATAGATTTTTAGAGTGTGAGGGATGTGGAGAGACAAAGAGAGAGAAACATCAACGTGAGAGAGAGATATCCATTGGTTGCCTCCCGCACTTGCCCTGACCAGGGCCGGGGATCCAGCCTGCCACTGAGATCCATGCCCTTGTGACACAGCACACTAAAACCAGGCCTGTCTTCTCTTCCAAACCGTGCCATTGTCGTCCTTTAAAGCCACCAGCCCCTTCTTGCTGGGTAAGAATAACTATGGTTAGCTAGACCTCCCATCTCTACAGATAGCTGTCTGCCTTTCAGCGCTGCCTCTGGAGTTGTGCACCTGTGAGGAATCCTTCGTGAATGTTACCTCTCTCTGATAAATGCATCTCCAACTCTTCCAGGTGTCTCTTCCCCCTTCTCCCCCCCAACCCCCGCGCAGTAAGACTGTCTATGTCAGCTGGCTTGTATTTCATATCCAACCGCCTGAGTGATACCCTCTCCAAATTTGGGAATCTCTGTCCACCCGTGCTTTTGTGATGTGGTGACGGAGGGAGGCGGGTCACTGGAGGGACCCCCCATCTCATTGAGATGGATTCTTCAGATAGCGAAACAGATGCCTGGCCCATGACTGTACGTCCTGACTCGGGTCGCGGCGGTCTATATGGCGGGCATTCCAGACGGCTGAGCGCATGCTGACATCTGAAGATAACGGGAGAGCGTTTCACAATTCCAGCCTGTCTCGTTCCAGAAGCGGAGCGCCTGACATTTTTAGGTGTGAATATCATCATGACTCATGTGAAGAAGCCTTTCCTAGTTACTTGGGAAAGCGGATCAGCCCCATCTTCTCATTAGATAAGAAAGAGAGAGCGAAGAGCATCCCTCTACCAGGGGGTGCGGCCCGGGGTCCCTCTGGCTGTTCCCCAAAGTTGTCTGAGTCATTTCGTGTGTCGTCCTCACGACCTGAATAAGTCCTATATTTAGTTTATTTTTAATATGTTTTTATTGACTTTAGAGAGGAAGGGAGAGGGAGAGAGAGAGAGACATCAATGATGAGAGGGAATCATGGATCGGCTTCCTCGTGCACACCCTACCCTGGGGATGGAGCCCACAACCTGGGCGTGCGCCCTGACAGGGAATCCAACTGTGACCTCCTGGTTCATAGGTCAACCCTCAACCACTGAGCCACACTGGCTGGGCTCTCTATTCATTTTTTTTTAATTTTAAGTGTTTTTATTTTATTTTATTTTTTATTTATTTTCCCCCCTATTGCCCTTCCCACCCCTCATCCATCTCTCCCCACCCCCACCCTCCCCTATTGCCCTGTATCCACCGGCCATGCCTACACACACATGCATACAAGTCCTTCGGTGGATCTCCCATAGGCTCCTCCCTCCAACCTCCCCTGCCTTCCCACTGTAGCATGACAGTCCGTTCACTGCTTCTTTGCCTCTGCATCTGCTCCCCCCCCAACCCCCTGATTCTTGTCCTTAAAAACATCTTGCCCCTGTAGGCTAGAAATAAACCCACCAGAGCAAAAGAAAAATGACTGAGTCCCAATTTCAATGTCCGACAGCTCTGAGTCCCAGTTTCAGTGTCAGACAGTTCCTTATGTGCACATGTCCTCAATGGTATCTGGATACCGGACAGATGGTGGTGATGCTGGTTGGGTCCTGGGCATTTTTAAAGGGACAGAAGGTGACTCTCTCCGAAGGCAGCAGGAAAGCATTAGAGTTGATACCAAGCACCGGTGAAAGCACACGTCTGCCTCTCTCTGGCTTAACCTTGGCCTTTCGTTACCTGCCTCCGGGAAGAGCACACGGCTCTGCCTGCCCGCCTCTGCCAGGCCATTAGCCAGGAACGGGGCGGTGGCCGTTGGCACAGACCTCTCGGTAGCATGTCGCGTCTCCCGGGCCTCCGCGTCCAAAGACCAGCGTGCCACCGAGAGGTTGCTGCCCCCTCCTCACCAGAGGACCGTTTGAAGATGCCTGCGGGCTGCTGGAAGCCGCCAGGGGAACCGGCCGAGATCAGTGACTTCTGCTGACAAAGGCGTGTGACGTGCCGAGGATTCCGACAGTAAACGGGGCTGGTTAACGGGCTGGCTGCGATGAAGGGGCCCTGCTTTATGGGCTCGGGCGGCCCCGGAGTCCATAAACACCTTTGCTCTCACTCACACTCCGGAGATGGAGACGTGCCGTCTCCCGGGAAAACTCTCTCCTCGGCCGGTGGGGTGGCGGGAACGAAGGGAATGGAGATGGTCGTGGTACGCACCCCTCGGAGAGCCCGTCCCCCGACCGCTGCCAAGGTCTGTGGCCTCCTCACAGGCCCTTCCTTGTCCCCTCTGCTCCGGCCTCCGGGCAGAACCTCGGACCCTCGCTGTGCCTGGTGGGGACCCGACCTGCAGCCTCGGCCTCATCCCAGAGCCGGTTAGAAGTGCAGAATCGGGGGCCCCTTTCCAGACCCATTGAATGGAAATGGGGTTCCACAAGCTTCTCCGAGGATTCATTTGCCTAAGAGGATAGGAGGAGTACAGGTCCAGTGTTGCATGGCCTTGATCTAGGCTGCTTTTTTATTTAAAATATATATATATATCTTATTGATTTTTTACAGAGAGGAAGGGAGAGGGATAGAGAGTCAGAAACATCAATGAGAGAGAGAGACATCGATCAGCCGCCTCCTGCACGCCCCCTCCTGGGGATGTGCCCACAACCAAGGTACATGCCCTTGACCGGAATCGAACCTGGGACCTTTCAGTCCGCAGGCCGATGCTCTATCCACTGAGCCAAACCTGTTTCGGCTGGAGCACTTCTTGTCAATTGCATGGACTGTGGATGACTTCCCCGGGGACCTCTGGCTTGAAAAGTGTTCTCAGAAATCGCGGCTGTGCTCGGCAACCAGAAGACGCTGGGGCAGGAAGCTCCCGCTGGTGATCAGGGCCACGCCCGGGCTTGACCTTGGCCTGGAGGAAGGAGGAGAACCTCTGAGCTCTCCCTGTCCCAGTGTGCTGGCCAGCAGCGCCGTGGTCACACAAAGGCCCAGCCCTGCCAGTGCTGTATCACCAGCCACCCCGCTGTTCCTCTGGCAAGGCTGGGGACCCCAGGCTGGGGACCCCAGGACGGAACCCTCTCGTGGCCTCCGTCTTACTTGTAATGTGCAGTCCAGCGCATTTCCATGGCAGGCCGCCTCTGCGTCTTCTCTGTCCAGGGGGAGGCATTTGGCTCCATCTGGGCAATACATCGGGGAATTGAGCAATTACTGAGTGAATGAGATCAATGTGGGCCCCAAACCCGCCCAGTCATCTGCAGAAAACCGTGCTGAGACGTTGGTGTTGCTGCTGCAGCGTTTCGTTTGGCATCACGGATGTTCCATCGCTCTGAGGACAGGATGGTCTTGGTGGGGGATAGTCCATGGGGGTCGGGGGCAGGGCGGGGGCTGTTCGTTATGAGCTGGATAGCATTGAACAATTAGGAGGAGCCTCCAGCTCGCTCAGGAACTGGCCGGCGCTCGCGGTGTTTTCGGTTGGAGGGGTCGGTGCAGTTGTGTTCCATCCGTCAGCCGAGGCTTCTGTCGGAAGATCTTCTGCCATGCCATTTTCTTTAGATTGAGGCCAGCTATTGTTGGGGATGGGGGGTGTTGGACTGTTGCTTCTTCTTTTTAAAAAAAAAAAAATATTTTATTTTTTTTACAGAGAGGAAGGGAGAAGGATAGAGAGTTAGAAACATAGATGAGAGAGAAACATCTATCAGCTGCCTCCTGCTCACCCCCTATTGGGGATGTGCCCACAACCAAGGTACATGCCCTTGACCGGAATCGAACCTGGGACTTTCAGTCTGCAGGCCGATGCTCTATCCACTGAGCCAAACCGGTCTCGGCAGGACTGTTGCTTCTTAACGGTACCATCCAAACGACCTGCCTGGAAGACCAAGTTGAGTTTGTTGCTTTTCTGGGGTCGTTGATCATGATCTTGACAGAGCCTTAAAAATAGAAGGAAATGTTTCTGAAATCAATAGGGGGCCTAATTTTATTTGATGTTGAAAAGATTGGGAATGATTTATGTTTTTTTTAAATTCTCTTTTCAGCCCTGCCTCACGTGTTTTCGGGCCAAATCCAGAATTTTAATCCCTATAGATATGTCTTTATTTTTTGTGTGTGTGGTTTCTAAGGTTCTTTATATAATTTATAGTTGAATCGCCCTGTAAAGTTATTTTTCTGCCCAGGAGCCACCAGCCTAAGAATGAGTCAATAGGGAAAACAGTTAGAAAGAAAACTTCTCATATGGCATTTGAGCAGTTAGTAAAAAACACACAGTTTGGAAAGGAATCAGCAAATGATTTAATTACAGAGACATTACTAATAACAATAGCTATTTTACTGAGTGTATGCCCTGGGCCAGAGGCTTTAATGTTCGTTTTCAAGATCGGTCTGCAGCAAAGGAGGCATTGGACCCATGTTTTGACGAAGAAACTGAGGTTCTGATTAGTTGAGTAGTTTGCCTCGGGAGAAAGAGCTAATAAGAGCTGAAATCCTGAGCTGCCTGGTTAAAAAGCCACATCTCATTCCTCTCCCATCCTCCATTCCTCCCCACCAACCAATGGATCCTGGGATAGTATGTATGAGTGTTTTTAGCCATTTGAAAGTAGGAAACGCTACCTGGATCTATGGAGTGAAGAGCAACCAGATACTTTGAGGGAGAAATAACGGTGACGTGACATGAGCATCGCAAAGAACCCCAGTTTTGGTGCGAGAGATTCTAACACATGAAGATGTGAATTCTTCTTCCTCTCTCTGAAGTTCACAAGTCTAAGCCGGTTTAAACTCATACCAGATTTCAGCCTTGGGCGCTCAGCCGAGTGCCTGTCATCGTGATGCCAGAGCGGGTGAAGAAGGCATATCTGTTACCCTCAATCAGCTGGAGAGTGGAGACACCGCATCTCCACGCCAAGAAGCCGTGAATACACACAGAACATGTGATCGTTGCTGGGACAGAGCCAGTCTCGTCTCTGCTTCCGAAAAATGGATAGGAATGCATGTTTGTTTGATGGGAACCATCTATGCCTTCTCAGAGTCACCAGTGACACTGAAGCATCGATTAGGAAGGCCTTCCTTGGAGATTCTATACCTAGACATGTGTCTCAGTGGTTCTGCGAATTAAGTGCATCTTTCTGGCCGGTTGAAGGGGCAGTTGTGGAATTGCTTTATTTTTTTTTTATTTCAATATTTGATATTAAAACATAAAAACTATGACAAACCAATGATCAATTTTAAATCATTGAATGATTCCCATTATTGAACAGAATTAAGCAAAAATGAATGAAAATATGTGGCTACTATGTTTAACTCTGGAAAGAACCACAAATAGCAAAGCACCCAGAAATAAAAACTTTTTGGGATAAGGAACTAGCCGTTTCATTAAATTCAAGAAGAAATTAAAGCATTATAAAAGAAAGCTAAAGATTGGTAACTATTATTTCTTGTACTCTTGTGCACAGCATTTTGCATTTAATATTTATCCATTTTGGCACAGCCAGCATGGCCAGGGGTTGAGCATCGACCTATGAACCAGGAGGCCGAGGCTCAATTCCCAGTCAGGGCACATGCCCAAGTTGCAAACTGGTGTGGGATGTGCAGTCAGCTGGTGATTCTCTCTCATCATTGATGCCTTGATCTCTTTTTTTCTCTCTCTCCCTCTCTGAAATCAACAAAAACATATTTTAAAAAATTTATCCACTTTGGGGTTTTACATTATATCCTGTGCAATTGCTTTCGAACAGTTGCCTTCTCCTGTCTCTCCAAGAAGCAGTAAATGTGCATTTACACATTTGAGTGAAGTTTGGAATAGACATTGCGAGCTGGTAGAAGTATGAGCTCAATCGATAAAATCCTATTCGATTGTGTCCTTGTGAAAATTATTCCTTTTATCCACCCCTCACATCCCCGCTCTTCCTTTATTCTCTTAAAGGCCCGCCACACTACCAGCCCCTCCCATCCCCTGAAAATCCCAGGAAAGATACCACTTTTAC
The DNA here is from genome assembly GCA_011751065.1 of Lasiurus cinereus. Lineage (NCBI taxonomy): Eukaryota > Metazoa > Chordata > Mammalia > Chiroptera > Vespertilionidae > Lasiurus > Lasiurus cinereus. The sequence continues at coordinate 2,746,714 of JAAGEH010000337.1, forward strand.
TAAATGCTGAAGAGGTTTCCAGCGCGTTATTCATTCCTCTTTTCATCCATCACTTGTGAGAAGTGGTCATTTATTAATTAACTTAACAATAATTGAATGTCTCCTGTGTGCTAGATGCTGTATCTTAGGCGCTGAGCACCCAAAGATGAAGGGATTTTATTTTTTCTCTACAGATAATTACAATGCATGGGCTTAGATATAATTCTTAAAAATGAACCCCAAATGAAATCATTCGGCAGCAAAGCTGTGTATGCTATGTGTAAGGTAGTAAATATATGATACGTGCCAACCATAAGATATATGGTAATTACAAAAAAATCCAGATATATGGAAAACAGTAATAATTCTATAACTCAAAGTTAACCACGGATGATATAATTTGATATATTTTCTTCCAATCTTTTTTTCTTTATATTTACGTGGAGTCATATATCTAGATAGAATCACATTTTGTATGTAGTTTTGCATCTTGGTTATTTTCATTTAATATTATATTGTGAACACATCTCCATTTAATTAAAGAGTCATTATAAAATAATTTTTAGTATTTACATAATATTCTATCAGTATACTGGAATTAAAAAAATAAATGTGTTGGGGTGGCATTGGTTAATAGGATCATATAGGCTAGAATTTATTTATTAAATTTTCTGGTATTAAACATTAATGCAGTTTCAGTTTAAGCTATTAGGAATGATGCAACAAACATCTTTGAAAATTAATCTTTTCTTGTTTCTCTGAGTATTTCCTTAGGCTAAACTCATAGAAGGATAATTAATGAGTTAAGGATACAAACATTTTGAGGGAGGCGTGTGTGTGTGTGTGTGTGTGTGTGTGTGTGTGTCTGTATTGCTACAATACCTCATATAGGTACATACATGTATATACATGTATATCTTCCTGCCTCAAAACTGTTTTTCCATTTCAGAATCTTGTTTTCACTGGTGTTTGGATTCTAAAATCGAAAGTTTTTCATACGTTTATTAGTCAGTTGTGCTTCTGTCAATTGTGTGTTTTTATTCCTCATTTCCTATTGAGCGGTTCAAGTTCCATTGAAGTCAGTGAGTGCAGTATGGATATGAATTTTCTGGTAGTTCTGTGAAGGTGTGTTTTGAAGAACACTGAAAAACTGTGTGCACTTTGAACTTAGTGTGTATGTTGCATGTTGGATAATGGCAGAGTCTGCCTAAATCCTGTGTCTTCGTCCAGCCTTTTCTCCTCAAATCTCGATCCAAACATATTAACGAGGAGAAAAGTGAGTCAACATTGTCAGCTCCCGAGTTTCATTAGTCCAAGACTTTTCTTTCTTTATGCTCCTCTCCATCTCCGAGTCCCTCATTGAGAGATAGTGACCTTGAAGATGATGGTGATCCTGTTCCTGTACTAAAACGATGCCACTTTGAGTTCCCACAATGCCTCTTGCCTTCCCCCTGGCTCTGTGGCCTCCGCCTCTCTCTGTCTTGGCCAGGCCTTCGCTCTCTCTCTCTCTCCTGGCTCAGAGCGAGGAGTGTTTGAGCTGCTTTCCAGACCTAATCTGATACTTGGGCTCTCGCTCCCATGTCTTCCTGCCTCTTGGTCTTCTTTGTTTTCGATTTTAACTGAAAAAATAGTGGTTGGCTGCCTCCTACGTGCCCCCTACTGGGCACTGAGCCGGCAACCCCGACGTGTGCCCTGACCAGGAATGGAACCGTGTCTCTCTGGTTCCATGCTCAATCAGTGAGCCACAGAGATGTTAACATTCTCGAGGACGCGCCCCGTGTACCTCACACCTCTGAGTGTGGTCTCTTGCAAGTCATACACAGAAGAAAATGTTGGACTGAATGCCCGGCCTTAACCCTTTTTAATTCAATTATTTATGTTTTGGGGAATGAGTTATATGATCTAGAACTTTCTTCTTACTTGGCTCTTGGTTGCAGTCTACTCACTGCTTTTCTTTCAGTGACCATGGTGACATGAGGATTTATGATAAGTCTGTAGAGAAAGAGCATCCAATCTTAAGCATTAAAAAAAAACCACCTGTTGAAAAAGCTCCAGAGTAGCTGTGTGAAGGGGATGGGGTAGGATAGGATCGCAAGTATAAGGATGCATCTTCCTGTGTGTGGGAGGAAGAGAAGTATTAATAAAGGAAAAAGAAATATTCTATTTTGTCAGCAAAATCAAATGAAATACAGTGATACAGTACTGTACAATATTTCTTCTTTTTCTCTATTATTATCCCGATTTTTGTTCTGGTTTTTATTATTTTACTAGAGCCCAGTGCACAAAATTCATACATGGGGGGAGGGAAGAAGGGGGAGTCCCCTCAGCCCAGCCTGCACCCTCTCCAATCCGGGACCCAACTGCCAGTTTAGGCCTGATAGCTGGGATCGGGCCTGAACAGGCAGTTGGACATTCCTCTCACAAGCCTTGACTGCTGACTCCTAATTGCTCACCTGCCTGCCTGGTTGCCCCTAACTGCCCCTTTTGCCAGCCTGGTCACCTCTTACTATCCCCCTGTTGACTTGTTTGCCCCCAACTGCCCCCACTCTGCTGTCCTGATTGCCCCTAAATGTCCCCCCTGCCAGCCTGGTCACCCCTCAAGGCCTCTCTGCCAGCCTGGTCACCCCATGCAGCCTGCTTGTTCAGTCAGTTGGTCGTCCCTCACTAATCTCCCTGCCAGCCTGGTCATAGGCAGTTATCCTGTGAGGGTGTGATGGTCGATTTGCATATTACCTTTTTATTATACAGGAATAGGATTTTTCAATTGTATTTTTCCAATAGAGTTGACATTCAGTATTATGTTGTATTAGTATTAGGTGTGCAGCGTCATGGTTAGATGAGACCTTACCCGTTTTTTAAGTGGGAGCCCATGGGTCTGCTCCTCTCTTCGTTGCCTTGTTTCTGCTTCCTGGTGTCAACCACCTCCCCACCCACACCTCTACCCCTTCCCCTTCCCTCCCGCTTCCACTTCCCTTTCCCGATAATTTCCGGTCCTCCCTAAGCTTGGATTCTCATCAGGAATCTGCCATGATAGCCCGTGTTAATAAAGCAGCATAACTCATTGTCATGGCTATCCTGGTGTCTCCTTGAATAACCATCCCAGAGTGCCGCGTACACTGGATGTTCAGGAAATACTTTCTGGATGAATAGATTACACAGTTTGGCACCTTTTAAATGTCATTCAAGTGTTCGATTTGGAGGGTGGCAGGGTTTTTGTGGTCCCGTGAATGGCTTCAATTATCACTTCCTTTGAGTGGAATTTTAAATGGTACCACTTGTCAGCATCAGCCACAATGGGTTCAGTTCTCCCAAAGATTGGGGGGCACTGAGCCGCAAACACAGGAGAGAATCATTTCCCCCGTATACGTCCAACACAGCTTTCTAAAGCCCATCTCCGAGTCATCAGCGTAAATCACCCCCATCAGCCCACCAGAGCCCTCTACCTGGGGTACAGAAGAGCCAGCGTGAAAAATGGAGCAGCCTTTCCTGTTTAGAAGGGGGCCAGGCCTCCAGGATCTGGGCGCAACTTCTGTGTCAGGAGACCGTGAAATCTACAATGGTACCTCGAGATACGAGTTTAATTCGTTCCGTAACCTTGAGGCGTGGGAAACTATGAGACGCTCGAGTTGCAATAAACTGGTGGGTCGTGTGCAGCCAGCTGATCCGCATGATTACTCCTATCTCAAATGCTGCTCGTATTTCAAAGCAAAAATCGCTCGCTTGATGGCTTGTATCTCAAAAATCTCGTATGTTAGGGCACTCGTATCTCGAGGTACCACTGTATAAATGACCTGGAATTATATCCCGTGTCAGATGCCTCGGTCATGTAATACCTCGAACTACTGCTTCACTCCAGTGCCTCTCTGATCTCTGAGACACATGACAGGACCGGACAACACGGTCCCAGTTAACAATGTCATGTTCCAAATGTCCTGTGTAAGGACTTTTTCAACTTCAATGATGGCTGGAACTAAACAACGGGAAAACAGACACATTGATCAGGAGTAAAAAGACACCCCTTCCGTGAGGGGGAGAGGCACCTGTTTTATTTTTATTTTTTTAAAATATATTTTATTGATTTTTTACAGAGAGGAAGGGAGAGGAATAGAGAGTCAGAAACATCGATGAGAGAGAGAGACATCGATCAGCCACCTCCTGCACGCCCCCCACTGGGGATGTGCCCGCAACCAGGATACATGCCCTTGCCCGGAATCGAACCTGGGACCTTTCAGTCCGCAGACCGACGCTCTATCCACTGAGCCAAACCGGTTTCGGCACCTGTTTCCTTTCTGGTCGGGTTAAACAGACATTTGTAATGTAGCCAAACACCAGCCAAAACAGCTCTGCATTACCAAGAGCGAGCCCTCGTTCCCACTTGAAGAACTAACATTCAATAATTGAAAAATGACTTTCTAATTTCGAAATGAGAGTGGAAATTTACTGCCACCGAATCAGCACGGACGCACGTCTGAAGGTTTTCATCCTTTCCTGAGACGAAACCAGCTTCCAGCCCGTTTCCCCAAGTTCACTGCCGAGCTGTGCCGACGCCCCGGGCCCTTGCCCCGCACCGATTTCGAGCCGGGGACGGTGATGGCTGGATGACAGGACGGACTGTTCCTGACATCGGTGGGAAATGAGCGTCTTTTCAGTTTCCAGTTCAAGAAGAGGCGAGGAGGGGACCCTGGAGACGCTCTGGTTTTGTTATTAGGGTTTCAGCATCCACAGAATTCATAAACAACGGACACAGCTGTCTCCAATAACGCGGCCTGCCGGCGGAGCGGGCTGAGCGCACGCCAGGAACAGCGGGCTGCGAGAGGATGACTCCTGCCCAGAGACTGTCATCCGCGGAGGCAAGAGTGCGCTTCTAACCCAACGGGCTGTTCCCCCGCAGTGGCCATCGTGAAGTCAGGTCATCTGGCCCAGCGCTGGGAGAGGGGGAGGGACCGTTTCGGTATTTGCAGAAGCCGCCCGTTTGCTGCTGTGTGGCTCTGAACGGGCCCAGCCGTGAAGATGGGTCCCTCGGGGGCATGGCTGTGGGCGAAGGATTTCAGCCTTGGTTAGCCGAGGCCTGAGCTGACCCGTGGGGTAGCCACGGGCCACGCGTGCTGTTGAACTCCCCACACGGCTGGTCTGACAGAAGGCTGTGTGTGCCCAAACCTGTGTGGCTCAGTGGATAGAGCATCGGCCTGCGGACTGAAGGGTCCCAGGTTCGATTCCGGTCAAGGGCACGTACCTTGGTTGCGGGCACATCCCCAGTGGGGGGCGTGCAGGATGCGGCTGATCGATGTGTCTCTCTCCTCAATGTTTCTAACTCTCTATCCCTCTCCCTTCCTCTCTGTAAAAAATCAATAAAATAAATTTTAAAAAAAGAAAGAAAGAAAGCTGTTGGTGTGACACACACAGCAGAAGTTACCTCCATGGCAGTTATGAAAAGAAAGAATGGGAAGCCATTTCTTGGCAAAAAAAAAAAAAAAATAATAATAATAATAAAAGAAAAACTAGCCAGGGACCTTATGATTTCTTCTTATAACCAGAACATACCTAAGATTATGGCAAACAGGACTTACGAAGCCATCCCATATACGATGCAAAACAAACAGGAGAAGGGTCCTTTGCTTCCGGTTGTAGAAACAAAATAGAGGATTTTAGAGAATCCACTGCCCCCGCCATCTTTTTCTTGATGAAATAAAAGAAGTTTCAGCCGGGGGTGAGGATTTCATGCGTGGGGTGATGAATACAAACCAGCTGGCCTAGAAACCCGCACCTAGCAGTTGCCTTCTCTTTTCCATGGGACCAATTATGTTATATTTTATTTTATTTTAAAAAATATATATTTTATTGATTTTTTACAGAGAGGAAGGGTAAGGGATAAAGAGTTAGAAACATCGATGAGAGAGAGACATCCATCAGCTGCCTCCTGCACACCTACTACTGAGGATGTGCCCGCAACCCAGGTACATGCCCTTGACCGGAATCGAACCTGGGGCCTTTCAGTCCGAAGGCCAACGCTCTATCCACTGAGCCAAACCGGTTTCGGCAACATTCATGCATTCTTCTTCTTCTTCTTTTTTAATATTTTATTGATTTTTTTACAGAGAGGAAGGGAGAGGGATAGAGAGGTAGAAACATGGATGAGAGAGAAACATCGATCACCTGCCTCCTGCACACCCCCTGCTAAGGATGTGCCCGCAACCAAGGTACGTGCCCTTGACCGGAATCGAACGATGCTCTAGCCACTGAGCCAAACCAGTTTCGGCAACATTCATGCATTCTTAAGGCTTTTCTTTGGAAGTAGATCCTTAGGAATTCTCAGACGTTAGCCACCCTCCAGTTGACTGTGTAACCGAGGCAGGTTGGATTACCTCCTCTGTCTTTGCAAACCCACAAGCCACACACACAGACCTCTCCCGTTCGAGGTTAGACGAGTCCTTGAGGATGTTATGAGCATGCGCGCAGGGTCAAGGCTGAATGGGAGGAGGGGGTGTTGTTGTTGGCTGGTCGCGTGGGGAGCAGTGCTTACCATGGGGTTGTGCAGCCAACCGGTGCGATGTGATCCTCCCGCTGCCGAGGGCCTGGCAGACGCCGGGGTCTGGCGCAGTGGCCGCCTCGCTCTGCAGAGGACAGGCCAGTCTCGTTTAGGAGCCAGACATCTTTCTGTGCTCTGACCCATGTTTTATTTTTTTCTCCCAGAAGGCCTTGCTCCGAAGGCCTCAGCAGGAGGGGAGGGTCCTGTGTCAGGGACCCTCTCAGGACTTTGTGACTTGTCGTCTGAGGTTAGCGAGGAGCCATCTCTTTCCTCCCTCTCTGCCTGCTCTCAGTTTCTAGACATAAAATTGGCCATGGCCATGAATAGATTTCACACGAAGTCACTCTTTCTTGCTGTGGAGCGGCCTCTTCCCATTCACTCTCTTCCATGTTCCCAGAGAGGAAACCAAAGCTTTGTTGAAAGCTTAAGAGTCCAACCTCCAGATGGAAGTTTCTAGGTGGTAGTCTCATTTTGACTTCACCATATTTGCCTGGGACCGGGATGTGGTGGGTTTCACATGCTAACAACATGGGAGCTGGTGAAGGAGAATTTAGAGTTCTAAGGCAAGAGGGTCTGGTGGCTACTTTAAAATTTGGTGCGATCGTTTGGGATTAAAACCAACAGCCCAACTTTGAAAAGATATGTCTTCTCCCCATAAAAAAGCATCACCTAGAGGAAGATGTGGTCTTGAACCTGATTTTTAGTGTACAGTAACTTTCATACATTCAAATTTTGATGCGGAAAAAGGCTTTACTGTATTTGCTGCTATACACTTATCAAATGGCTCTTCTGAATTCACTCAGAGAAAGGATGTTTTGTTTGATATTAGATTTCCATTTCTCTTAAAGAGCCTTTCCTCCCGGGACCCTCAGCTTGGGCCTTACCATCTAGATGAGAAGACAAATATCTAGTAGCTGCTCAACTCTGACCTTCCCACAATCCTCACTGAATGAGACAGATGCTTTTCAAGTACTGATGTCAAGCTATGTGTACACCTGGGGTCTGAGATGATGAAGAGGCACGGGGACAGGGAACCCTTTTTATTCCCCAATCTCTCTTTGGATCCTTCCTTCTGTTTCCTTCTCCTTAAGACCCCTTTGTCCTCTTCCACCTCCTCCGAACTTCAAAGGTGACCATGGTTGGAAGTAAGTTGGAGACCTTTGCTAACCCTGTAGTCGGGGGTGTAATATCCAGAGCTTCACAGTTAAGATCTGAAAGTTTCTCATTTGTCTGGCACAAATTGGCTGATGATGGTGTTCTTTTTTCTGATGGTGATTTCTGTAACAAACCCATAAACCCCCTCATATTCACATGCTGAGTGCCCAGGAGGGAGAAGTGGAGGTGGGAAGGAGGATTGGGGACGCCTTGAACTTTAGGAGCTGTGTGACTCGGATATACCAAGTCTCAAATACCCTCATGACTCTGGCACATGTTGGGGTGGGAGGTGAGACATTTACCCTTCTCCCCCTCTTCTCCCAGGGTCAGCAGGTTGAACAATGACTTCCAGCTGCAAATGCTTTCATACAGCCATCCTTCCTCACACATCTCGTAAACCACATGCCGCTCCAGCATGCCATGTCTTCTCACCTCCATGACTCAGAACACTGGTATTTCATGTCTGCAGGCTTCTCCTTCTGTTTCTTTTCTAGACACTTTTGAAAAGGAGCTTAGCTGTCATCTCTTGTGAAGCCTTGCCTGGTCGCCCAGATTACTTGCTCCTTTCTCTACATGCACTCTGTACATGTTCACTATGACATCTATCACGCTGTTGTGTAATTTTGTTTCTGTTTTCTGCATTTTAGGGATACTCATCGATGTCATGGTATTAGGAAGGATAGCCTCCATTTTTTTCATTGAGAAAATTCAACAGCAAGAATCTTTGTGGTCAACTTAAATAAATACATTTTGGGGGGTTTAGATGGGCTAGTCCAGTGGTTGGCAAACAGAGCCGCAGTTTGCTGACCACTGGGCTCGTCAAAAGCATACATTTTAATGTTTAAATGATTAATTTTGCTATTCATACATACTTAACACCACTTGTTATATGAAATGCTCTTTAGAGAACATACCTGTGCTATTATCATATCCCAGAAAACAGTTTTATTCAGACTGATTACATGCATCCTCATCATGAATCTTAGACGTTGGTAGGGGTACTCTTTGAGTCACATCTTGGTTTTCCAGAGTAAATCATCTTCATCTCATTTATGTTGTCTGGGACTCAGTACTTATGAAGTCCATGCACTCTGTTGTCACAAGAACCCACTGATAGGACATTAGAGATATTGGTTTCTTTCACTCACCTCTAGGGTTACATTCATGTGTTGAGTTTCACCATGCAACTACATGCTATACCACTTTTTAATGTGACCCCATAAAGTTTTGTCTAGGATAATAGTCTATGCTTATGAAATGTGAACTTTTGCTCCGGGAATAATCACCTTGTCTTTGTTACATTTCTTTTCTTTTTTACTGATTCTACTTGGTGACCTTTTAGTTTGTATTGATTAGCATACATTCGGGCTAATGGGTCTTACTTAAATAGTAATTTAGAAAATTCCTTCTTAATAAGAGAGATTTGTGAATGTTTCAGTTTAAGAAGAATCTCTTTTTCTGAAGTATCATTTTGAGTTGAAAACAATCTCTTCAACTTATAGTGTGTACGTGTGTGTGTGTGTGTGTGTGTGTGTGTGTGAGAACATGACTTTTTTTGTCTTACGTTTTTTTTAATCTATGTACTGATTCTAGTAAGGCTATCTGTTAAAAAATAAAGAGGTTAACTTAGCCATTGTTAACATATCTGTCTTAGATCATGGGAAGATGATAAAACCAGAGCATTTTTTTCTTTTTTTCTGAGAATTGACCAAAGCCAGCTTTGAAGTCATACACACCATTGACTTCTTGTTTGGTTATCATGCAAGTTACTTAAACTCAAAGAATATCTCGGTTTTCTCCTCTGTAAAAAAGCTGAGGATATGTACTTTTCAAGACAGTTACGAAGTTTAGAAATCATTATACACATGCGCACATACACAGGCATACATGCATATACTGTGTCCATATAGATTCTGTGCATACATATAGATTCTGGCACCTGGGGCGTAGTCCCTGGGTCAGCAGCCGCAACCCCTGGGATCTTGTTGCTTTTCAGTCTTGAACACGCTCAGCATCGTCTCAGGCTCTTATTAAAATGCAGGTTCTGACGCTCTTGGTCCAGTGACCAGCCTCGCGTAGCAGGGATCAGGAACGGTGCTATCCCTTTAAAAATGTATTAGAAACTCGTTCAGCCGTCTTGGAAGGCATCCTTGAAAGGAAATAAAAAGCATACTTCGCTTATGCAAAGTTTCACGATGTAACTGAGCTCACTCACACTCATCCCACGAGCGCGTGTGATGAGCGGCAGACGAGTCAAAACTTCCATGAAAGGAAAACCTGATAAACCAGAATGTAAATAAGGGTTTTGCTGTTTCCAGTCGGTCAGGGCGAGAAAGGCAAGTTCACCCTGCACCTTAACATTTCACTGGACCCGGACAGGCCACCCATTCCAGAGATCTGGGCCCTGCTTTGTTGAAAGGACGGCTCCTTCGCTCAGGTTTGACGTTGCTGGAGATAATGAAACATAAGAGCCACGTCCGAGCCTCAGAGTTTGGGGTGGAAAGCCAGCGATATTTCCCCCGTAAAATCTCCTTGGAAAAGCTTTCAGATCTGAGTCAGCCAGGGTGAACCCGTTTTCGGAGCGCTTGTTTCTGGAAGCATTTAATTGAAAGGAAAAACCCCAAGAATGCAGCCCGAGTTGAATGTCACGCGGCAGCAGGGAGCCCCTCGAAATAGCAACAACGGGGATAAACGAAGCCAAATGAAATCTGCAAATTATTAGGAGGAGATCGGTAAGGGGCGCAGAAACCTAATGAGAGGGAAGGAAGGGAAGTCGGTTTTCCAACACAAGCCCTGCGCTGAGATGCTGTACAAAGGAAGGCTGGGAACAGGAAACGCCTGTGAACTCAAAAGATGGACGAGGCTGAGCGTTCGGAGGAGGCTGCCTGCTTCTCCTGGCCGTTTGATTGCCTCCGAGAGATGCTGGCCTCAAAATCTCATCCCCGTGGTCGTCCTCAGTGCAGCCCCGAACGCTTTCTCGCAAAATATCCAAGGATGTGCTCCCGAGAAGCTGCTTAAAGCATGTACAGCCTTCCTGTGGCTCCATCTCCTTCCCCTCCCTGCATGGGACCCTGGCTAGAGGTGGTCAGTTGGGATGATTCTCTGGTCTGTGCTGGTCACTCTCCACGCCTCGTGAGGTACAGGCCATGGTACTGCCCTCCTCCCTGAGAGGGAGCGCTCACTGAACACGTGTTGAGTGGAGGGAGTGAGTGAACACTAACTAATAGGTTAACCCAGTGGTTGGCAAACTCATCCACAGAGCCAAATACAGTGGTACCTCGAGATATGTGTTTAATTTGTTCTGTAACCTTGAGGCGTGGGAAACTATGAGATGCTCAAGTCAAGGTAAACTGGTGGGTCGTGTGCAGCCGGCCGATCCGCACGATGACTCCTATCTCAAATGTTGCTTGTATTTCAAAGAAAAAATTGCTCGTATCTCAAAAATCTCCTATGTTAGGGCACTCGTATCTCAAGGTACCACTGTACCAACAGGACAACGACTGAAATTTCTTTGGAGAGCCACATTTTTTACACTGAAACTTCTTCTAACGCCACTTCTTCCAAATAGACTCGCCCAGGCCGTGGGATTTTGTGGAAGAGCCACACTCAAGGGGCCAAAGAGCCACATGTGGCTCGCAAGCCACAGTTTGCCGACCTCTGGGTTAAACCATCAGAGAAAGGCACACGGTGTGGGTCTTTACATGTTTCCTTTTCCGAATATGGGGAAATGGAGAGGCAAGGAGAGACCGAACAACCCGAGAGAGCGAGCCGGGGGGAGCGTTTGGAAGAGGCCCGTGTTGTTGACGGCGGTGACAGTGTGGTCAGAGATGCGAGCTGTGCTGGTGGCTCCGCGGTGGAGAGGGGAGGCCGGGGAGGGCCCTGGGAGGCCACGATGGCTTTAATGTTTGGGGGTCACCGGGAGGAGGGAGGAGGGGTGTCCTTGAAATAAGACATGCGGTGCTCTGTACATAGGGGAGGCCAGTGTCCCGTGTCAATGGCCCTGGAAGGCGTCGCTGCGATGCGATGAGTTGGGGCCAGTCAGAGCAGCCCATTCATCTCCCGCCGCCTGTGGGGTCTCCCAGCCGCGCGGCACCGCACCGCGCCAGGCCGGTAGCGAGCAGGCTGGAATTTCCTCCTGTTGGGGCGCTCAGGCCCTGTATGCACCACGTAGGAGAATTCATGGTCGGTCAGCTTGAGGTCTTACAGGAACAGGATACTGGGGAGTTAGGTTGTAAGAGACCCTCGGAGCCTTCAGAGTGTACACGTTTCACTGCATGAAACAGTCAAACCAGTGAGATAGCGAGGCTGGCGGTGTATGTTACATACACATCAGACAGGAGAAAGAAGAGGTACCGCATGATTCATTTCATTCATTCATGTTAGCTTCTTGGCATGTTTTCAGGATTTTCCTCTTTTTCAAGGAGGCCTCCAGCTTTGTTTTGCTTTCTCACCAGTGACAGGCGCATGAGGCCAGGGTTCCTGGCTCCTGTGATGGCCTGTCCCTGTGGGGGGAGCGGAATGGTGGGGGCCTGTGACTTGGCAGAAAGAGCCTCTCATTTCACTCTGCATGTCAGGACCGGGCGTGCTCTGAACACTCAGCTACCTGGCGCTGAAATTCTCTTGGGTCTAGGGCAGTGGTTCTCAACCTTCCTAAGGCCGCGACCCTTGAATACAGTTCCTCATGTGGTGGTGACCCCCAACCATGAAATTATTTTCATTGCTACTTTATAATTGTAATTTTGCTATTGTTATGAATCGTGATGTAAATATCTGTGTTTTCCCAGGGTCTTAGGCGACCCCTGTGAAAGGGTCGTTTGACCCCAAAAGGGGTCGCGACCCACAGGTTGAGAACCGCTGGTCTAGGGAGACATACACAGAAGAAAAGACAAGCGAAACACAGCAAAGACACTGAGAAAGCCACTCTGGAGTCCGCAGACCTGGGTTTGAATTCGAATTTCACCAGCAATCATCTGGGTGAGGGTTTGGATGAGTTACTTCACTGCTGTGTGTCTTCACGCCCTCATCTGTAAAATAGGACAATAATATTCATACCTTAGCTGGGTGATGTTGAACAAGTTACTTGCTCTGTGCCTTTATTTTCTCATCAGTAATATAGGACAAT
>JAAGEH010000337.1:2759505-2799553 GCA_011751065.1 Lasiurus cinereus
TCAGTAATATAGGACAATAATATTCATACCTCAGCTGGGTGATCTTGGACAGGTTACTTGCTCTGTGCCTTTACTTTCTCATCAGTAATATAGGACAATAATATTCATACCTCAGCTGGGTGAACTTGGACAGTTTACTTGCTCTGTGCCTTTATTTTCTCATCGGCAATATAGGACAATCATATTCATACCTCAGCTGTGTGATCCTGGACAGGTTACTTGCTCTGTGCCTTTACTTTCTCATCGCTAATATAGGACAATAATATTCATACCTCAGCTGTGTGATCTTGGACAAGTTACTTGCTCTGTGCCTTTATTTTTCTCGTCGCTAATATAGGACAATAACATCAATTCTTCAGTGTGGCACAAACATGGCCTGATGTGTTAAAAGTGCTTAACAGAGTGCCCAGCACACAGGCGGTATGGAAGCGATGCCAATCGAGGATGATATTAGCAGTGAAATCAGTTGAGACCCGTGGAAAACTGACCCAGGGGAATCTGAGGGGTGCGAGGCGTGCTCACGGAGCCTAAGACTTGTGGGTGCTGTGGACACAAACATGTCCATCGCTGCTGCTGTGAGGGCATCGCCAACGCTCCTTTAGGGAGATGCGGAGGAGCCACAAAGCGGGTCAGCTGATCATGGCAGGGAGCTGCACATTCTCTTTAGAGCCGAGCGCATGGAAGATGTGATTGATCAGTGTCATTATCTGATAATTCTGATCAGAAAGGGCTTCTGTTGAAGATGGAGGGCTCACCCCTGTGCGGCTGATGAATGGGGCGTATTTCCTGAACCTGGAGCTCTGAGACTCTTCTCCTAGCAATGGGGCTGAAGCAGAGATCAGAGAGGGAAATCCCCCCCTTTCAATTGCTGCCTTGTGATGCTGGGAATTAGCCAGATTTCGAAACTATTGGATGAAGCAGTAATTTTCAAACGTAAGCCCCTAAGGTGCTTGCTAAAAACCAAATAAAACAAAACAAAACAAAAACAAAAACAAAACCAAAAACAAAAACGCCGAGACTGGTTTGGCTCAGTGGATAGAGCATCGGCTTGCAGACTGAAAGGTCCCAGGTTCAATTCCGATTGGGGGCATGTACCTTGCTTGTGGGCACATCTCCACTGTGGGGTGTGCAGGAGGCAGCTGATCGATGTCTCTCTCTCATCGATGTTTCTGACTTTCTATCTCTCTCCCTTCCTCTCTGTAAAAAATCAATAGTAATAATAATAATAAACAAATAGTTGGGTTCTGGCTGGTGTGGCTCAGTGGGTTGGAGCATTGTCCCATCCTTGAAAAAGAGGAAAATCTCCCCTTCCCCTCCCCGCATTGCCGACCCCCAGAAGCAGCACTCTTGGAAAATAATGCGAGGTTGTGCCAGCGGGTAGAGTAGGATTCCGGGAATAATGGCTTGGGCGTTTCATTCAGATATGACCATTGCAGAGTTAGCAAAGCAAAACAGGAAAAAGGAGAACACTGACGTTTGAAGGCTTTTAAAGAAAACTCAGTCAGGACCTTCAAATCTGTTTCCTGGTCATGTTTATTGCACCGATGGAGCATTTTTATTTTGGGTGGCACTTACTCGTCTCACACAGTTCCTTCTCCCGGGAAAACAGTGGGATGCTGGCCAATTCCCTTCAGCAGCAGAGAGACAGCGCGGCTGAAAGAGCCTTCGATCCCCAGTGACTACGCGAAACAGACCTGGATTTTCGCTGCGATTGTCTCATTAATAACCACGCCACGTTATCACAATCACTTGACTTTCTTCTTTCTTTCCTGAACGTTCAAACCTATGTGTTCAGCGCGATGCCTGCAAAATTTCTCCAGCGAGTCCTTACACTCCCGGGTCTGAAATCTGCAAAATTCGACTTGCCTTTCAACACGGAGCTCTCCACAATGTCTCTGATTACTGACGGCATTTGAAGATAATACCTGCAATTTCTCTCAGTTCCTGGGATGCCATCAATCTGGACCCCAGGCTTGAATGTCTCTCGAGTGATTGGAGCGTCTTTATCAGCGCACCTACGGCGGATGTGAAATTCTTCATGCTTCATGGTCCTCTCTGCTTCCCTATTTTCCAGCTTTTTCCCAGTGACTTTCTCCTCGTACAAAACACCTTTGTTCATCCCTCCACGCTCCCGCCAGAGGACTGCTTCCAGCTCATTGGAAAAGCCATTTTTTTTTTGGAGGAGGAGGGATGGAGGGAGGAAGGGAGCAATTGGCAGCTTACCACTTAGTATATATTTCTTGGCAAATTTAGAGTTTTCAAGTAGAATGTTGGTGTTAGTCAAGTTACTATTGTTTTTGTTATCGGCGACAGAAATTAATGTTAAAGCAGAAATCAACTTGAGACTAAACCCAGGGATGTGAGAGACTGGATGAGACTGGTTGAAGCTGGAATTGGAAGATTGTCCACATCGCCGTGGAACGCGGGACACTCGCTCCACAGAAGTCTCCCAGTGACCCTGCTGGTTGAGCCCCGATTCAGTCGGTGGTCCCTTATTGAAGGCTGATCATTTGAATGCGGGGGAATTCTGGGTCAGTATGTATGAGGTGGTGGCTATTATAGTCAGAAAGCTTTCAATTGCTGCCTTGTGAGGCTAGTAATTAGCCAGATTTCGAAACTATTGGATGAAGCAGTCATTTTCAAATGTAAGCCCTTGAAGTGCTTGCTAAAAACCAAATAGTTAGGTTCTGGCTGGTGTGGCTCAATGGGTTGGAGCATCGTCCCATACGCCAAAAGATAGCAGGTTCTTTTCCCGGTCAGGGCACATACCCAGGTTTCAGGTTCAATCCCTAGTGTGGGCACTTAGGGGAGGCAACTGATTAATTCATGCTCTTTCTTCCTCTCCTTCTCCCTCTCCTTTTCCTTTCCTTCTTTCCTCTTGTTCCCTCCCTTTTCCTTTTCCTCGCTCTAAAATAAAGAAAGACAACAAAAAGCTGGGCCTCACCTTCCGAGGCTCGGATCCAGTGGGTCGGGGGGAGCCTGAGAATGTGCATTTCAACGTGTTCCCAGATGTTTCCGGGCTGCTGATCAGAGGGCAGCCAGCTGTGGAGTGGCATGGAGACCTGCCTGTCTAACCTCTTTCTTTCTTTATTTCTTTTTTAAAATATATTTTATTGATATTTTACAGAGAGGAAAGGAGAGGGAGGGATAGAGAGCCAGAAACATTGATAAGAGAGAGACATCAATAAGCCACCTCCTGCACACCCCCTACTGGGGATGTGCCCACAACCAAGGTACATGCCCTTAACCGGAATTGAACCTGGGACCTTTCAGTCTGCAGGCCGATGCTCTATCCACTGAGCCAAACCAGTTTTGGCTCTAACTTCTTTCTTGTCATCCCTGACATTTTAAGCTCTCCTGGGAGACCCAGGCCGTGCTGTTGGGTGCCTCTACTAAAGACTCACTGGTCAGTAAAAGCCAGTGGTTGAGTTTTCTGAATGAGTACTGGGCAAGGGGTACATTCATTTCTGTGTACCATCTACTCCTCTTGTCACTGCGGGTGTCCCAAACCACTCTGGCCTGAGCTGCATTTGTGGGGTTGGAAGTCACCACCCACATCTGGTCTGCCGTTCATCTGCCCTGCTGGGAGGAAGCAGAGAACAGGCTGGTTTGAAGGTTTTTTTTTTTTTAATATAATTTATTGATTTTTTTATAGAGAGGAAGGGAAAAGGATAGAGAGTTAGAAACATCGATGAGAGAGAAACATCGATCAGCTGCCTCCTGCAAGCGCCTCACTGGGGATGTGCCCGCAACCAAGGTACATGCCCTTGACCGGAATCAAACCTGGCACCTTTCAGTTCACAGGCTGACGCACTGTCCACTGAGCCAAACCGGTTTTGGCTGGTTTGAAGGTTTTGATGATGAGCTTAGCAAAACAGGTTGACTTCAAAGAAGAGACCTGGGAATAGGAGGGAATGTTTCCTAGCAACCAAGTGGCAATCTGCTCTTCCCACCTCCCCATCCCCGTGCCCTGGAATACGACAGGATGCTCACCTTTCATGCAGATGGGGGAGCTGTAGATGGTTCTGATCTTCGCAAGTTCGCAGGAGCAAGTGGAGGTTTGGTGTTGAAGTGGGGCTCAGCTGTGCAGACATGAGACTTTTATTTAGAAAGTCTGCGTATCAATCTTCACCAACACCTCGGAAGGGCCCTGGCTAGATTCTGCATGCACCTCGCAGAAGTTCCGAGATGAAGCCCAGCTGGCTGTCTCCTTTCCAGTGGCAATGTGGCTCGCACTTGCTCCGCGCTTCGGGTTTCTGACCCTTTTGATGTAGGACCACCTTGACTTTCTCACACCTGCATCCTGCGCTCCTCTGTGCTGGAGAGCAGAGGAGTCTGTCTGTCTTTTCTGTCTTTCTTTTTTTTTTTAATATATTTTATTGATTTTTCACCGAGAGGAAGGGAGAAGGATAGAGAGTTAGAAACATCAATGAGAGGAAGACATCGATCAGCTGCCTCCTGCACACCCCACCCCTGGGGATGTGCCTGAACCCAAGGTACATGCCCTTGACCGGAATCGAACCTGGGACCCTTCAGTCCGCAGGCTGACGCTCTATCCACTGAGCCAAACCGGTTTCGGCGAGAGGAGTCTTTCCTTGGGCCTTGTCTCCCGCTCCTCCTGTGACTCTGGAAGAGGAGAGGCACGTTCCCAGGAGGTCAGATCACAAGACCAAACCTGACAGAAAGGAAAAGGAGGAAGAAGAAGAAACTCCTGTGGGCGTACGCCTCCTGCGCCTGGTCTCCGGTTGGAACGGCCAGGGGCCGTTGGCCTTCACTGGGAAAGGGTCTGGCGGATGGCGACATCGCTTTGCCGCAGGGAAGACACCAGGGCCTGATCCGTGTGTGAGATCCTCGTCGGGGGTCAGGGGGGACAAGGCGGGCAGAGGATGAGGGGCCATGGCCCTCTGAGGGGTGATCTGCTCCATCGACCGAATGGCTCCCGGGAAGACGCCGCTCTGCAGGCAGCGGAAGCTTGTGTTGGAGACGAGTTGCTTTCAGGGTTGCGTCACCGTGTCCAGCTCTGGAGGAAAAGAGCATCCCTCTCCCTCTTCAACTTCCAGAGAGCCGTCCTGCAGGGGAGACATGGGTCCGATTCTCTCCTAAATCACAGGGCAGGGACCGCTGGGATTAAGGAGAAACTGTGCCTGTGAGCCAGCGGTTCTCAACCTGTGGGTCGAGACCCCTTTGGGGGTCAAACGACCCTTTCACAGGGGTCGCCTAAGACTATTGGAAAACACCTATTTCCCATGGTCTTAGGAACCAACACACCACTCCTCCGTGTAGCAAAATGTAGCCATGTCGTTTACTGTTGTCATATGAAGACTGTTACCCATGCTACACCACGATTCAAGACAAAATTTCATTTATTTGTCATTAGAAATAAATATTTCACAATATATAATTACATATTGTCTTTGTGATTAATCCCTATGCTTTAATGATGTTCAATTTGTAACAACGAAAATACATCCTGCCTATCAGATATTTACATTGCAGTTCATAACAGTAGCAAAATGACAGTGATGAAGTAGCAACGGAAATCATTTTATGGTTGGGGGTCACCACCACATGAGGAGCTGTCTTAAGGGGTCGCGGCCTTAGGAAGGTTGAGAACCGCTGCTGTGAGCAGACCAGCCGCCCTGCTCTGGTCAGGGGACGAGATCAAGGCCTCTGTCTCCTACCAAAGGGTTGACTCCTGGCTCAGCATCCCCCACTGGGATCTTGCCTCTGGGAGCCAAGGTTTAAATCCAGAGCATTTCTCCCTCTCCGGCTCTGATCTGGCTGATTTGTCCTTTCAGCCTCAATCAGGGCCTGGGAGGGTGAGCTCACGCAGCCTCCGTGGAAAGCTGCCTGGTGTTGCCGCACAAAGCACCGTCTCCTCTTCCAGGACCACTCCTCTGCGGGGGGACTGATTTCACAGGGACACGGGGAGACCTGCTGTGGGCGGGGCCTCCTGCTTCCTCCTGGGGGTACCTTGGTGGGTCAGACCCCCGGTGGTTCCCGCTTGGGGGAGCTCTGAGGAGGAGTGAGAGTAAATAAGCCAGCCACCACAGGGCAGGGTAATAAGGACGGTGAAATGCTAGGAAGCATTGGAGGTTCTGCACGAGTCATTGGTGCTCAGGACTGGGAGAAAGTGCCCGTGAGCATGCGCAGGGGGAATGGGCCTTAGTCTGAGAGAGAGAGATAGAGATGATAGAGATAGAGATAGAGATAGAGATAGAGATAGAGATAGAGATAGAGATAGAGATAGAGATGAGCTATTCTTTCTGATTTTCGGGAAGAAGTGGTAGCCAGGCTGAACTATGGAAAGTGAACGTGGATGTGCCAGAGGAAAGAAGACTTTGGCTGGAAAGCAGACAGCCTGTGCAAAGGCTCAGGGACCAGAGAAAACATGGAACATTCTAGAAATGGTTTAAGGTGCTCAGTGGAAACAAGAGGCGGATGGAAGCAGTTGGAGATTTCTTCGCTGACTTTTATCCCGAGAGCAGAGGGGACCTCTGGAAGATGTAAGCAGCGACACAACTTGATCAGACTCCCCCTGGAGACAATGGAGTTGGGGGTAAAAATCAAGGGGCAGGATGAGTGGACTGAATCACCCAGGATTACTCCCTGCCGGGAGTGTCTACTGAGCCCAGCAGACAGGAGTGCCAGACGGTTCTGGGCAAATGAGGACAGAGCCAGACTCTGTCCATGCACTTCATGGGCAGCGTGGATCTTTCAATGGGATTTTTCCTTTTATAACTGCTTCTTCCCAAACAGGAAGATAGTAAGTCCAATCATCTCTCTTGGGGAACATATCTCTTTTAAGAAATGTGAATGTACACACGCGTCCATACACCCACACGTGCACATTTCATAGGTGTGTATGTGCGTAAAGAGAGGTTTCAGATAAATAAGGGGCTGGTTTAGCTGGCACTTGCCATTCTACTTTGTCCCTTGCTTTATAAATACTCATATTTTCTGTGGAGGTTAGGTGCTTCTCATACCTTGAGCAATAGATTCTCGAGTTTTTGAAGAAATGGCTCTTGAGTTGGTCAAAGCTAATGGTAATACGACAAGAAAAATTTTTTAAATGTTTTGACACTTTTGAACTAATGGTTTAGGATGATTAGCTTTTTAACATGAGTTCCAACCACTGATGTTTATCAGCTCTGGATTTTTGGCAACAATGAATGATCGGTTGTGATCAAGTTTTCTTTTATCTAACGAAGTGAGACTATTTTCTTTGTGCAACTATGTAATTATAATAAAAAAATTCTAGATATTCTCTCAATTAAAATATACTAATCTGACATAAAGAATGGCAAGTGAATAAAAATGAATATTTTTTAATATATGTCGGGGACGGTGGGTGAGGGTGTAGGTGAGACAGTCACAGCAACCACTTCAGAGCTAGAACTGGAACCACCGTCTGGCGACAAAGCACATCTTCAGCAGATTTGTTGGAGAATTTGACTTGAAAGTTGTTTTCTAATGCTTTACCGAAGGCAGCAGGTTAACCTCTTTTTCTCAGTGGCTGTAATGATGTGAAAACATCATCGATGTTTCCCGGGTCTCTTAGTAATACTCTTGTTCTTGCGGACATGATTGGCCTGAGAAATGCCAAGTTCGCATCCTTTGTGTCTGGGGCATTCATGCACCTCCCATCCACTGGAGATTCATTGTGCACTGGAAGCTGTGCAGGAGGGTGAAACATAGACGTGGGCATCTGAGAGCATATGTTCATATGGAACATGGCTGCTCTTGCCATGTGATGACATGACAGGGTACTCACGAGGACCAGCAGTGCAGGGAACTCAGAAATGTGGCTGAGAGTTCTGCTCCAGGTGCTTGTCAGCCATGGCTTCTGGGGCCATCTTGGCATTCCTGACAGCTGTCCCACTTCTGTAGAAACTCCCCATCACCTGATGGGCTGGGTCCTTTGGGTATTCTTTGCAAATTATAAGGCTCAGGAAGTTGCTTTAATTTCTGAAAATATTAGAGAATTGCAACTGAAACATTTCCCATTCTGTAGGACTCACTGGCTGGTATCCTTCTGACTTATGCCTTCCCCTGTCTTGTGCTAAGTTTGGGGGAATTCAGGTGACCTCTTTCTCCATTTCCCTGGCTTCTTAGATGAGAGAAACCCTTGAATTTTGGAAGGTCATGATTTCAAAACATTGGAGACTTCAAGAAACTGGAGGAAGAGTCTGAACTCCTTTATGAAAGTTTTTTTTCAATCAGGAAACTCCAAGTCAATATTTAGTTAAAAATCTTTGTTCAAGTTCTACACGTCATAGAACAGATCCTTGTTCTAGCCAACTTTCTGCGTTCTACTGCTCGGTCTGGGAAAGAAATGGCCTACAAGAGTAATTTAGATTTGGCTTCACTTAACAAGATTATGACTGGGTGGACCAATCCCTTTAACATTTGCCAAAAAAAAAAAAAAAAAGGCCAAAAAAGAGGCAAAAAAGGAGTTATCATGTTGGCAACATGCTCAACATCCCTCGCCTTTCCCGGCAATGCAGGGTTTATCTCAGATACTGTAGTTGTCTCAGATACTGTCCGTGGTGATAATGTGATTGATCACCCTTGGAGCTTCCCCTGGGAAGTCAGATGGGAACTGGAATCTATTTCTGGTCACAGGGGTTGCTATGTAATCTGAAGGCTTTGAGCCAACTTGGAATGCTCTTGGAAATTGGCTACCAAATGAATGCGGACTAGTTAAGAGGGCACAGAGGGGAGAGATGAGCGGAAGGAGCCTGCATGGCACTTGACACGAGAAAGGTCTTCTCTAGAAAGTGGCTTCCCTGTGGAAGGGTCCAGTCAGTCCCTTTCAGATGAGGTCTTTAGACTTTCCCACGTGACACAGAAGGAGTTTCGGCTTAGTGAAAGATGGACCGTTTGTCCTTTTTGCACCAGTACCCAGCGCTGCCATGCTTGTCACTGTGCACCTTAGGGAAGACAGACCCTTCCGTAAAAGTATTTTCTCATTATATCCTTGGCTGGGCACTGATGCAGTATGATGGACCCAGAGTCCAAAAAACTTAGCTTTCTCATGTAGGAAACATATCTTTTAAAAAAAATATATTTTATTGATTTTTTTACAGAGAGAAAGGGAGAAGGATAGAGAGTTAGAAACATCGAAGAGAGAGAGAGACACTGATCAGCTGATCCAGTATGAAGTACCTTGAGGGAGTTGGGGAGATAGAGGGCTTCAGACTGGTTGACCCCTTACTTTGTTTTGCCCTGGAAACTGGGATGAGGATGTGGCTCTAGGTACAGAGATTTGGAGCAGTGATGGGGAAACAGGACTAGGAAGAGTGAAAAGATGACCTATTTGTCAATCAGACATTTTAATTGCCATCATTTGTTATGAATCACAGATTTTCCATGGGTAATTGTCTTTGTGGGTCAATTTTAGAAAGGATTTCTTTAGATATTGAAATGAGAGGGAACAGGGAAACTTCTCCTTCAGCTTCCTTTAGGTGAAAACTTAACCATTTATATGCCATAAGTGTCTATGGACTCAAGTGGCAGACCTTTTTAAATTAAATTCAAAATATCATGGCAGTTAACTGGCTAAGCAAGTAGCTTCAACGCCAGGTTGTTGACTTCGGTACACCAGGCTCGACGGACACATTGTTTGCACAACACTGTGACCATCTTGGGAGGACACGCTGTCTAAAGGCCATCAGAGGAGGGTTTGCTGGAGCTCCACAGCCATGAGATTGATTACCAAGAGCTCAGAGTCCCTGAAATGAAAATGGCCACTGTGTTTATTTATAAAAAGGACTTTGTTGGTCCTCTAAGTTGAGGTTGATGACAGCTAATGTTTTTAAAGAAAAAAAGCACCACCTCTGGAGATGTAAGCATCTGCTCTTTCTCAGTCTTGCCTCCTAGGTTTATACTTCATTTTTTAACCCACACAAAGGGCTGTTTTTTGTGTTTTGTTTTTTTTTAACTGAGTCCCTGAGAATATGGGTGTAAAGGACTAATATGGATTCTTGACAGTTTCACTGGAACCAAACTGGCATGTTCCGGCTTTGATTGCCCAGATCTGGCTGGCAATCTGGTTGATTGTTCTTTTCCGCCCACAGTCTGTACAGCCTTACAGTCCACTCAGTGAACCTGCTGGGTGAAGCGATGATGTGCAGCGTTTCCCTGGGACCATACGACTCACTTCTGTGGCCCGAATGTGTGGCCATACTTTGGTTTGTTTTTCAAGGTTACAAGAATCGCTTCATGGAGGTAGACCTCCAGAACGTGAAGGCCAAAGTTATTGAGTCAAAAACTTTGGTGGCCTATGGACCCCTTCTAGTCCCCAAGACTATTTCAGAATGGTCACGTGCTCAACACTACTTTTATCATAATGCTAAGGCATGGCTTGCCTTTTCGGGGGAAGGGGCCCTATGTTTACATTTGCATTGATATTGAGAGAAAGTGCTAGAACCTCAGCATGGTCATGACGATGGTACCGAAGTAGCTGCTGTATTGGTCAATACCATGTACTCTCAGTTAAACAACAAAAGCCACTTTTACTTAAAAATGTCCTTGATGAGACTAAAATTATTTCTATTAAAGCATATCCTTGAATATACATCGTTTTAACAGGGGACGTACGCAGAAGGCAGGCTGCTGAATACTGAGATGAGTGGACATCTAACGGGGAAACACAATGAGTTTGAGTTGTGACCTGATCCAGTCACTTTTTTTCAGGAAAATTATTATTATTTTTTTTTTTACTTGAAAGCATGATTGACAGACATATTGTTTTGATTTGGGCATTTAGTAGACATCTTCTCAAAAATAGAAGAAGAGCTGAAACCAGTTTGGCTCAGTGGATAGAGCATTGGACTGTGTGGACTGAAGGGTCTCGGGTTCGATTCTGGTCAAGGGCATGTACCTTGGTTGCTGATGCAATCCCCAGTAGGGGGCATGCAAGAGGCAGCTGATCGATGTTTCTCATCGATGTTTCTCATCGATGTTTCTAACTCTATCCCTCTCCTTCTCCCTTCCTCTCTGTAAAAAAATCAATAAAATATATTTAAAAAATATAAATAAATAAATAATCAATAAAATATATTAAAAAAAATAGAAGAAGAAAGGGAGCATGTCATTTTCAAGAAAAATAAATGGCAGTTTCAGTCACCAGTGATAACATTTGACCTTCTGTGAGAAAATGAGACTTTAGGAAAACTTATTTGCCACTGAAGATGTAAGAGATGGTAATATATATATATTTTTTGATATTTGATAATGAAATGTCCCAACATTTGGAAGATCTGCCTAAATCAATATTTTCCAAATGACCAGTGCTCAGTGTTACCAGAATCATGTGTGCGGAATATGTCCACCCGAACTATAAGAGATGGTTTTGAATTCTGCATTATAGGCAATCTTTAAGATTGTTGAGTATGGTATAATATCAAAGAAGTGTAATCATAATGATATGAAATACGTCTTAAAATTGGCTTCTATTTCCTAGCTACAGATCTATGTAAGGCTGGATTTTCTTTGCATACTGCACCCAAAAAAACCAAATGGCAATAAACTGAAAGAAACTAGGAAAATGTCACATCTTCTATTAAGCCAGACATTAGAGATATGCGAACAGGTAGAACAGGGCCACTTTCCTCACTAATATTTCCTTTGTTTTGGAAAGTATATAGTTATTTATCCTAAAAACATGCTAGTTATGTTAACACAATTGATTTTTGCTATTTTGTAATGAACAAGGTTTAAAAATCTTCAGTTTTAATTCCTAGCATGATACATATTAATAGGTAGATACAGTCCATGTAAACAAAATCTCTTGGGTAGGTTTTTTAATTTTTAAGAGTGTAAAGGGATCCTGAGATTCAAAAGTTTGAAAACCACCGCTTTCAACTACATTTTCCACATATATGGTCTAGCTGAGGAATCCATATCTTATTTAAAGAGAAAGCAAATTGTCTTTCACATTTCCCCTTCAGTTTTCTTAGCATTTCATTTTTTGATTCCCATGTGTATATCCAGAAATGTCCATAAGATATCTATCTATCTATCTATCTATCTACCTACCTACCTACCTATCTATATTTAAATATATTTTTATTGCTTTCAGAGAGGAAAAGAGAGGGAGAGAAAGATAGAAACATCAAGGATGAGAGAGAATCATTGATTGGCTGCCTCTTACATGACTTACACTAGAGATTGAGCCCTGGGTATGTGCCCTGACCTGGAATTGAACCGTGACCTCTTGGTTTATAGGTCGATACTCAACCCCTGTGCCACGCTGGCCAGGCCCTAAGAGATTTTTTTTGCTGACCCCCATTCTGAAGGCTCCCAGGTGTGCACACTGTCCACCTGGGAGGAGGTATGAACTTCGATCTCCACCCACCTGGAGTGGGAGGGAGGACCTGTGTGCAGTGATGGATAGCTGTCACCGCGTTTTACATCTGGCTAACTCCTTCCAAAGAAAAGATGGACATCTGGCTGTGCTGTGCTGACTGTCCTGAATGCCTCTGGGTAAAATCTTTCTTATCTAAAGACACAACTGGAATGTGGAGGCATGTTCATGAGTTCATCATGAAGAATACCCTCAATAAAATGGAATAGTACATGGCCAGCACAATGTTAATCGTGGGAAATCATGAAAACTGCTTGCTAGGATTACCAACAAAAGCTGTCATTATTGGCGGGCACTGGGGACATGCTGGCGAGCAAGATACACAACCCTGAACTGTTGATATACAAGTATCCATGCCTGTCGACATGAATTTGACCGTGAGGCGTAAAAATGAAAACAGATTAACGGGGAAGCTGCTGTAAACCATATTCTTTTTGAAAGCGGTGTTTTGTTGATACTAATAATTATTTCAACATCAGGGAGAGAGGGGCTGGGGAAAAGTGTGAGATTCATGCTATGTTGATCCCTGTCTCCTTAAAACTCTGGGCACTGGGAAGGGTGCTGGTCCTCCTGGCGACTCCTAGTGTCCTCGCCTGATCCTCAAACTCCTGCCTCGATTTACTCTGTTTACACCGCTCCTTGACCTAACTAGCCTGAGGCTGTCACAGCGTCGCTGTGGTCCCAGCCATTCCCACTCACAGGGAGCTACCTCGGGAAGCAAGCCACTCCTTGGTGTCTGACATTCCCACCTTCTGAGGGTCCTACAGGGGTTCTGTTTGTGTACAATGTGTCCCTTCTTAAAGACCCCCCGGAGGTGGAGGTGGGGGGGCCAGTTTGCTGGGCGCAAAAAGACAAGAGAAAGACTCATCTGGAATAGTCCTCAGCATGGCCTCCAAACATGCCTTTTAAACATGGGCTAACCACATGTGCCCACCGTCAGCCCGGGACTGAGCAGCCAGCTTTGTTTTCAGAGGATGTGGGAGGTGGCGTTTTCATACCGAGCTATTTGGAAATGTTCCAGAAATGCCAGGCGTCGCTAGGGTGACCTGGTTTATGAAGTCGGGAAAGGGCTTAGAACTCTTTTCTTCTGTAGTAAAATATGGAAAAGTTATGGAAAAAAAAATCAAGGTAATCTTGAAAAAGATAATAAATAAAAGGAGGGGAATCCTGAGATAGATTGTAATGACAGCATCCTGCGAACAAATAAAAATCACTGTGTTTTTGGAAATGTATAAAAATACAGCCTGAAGTTGACTTTGAAGAGCGAACTATTTAATAGAGTATTTATGGGGGTGAGAGAAGGTTTTGGGCAACAGACTTGATTGCTCAATTAAGGAATATTGACTATGCAATTTGAGGACCTACTTAACCCAAAATTGTCACCCACAAACTTGTGCCAGAGACAAAGAATGTTGTAGTTGCAGATGCTTAGGACTGATGTCCAGTAGTAAACTGAAAGGTGACCATCATTTTAATTGTGGTCCTCAATACACGGTGCAGGAATATATTCAAGTGCTGTGTCAAAAGGGTTCTATGATCAAATAACCTTGAGAAACACCGGATCTCATATTCTCCCCATTGACTATGCATATGAGTTAAAGCAGCGGTTCTCAACCTGTGTGGGTCACGACCCCCTTTGGGGGGTCCATCGACCCCATCACAGGGGTCGCCTAAGACCATCAGAAAACACAGATATTTACATTACGATTCACAACAGTAGCAAAATTACTGTTAGGAAGTAGCAAAGAAAATAATTTTATGGTTGGGGTTCACCACAACATGAGGAACTGTATTACAGGGTCCCGGCATTAGGAAGGTTGAGAACCACTGAGTTAAAGGATAAGAAAAGTCCTGTGATAAAGAAACCTGTCACTTTGGTTAGCACAACCTGGCCCATTTCTTGGCAGGGATATTGTGTCATGCTGTCCCAGTTAACCTCGCAGGAAACAGGATTCTTCAAAGTACTAGACAGGTGAAGGTCGCCATGTGCCGGGAAGAAATTGGCATCCTCATTCCTTTCTGGCTCATGCCTTTGGATGAGAAGACGGCCAGCCAGCTGGGGCTGGGGCAGTCTTCCTGAGGGGTTCTGTGTGCAGAAGGCCACCTCTCCTTCCCTCTGCACTTCAGGCGGACTGTGGTCCTGGCACCCCTCAATGCCGTGTTTTACAGAAAAAGCATTTTTAAAAAATAGTTCCACAGTGGCCTATTCTATCTGCAAAGAGGGGAGCAGACCAGCGCGTGTTCCTTTCTATAGCAAGATGAAATGGTTTTTCTCTGCGCCCCCCCCCAAATGCCAAAACACACCCCTCCTTAGGAAAACAAACATTTGCAGGTTTATTTTATAAAATCCGCGTAGAGCTTATATAAATATATTGTGACAGCCGCTGTCACACTGCACATATCCAGAAAGTGCTTTGAAACTTTATGCAAAGACAGGGGTGATGTATACACTACTGTACACCCCAAAGACTACTCCATGTGTTGCTGGTGCCAAGGAAAACACCGGTGTCCTCTGGGAAAATCACAGGGAGAGCCACCGCAGCCCTGGACCCCGCACAGCCCTGTCCTCCTGGCCCGTCAATGGCACTTTGAACGGCTACGGGGTAAGGGAGCTGAGGGTTGGATTTTTATTGGTACGTTTTATAGGTCAAGTACACAGGTCAGGTACTGTTCTGGGTACTTTAAGCACATTCACTCATAAAATTTTCACAACAGCTTTGTGAAGAAAATGGCATTGTTTGGTAATAATGTAACCAAGACTCAGATGAAATAAATTGCCCAGGGTCACTCATTTATTCATTTATGGAGTTGGCTGGGATTCAGAATTAATTTGACCCGGAATATGTGCAAGAGCTAACATTTAATGAGCACTTACTGTGCACCAGGCACTGGGCTGAAAGCTTCACATCCTTCGCCTTGTTCTTTATATGCGCTCTGAGAGTGGGCACTGTTGTTGTTCGTAATTCATAGCTGAGGAAATTGAAGCTTAGGCGAGTTAAGCCACTTCGGTGCAAAGTGGTATGGAGGGTGCAAATTGGGGTTGGAAGGAACCCTGAACCCCAGGGGTTTGTTCCTTGGAACCATGAGGGTTTCCAGTTTTCCCTTCTTACTTTTTAAAAATTTTTTTATTGATTTTAGAAAGAGAGGAAGGGAGAGGGAGAGAGAGACACATCCATTGGCGGCCTTCTGTTAGCTCCCCACTGGGAATCTAGCCCCCAACCCAGGCATCAAACCAGCAACCTCTTGGTGCGTGGGACAATGCTCAATCCACTGAGCCACAATAGCTGGGCCAGTATTCCTTCCTGATTTATAATCTGGAACCTTCCGTGGTTTGTACTGAGCTTTAAGGTATAACTGATTTGCTCATGCCATCACTGACTAGGAGTTCGGAAACATTTTAAGAAGCCATTATTTTTCCTCAAATTTTCGATTCATCCTCCAGTTTCTGGAGTTTGGAATCACTGCCCCATTCATGGATGTTATTTCTGCCACCCTAAGGATGGATCCGATTTGGAGTTTTGAGACTATTTCAAGGCAAAGACCTCATGTATAATCACTAGCTGAAGGAAATGGCCTTTTTTGCAAAGATGCACAGCCCTTTGCCCGTCACATGAGGACATGCGTATAACTGAGTTTCTCCTATATCCCATGGGCCCTGTGGACCTGGGAATGTTGGAGAACAGGATCATTTTAAATTTTTGCTGTGAACAGTTTTGGTGCTAGTGTTGCTCTTGTCATTTCTAAGTTCTAAGAACTCTTATTTTTTTATTTTTATTTGTTATTTCAGAGAGGAAGGGAGAGAGAGATAGAAGCATTAATGATGAGAATCACTGATCGGCTGCCTCCTGCACACCACCTACTGGGGATCAAGCCTGCAATCCCAGTATGTGTTCTGACTGGGAACCAGATGGCCTTTTCAAGGAGAACCCATGAGATCTTCTGAGAACTATGGATTTTGAGTCCTTATCTTTGTGTGGTTGCCTGGGTTTCCCCACCGTGGCATGTTTTATTACAGTTGAAAAGAGAGCAACACTGAAACCGATTTAGCTCAGTGGATAGAGTGTCAGCCTACAGACTGAAGGGTCCCAGGTTCGATTCCGGTCAAGAGCACTTACCTTGGTTGCTGGCACATTCCCAGTAGTGGGTGTGTAAGAGGCAGCTGATCGATGTTTCTCTCTCATCGATGTTTCTAACTCTCTATCTCTCTCCCTTCCTCCTTATAAAAAATCAATAAAATATTTTTTTTAAAAAAAAAAGGAGCAACAATTTTCCAGGGAGAATTGATCCCAGGGAATGGGCCACTTGTGGTTTCCAAGTTGATCCGTGGGGGAATTTTTAAAAAAGGGAGCAAGACCTGAGCCAATGGGCTCTCAGGCCACACCTGTGCAAAGATTCAGTGGGTCATACTCCTGGTCCCAGCATTGGAAACTCCTTCCCTCAACAAAACCACAAGACGGTCATTACACAGGATTACCCACACTGTATTGTAAGTCAGTATAGACCATAAATAATCTATCTTCCATCTTAGTGTTTTATTTGAGGGGAGATGGAGACATTTGGTTTTGGAGTCTCACTCACAGTCTCTGAATAGACCTCATGAGAAAGGTCCCCAGAGCAAATATAAAAAAATGTTATGCCTTAACTGATTTGGCTCAGTGGATAGAGCGTCGGCCTGTGGACTGAAGGGTCCTAGGTTCGGTTCCGGTTGAGGGCATGTACCTTGGTTGCGGGCACATCCCCAGTGGGAGGTGTGCAGGGGGCAGCTGATTGGTTTTTCTCTCCCATCGATGTTTCTGACTTTCTATCCCTCTTCCTTCCTCTCTGTAACAAATCAATAATATATATATATAGTGTGTCAAATCTAAAATTTAAGGGAAATAATTCACTGCAAGGGCAATATTCACTATCTACACACTCGTGGATAAGCCAGATATTCTTCAGATCACCAGTGTAGTCAGCCAATCATAAGTGGCATTGTTCTGCTCAGCAGTTGGTCAGATACTTTGAGTTACTTGTTGACATCAGGTCTCTGAGTTTGGCAACTAACGTGTTGATGAGGCTCTTTGTAAACAACACAGATGGATTTAAAAAGTGACTTTTCGGGATTTCTTGGTCATAAAAGTGCTGGGAGTTCTGCCTTTTGTATGTAAACTTTCAGTTAATCTGCCTGTTTTCAAGACACTGTCACCATCCCCCGTTGGCCTGGAGAAAGGAATCGGTGGGTGATTTTGAATCACTGCCCCCCTGAGTTCTGGACATCTGCCCCACAAACACTCCCGTTCAAGTCCGGTCTTTAAAGAGAGCCTCTGGCCATGTTCTGAGTAGCTGCTGGTCTTGGTCCACTGACCACGGAAGTCCCAGCTGTTCTATGAGGGTTGGTCTTTCCAACCCTGGTGTCCTTTCACTCTCCTTCCGCCAATTCCTAGGAAGACGGGAGACTGTCCTGGTTTGTGCTGAGGCCTTTAGGGCAGTTCTGGTAACTTCTGCCCTGGTGATGGCCTACAACAATGCGTCCCGAACTACTGGCCTTTACGTAGCATCCTCTCATAGAAGGTGCTCATTGTGTTGTTCAGGTAGAAAGTTTCCCCATTCCTCTACAACAGCGGTTCTCAACCTGTGGGTCGAGACCCCTTTGGGGGTCGAACGACCCTTTCACAGAGGTCGCCTAAGACCATCAGAAAACACCTATTTCCCAAGGTCTTAGGAACCAACACACCGCTCCTCAGTGTAGCAAAATGTAGCAATGTAGTTTACTGTTGTTATATGAAGACTGTTACCCATGCTACACCACGATTCAAGACAAAATTTCATTTGTAATTTGAAATAAATATTTCACAATATATAATTCCATATTGTTTTTGTGATGAATCCCTATGCTTTAATTATGTTCAACTTGTAACAATGAAAATACATCTTTCATATCAGATATTTACATTACAGTTCATAACAGTAGGAAAATTATAGTTATGAAGTAGCAACGGAAATAATGTTATGGTTGGGGGTCACCGCCACATGAGGAATTGTATTAAAGGGTCTCAGCATTAGGAAGGTTGAGAACCACTGCTTTACAAGCTTCCGGACTGCATGCTATGGATCTGCATCTTTGTTGAAAAAAATCTGGGGGTGCTAAGCAAGTTGTCACAGTTACAGAGCTCTTGTCTACTCAGAACTCCCTACCCAGCTGCCACCTCACTGAGCTACCTCCTCCCTTTTGGCCTCTCCACAGCATATGCTGGACACTAACTATTACCAGACCACGCTCTGAACCTGACCTGATATTATTCCGGAAGAAGCTCAATTTGTATAACTCACTGTTTCTGTCAGAAACCAAACCCTTGCTCTTTCTCTCTGGCCGGATATGTAAATACGGTTGTCGGATGGAGGCTACACCTGGGCGTTGTCCATCGGGGCTCTCTTCTGCTGCCCTGTGCTGGACCCTAAGGCCGCTCTTCCTGCAGCCAGTGCTCCTGAGAGAGGAGAGGCCATTCTATGGGCTGGAGGAGTCCCCTCCTGCTGTGTCTGTTGATGTTGCCATGCACTGCCACCACCTCCCAGGCACCTGGGTTCTCAGCCTGGCGTGATTGTCGCTGCCATGGACTTGCATGGTGCATTGCCACTCATGTCCTGGGGGACTCTGATAACAGAGCATGCGCAGTGGTGGGAAAGTGGGAAAGACCAACATCTCTTTCCTCTGTGCATGTTGTACTCAGTTATAGGAATCCCAAATCCATGGGGCTCGTCCTAGACTATTTCCCAGGAGTTTAGTGACACAGTCCTCTCAGGCTTCGCTTTTAGCATCTTCCTCCCCTTGGACCACGCGGGCATCCGTGGCACTGGATTGGGGATGAGCTGAGTGGCAGACGCCAAGATACATTCAGATAACGCCTCCCACCCGTCCCGAGACTCCATAACTGGTGATTCTGCATCTCTTCCTCTCTCAGGATGGACTTTTTTCTCTCTCTTTCTCATGAGAAGCCAAACGCGCGGACCCCTCCCTTTCACTGGACTTGCCCAGACATGTCAGAACCCTAGCTCTGGCTCCGACCGGGACCCCCCACCACAGCTGTTTCCAACAGCCTGGACGCGTCTTTGCCTTTGATCATAGTTGGCCTCCATCGCAATCATCCCGCGAGCTTGCCAAGACTGGGTTGCAGCCTGATTATCTCAGAACATAAACTTCGACTTGGTTGACAAGACCAATACCCAGGGGTATTACCAGTTTGAATGAAGAGTGCCAGAAACCTCTAGTCAGCCTGGACCGCGTCCCTCCATGGAGGCCGGAGTGTTTAGAGGGCCCCATGACACTCGACATAGAATGTTTTAATATTTGTTAGCATTTTAGGCAATTGGCACCTGATACAAAATAGAGAAGTGCGCATGGTCATTATACCGAATGGAGATTTTGCAAAGGTTCTCGTTTCAAGACCACAGTGTCTCACACATAGAAACTCACACTTTTGTGGAATAGGCAAAGCCACACTGCTGTGACGAGTCTTGACGCTATTCGGAAATTAAAATAGACTTTAAATGTAATTTTATTTTTCAGGAGTGTGTTCAGGCATGCTGTATTAGGAAATAGTTCAAAGACTTCTACGTGTAGTTTTGTCAATATACTGAGGGAATCCAGACATATGTTGTTCTTTAAATACGTTTTATTGATTTTATAGGGAGAGGGAGAAGGAGTGGGAGAGAATCATTGATGCGAGAGGGAAACATCCGTCAGTTGCCTCCCACGCGCCCCCTTCTGGGGATCAAACCTGCAACCTGGGCATGAGCCCTGCCTGGGAATTGAACCAGCGACCTTCCTTTCAATGCATGGGTGACATTCAACCAATGGAGCCCCAATGGCCAGGGCCGGGCACATCTTAATGAAGACTACCGTATTTTCCGGCGTATAAGACGAATGGACGTATAAGACGACCCCCAACTTTTCTAGTTAAAATATAGAGTTTGGGATATACTCTCCCTATAAGATGACACCCGGCATATAAGACGAACCCCGACTTTGGAGAAGATTTTCCTGGGTTAAAAAGTCGTCTTATACGCCGGAAAATACGGTAGTTCATTTCAAGACAACAGATGTTTTGGTGCCTCTGGAAACATCCCTGGAGCTTACACACTTCTGAATTATTTTCAGCTTTAACTGACAACCCAACAGGCAGGCGTTGAACTTAAAAAAAAAAAACAAGCAGGTCTGATGTGACATTGGTCTTGCTGTGGAGCTAGGGAGACAGAGGCACCCGAGGATGACAGGAGAAATATTAACGGGGCTTCTGCCTGGTGGGAACGCTCAGCCTAGTGTGAATGCTAAGTCCAGATGCAACATGAAGGAAACAGATGAAGCAACACGCCAAGCACGTGGTCTGCATCAATTAGTTTTGGGAGCCGAAACTCCGTGGTCAACAGGAAGGTTCTAGAGAAGCAGTTCACCACCGGTGCCCGTGTTTCTGTCTCTGCGGGGCAGTATTCCAGGGACCCTGGCCCCATCCGAGGTCTTCGCGTGCCTTGGTCCAGCGCCTCGGCCTGGCGCCCAGGAGAAGCGCCCCTTCTCTCGCACAGGGGTGTCATTTCCTTCCTCCTGGGACTGGCTCGTAACGCAGGGAAGGTGTGAGTTCTGCAGGACGGGTCCTTTCATCTCGCTGGCAGCGGGCCAGCCTGCCGAGAGAGCCTTTGATGTGCCGCCGCCCTGACCCCAAACATGATGAGCAAGGGGTGACCTCGGATGCGAAAGGCGAGAGGGGGAGCGGGCTCGTTTCCTCTCTCCGGCTCTTTCTCCCGGGTGGCAGTTGAGAAACATCCTGCCCGGGTGGTCTCCGGGAATGTGCGCGGCGGGGAGGGTGTTCTCTGGTAGATTTATTTGTTTCTGGATCGATGGTTTCAGAGAGGAACGCCCGTGCTCGCTGGCGTGGCCGGGCCAGACTCTTGGGGTCCCATCAGCGAGCCCTGCCCCTCTGCTCCAGGGAACCCGGGAACGAGGCAGCAAGTTCCTCTGGGCACAGTGGTTCTCAACCTTCCTAAGGCCGCGACCCTTGCATACAGTTCCTCATGGGGTGGTGACCCCCGACCATGACATTTTGCTACTGTGATGCATCGTGATGTAAATATCTGCATTTTCCGATGGTCTTAGGCGACCCCTGTGAAAGGGTCATTCGACCCCCAAAGGGGCTGCCACCCACAGGTTGAGAACCGCTGCTGTGGGCAGATCGCGGATGCTCAGCTGTCCCTCTGCACAGGCCGGCAGACACCCGGCAAACTGCGGCTGGCAAGCTCATCCTGCTTGGCCAGGGCTTGCCTCGCCCTGCCCTTCCCCGGGTGTTTGCTCCCGGAAGCTGACCTTCTCCTCCTGCTGCTAATCTGGAAGAGAGGGGAGTAAAATATCTGGGGCAATCCAGAACTAGCTGGAATTCGCCGCTAACGGTAGATAGCCCAGGCTTGTCAGTGACATGTGTGTCTGACTGTGTGGGGTACTGGGTTTGGGGAAGAGGAAACGTTTCTAGATTTTATTTATTGAAGCAAAAACGTTAATTAAGAAAACAAACACAAAAACCTGCCATTCAGCGGAGGGACAGGAAAGAGCAAAGAGCAAGGACTCAAAGAAGAAACGCTTCCCCTTTAAATGTGAGGCTGAACATACAACAGTGAACGCATGCATACCACCTATTTTTTTAAAAAACTATATTTTATTGATTTTTTACAGAGAGGAAGGGAGAGAGATAGAAAGTCAGAATCATCGATGAGAGAGAGACATCGATCAGCCGCCTCCTGCACACCCCACAGTGGAGATGTGCCCGCAAGCAAGGTACATGCCCCCAACCGGAATCGAACCCGGGACCTTTCAGTCCGCAAGCTGATGCTCTATCCACTGAGCCAAACCGGTCTCGGCTGCATACCACCTGTTAATCGATGGGTGTGAGGGTTATTTCAGGGGTATTAGGAGCTCTGGCTCTACCTCTGTGAGCAACTGGGGAGGTTTTCCTACTTTATTAACACCCCCCAACATTGTTCTTAAAGATGTCCATCAGCATCTGGGATTTTGCCCCTGACAAGGAGAGAATCAGATGAGAAACTCAGATGGCGTGCTTACAATGTCCCCTTCTAAATTTAGGATGAAATAACTAGGCCTGCACATAAGGAGAAGAACAAACAAGTTGTTCAGCTTAACAGCCATGCAAGGGGGTTTGAAATGGAGGTTCTTGACTGTCTTTTCTTTCTGAAAAAGCAGAAGAAACCCCTGCTTTTCAGTGAGGGGAAGAAGGTATGTTGTAGTGA
Organism: Lasiurus cinereus; assembly: GCA_011751065.1. Lineage (NCBI taxonomy): Eukaryota > Metazoa > Chordata > Mammalia > Chiroptera > Vespertilionidae > Lasiurus > Lasiurus cinereus. The sequence goes on from JAAGEH010000337.1 coordinate 2,782,145, forward strand.
CCTCAGGCCCGAACTATTACACCTGGGCCTGCACGGTGACATTACATATCTTTCCTGGACTAATAATTGTGCGAGGCAGAATAATGTACCCCTTGACTCATGAGATGTCCATGTCCTAACCCCCCAAAATCCGTGACTGTTACTTTATATGGCAAAAGGGACTTGGCAGAGGTGATGAAGCAGAGGCTTTGGAGATAGGAGATTGCCCTGGGCTATCTGGATGGGGATCTGGTACAAAAGTCCTTTTAAGAGGGAGGCAGGCGGGCCGCAGACACAGGAGATGTGATGACAGAAGCCGAGGGCCAGAATCGGAGCCAAGAGCAGTTTGAAGATGCCTCACTGATGGCTTTGATAACGGAGAGAGGAGGCCACGAGCCAAGGAATGCAGGCATCCTGTAGACGCTGGACAGGGCCAGGCAATGGATTCTTCCCCAGAGCCTCCAGAAGGAAAGCGGGCGGGCCTGCTGACACTTCGATTTTAGCTCAGTGATTGATTTCAGACTTGTGACCTCCGAGAACTGGAAGGCAATCCATGTGTGTGGTTTCCAGCCACGAAGGCTGTGTGGCAATTTCTGGCAGCGACAGCAGGAACCCAACACAGCGACGTGAACAACAGCACACTTGGACTTAGAAACATGAACTGATGGGAAAAAGACAAGGCATTTGCTTCCGGTTTGATCCCCAAGACAGAGCACAAGGTCATTATTCTCTGAGTAGGCAGCGAAGGACAAAAAGGTTTTTATTTTTGTCAGCCCAGAGGGGTCCTTCCCACAGGTATTGTTTACTTGAACTTTATGGGACGGAAGAGGTTATCTTGGCCAATCTTTCCCCACGTGTCCTTGATTCCGAGTAAAATGCCCTGGGATTTATTTTGCATTTTGCAAAATCCAGTGCCTCAGGCAGCAGCCTCTAAATCACCAGGGCAGGTGATTAAGGGCGCAGATGCCTGGACTGTGGTTGGGGAAACTTTGGTCTAGGGCAATTGTTGTCCCACTGGGAGTGGTTTTGTTCCTGGGGGGATACTTGGCAAAGTCTGGAGACATTTCTGTTTGTTAGAAACAGGGGATGAAAGATGATCCTGGCATGTCGTGGATGGGGGTATCTACTAAACACCCTACACAGCATAGCATGGACCCCAGAGAACACTGATCTCACCCAAAATGTCAAAGGAGCCAACCTCTAAAAACCCTAGTCTAGAGCAGTGGTTCTCAACCTTTCTAAGGCCTCGACCCTTGCATACAGTTCCTCATGTTGTGGTAACCCCCAACCATGAAATTTGCTACTGTTATGCATCGTGATATAAATATCTGCATTTTCCGATGGTCTTAGGCGACCCCTGTGAAAGGGTCGTTCGACCCCCAAAGGGGTCGTCACCCACAGGTTGAGAACCGCTGGTCTAGAGGGTCGCACAGACACACACCTGAGTTATTATACCACTGTGGTATGTGCCTGTGTGCAAATGTAGTGTGTGTGTGTGTGTGTGTGTGTGTGTGTGTGTTGTGTGTGTGTATCTTCCTCCCTCCCTCCCTCCTTCCCTCTCTCTCTCCCTCTCTCTCTCCCTCTCCCTCTCCCTCTCCCTCTCCCTCTCCCTCTCCCTCTCCTTCTCCCTCTCCTTCTCCCTCTCCCTCTCCCTCTCCCTGACACAGTTTGGGTGTCCTCTGTCCCCTGTCCACTCTACTTCTGTTCTTTCGGCTGGACAGCTCACCTGCTGCCCTCCTCTGCTTGACTTCCTGCCTGCACTGGCCACGAACGGAGAAAGCCAACCACCAAGAGCTCTACCCCTGGAAGTAACTGCCAGGCCCTGAAACTTTACCACAAGCAGTATCCAGGTCCAAGTGCGGTAGTGCCAAGGACAGCTGGTTTTTCTCGTGTGTGAAGTTTTGTTTTGTTAATCCTCACCTGAGGAAATTTTTCTGTTGATTTTTACAGAGAGAGTAGAAGGGAGGGAGACAGAGAGAAACATCGATGTGCGACACATCGCTTGGCTGCCTCCCACACGCATCCTGACTGGGCCTGGGGGTGGAGTCTGCAACTGAGGTACATGCTCTTGACTGCAATAGAACCCGGGACCTTTTAGTCCATAGGCCAGTGCTCTAGCCACTGAGGCAAATGAGCCAGGGCTTATGTGTGAAGTATTTTTTTAAATATATTTTATTGATGGTTTACAGAGAGGAAGGGAGAGGGACAGAGAGCTAGAAACATCGATGAGAGAGAAACATCGATTAGCTGCCTTCTGCACACCCCCTACAGGGGATGTGCCTACAACCGAGGTACATGCCCTTGACCAGAATCGGACCTGGGACCCTTGAGTCTGCAGGCCGACGCTCTATCCACTGAGCCACACCAGTCTTGACTACGTGTGAAGTTTTTAGACCCAATTTTTGTAACTCAAGGGTGGGTGTTCTGCTCAAAATCAGCTTTGCACCCCTGTTGGTTATGACTTAAGTATTTTGTGTCCCTCAAGGTGTTTTTCTCCCCTCCACCAGCCCCTCCACTGTTCCTGCCTCCCCACTGGGATCATTGAGAGCCTCGTTCTCTTGAAAACATTGAACATGGGACAAAAGGACCATTGTAGAATGTGTCCAAGGGCAGCTGATTGGCTGTCACTGGTTAGAAATGCACGGCTCCGCTTCTCATTCCTGTCAGAGAGCCGGGCTCTGTGTCCTGGTCCAGGGACGGGTTCCAGGCTGAAGGACCCTTTCCAGCCCCCACTGCTCAGTGGTCCTCAGGGGTGGGAGAGGCATCCTGCCTGCACATGGCTGTGGTTTTCTCATCCCGCACTCATCGCTCTGTTCAGGAAGAGTTTCATTACACAACAACTGTTACCCTTGGGTAAACTTGGACACAAAGCATTGTGTTCTTGAGTGAATCAGCTCAAAGAAAAGTCAGGGGGCAGACAAGAGACCTGGGACATGTTTCAAAACAGCTCCTTTGGCGAAGCGTTCAGATAGGCAATTAGAACAAATGACCACCTCCAAAGAGCAAACTTGCCCTTCTAAAAAGAGACAAATGGTGAATGTCATGAATTCTTTGTGGACCAGGTGAGCGTATAGTAGTTACAGGAAGATGTTCACTTTATGGGAGGGTGGCACCTCTCACCCCTGAGTTGTTCAAGGGCCAGCTATAGTCAGTAGGCTATGTATTTTAACTACAGTGGTACCTCAAGATACGAGTGCCCTAACATACGAAATTTTTGAGATACGAGCTGTCGAGTGAGCGATTTTTGCTTTGAAATATGAGCAACATTTGAGATAGGAGTCATCGCGCGGATCGGCCGGCTGCACACGACCCACCAGTTTACCGCGACTCGAGCATCTCATAGTTTCCCACGCCTCAAGGTTATGGAACGAATTAAACTCGTATCTCGAGGTACCATTGTATCTAGGAAATTTCAAACACTCAACAACATACGTAGGATCCTAGGAATCCTACCAGCTTTACAAGTTGAGGTTGACTGTTGGTTTTTGAAGTCTCAGTACCAATAAATATTTGATTATGACCTAAACTGTGCAAAAGTCAAGGACATACCGACATAAGTGGATGCAGACGGACCTCAACTGGGCCTTCTCATCGGCATCCTGTGGTTAAAGATGTCTGAAGAATTCAGCCGGTTCTCAAGTTCATCAGAGAGGTGGCTCTGTCCTTCATGGGACAAACTTTTACTGAAATGTTCCTTGAGCCCATCACTTTTATGAAGGATGTTGGGCTCTCAGGACTGATTCCTGCCCCAACAATAATCTAGTGTGAAGGCAAAACCAGGATCATCTTGCATGTGTCGAAAATACAGGAGAATAGATGAGAAAAGAAGAGATATGGAAAGACGGAAGAGGTGACTAGGACACAAACAGATTTAGAAGGCTTCATAGATGAGAAGAGGTTTGAGAGAGACCTGGAATGAAGTAGGATTTCCATCTGGGTCAATGATGGGGGGAGAGAGGGAAAGAGGGATGCATAAAATACACTGAGTGGCCAGATTATTATGATTTCTGAACGCATAATAATCTGGTGACTCTGTGTATATCTTATATAATAAAAGGCTAATATGCAAATTGTCCCCTCAACCAGGAGTTTGACCAGCAGGCAGGCCAGCCAACTGCCCATGGCCAGGCTGGCCAGACCCCACCCATGCATGAATTCATGCACCAGGCCTCTACTATATATAAAGTACTCTGGACTTTCTATTTAGGTTGGAGTTGGGAGGAAAGGAAGATTAGAAAGAAATTATGGATATCTTGACAAAGTAGGCTAACTGTGATAATAGAGAACTAATGTATCCGAGTGTTTTCATGCATTTTTTTTTCTTTTGCTCATTGAACAGTGGGTAGATTTCCATATGGTGACTTAGGAAAGCAGGCTTTTTCTGTTTCTTGAGAAGTTCTTGATGTGCCTTCCATTGAGCCTGTTACCCATCCAGAAGAGAGAGAAGAGAGCATTGTGATTTTTAAAATGTTATTTATTTTTAACTTACTGGGGTGATATTGGTTAATAAAATTATATGGGTGTACAATTCTATAATACATCATCTATGTATTGCATGTTCACCCCACTGCAAGTCTTCTTCCATCATCATTAACCCCCCTCCCCTTCACCCTCTCCTATCTCCTCTCAACTCCCTTTCCCTCTGGTCGCCTCAAAGATTTTTGTGGTCTATAATGTCCATTCACCCCCTGTTGGTTGGAACTGGGTCCTATGGCCGCACCTACCTGCAAATGTAGTGCCTCTGTGTTGGAAGAAAGAAAGAAACAAATGTCAGCGAGTGACTTTTAGCCTGAGTGCGTTGAACTTGACCCGGAATTCGGTGCTAATCCATCCTCTACCTTAGCCTGGGGGCGTGCTCCATGGTGACGCAAGCTCCACCAGCAGAGTGATTTATGGAGGTTACATCCGCCTAGGCGAGGCCTCCCCGATTTGATCCAATAAGGAAATGATGGATGGGTGCTGGAAAGGGGCGTCCCGACCAGATGGAAGCTTCCTGGGTCCATCAGCGGAAGAGAGGGGAGGCCAGGTCGCCAAGGAGAAGGCGATGGCGCTCGTCCGACAAGAGCCCAAGCGTGTGCCGGTCCCGCGGGGACCCGTCCATTTTTAGGAACAGGAATGTTTACTTCTGCTACTTGAACATCTTTCGTTTACAGCCGGGCCGCGGCTCGGGGTTTAACCAGCGTCCCCGCGGGGCTGAAATCATAGAAGCAGCTTGTGAGCCAGCGGGGCCGGGGCTCGGTGGTGGTGGAGGCATCCCTGGGCAGGCGGCCTGGGGACCGGGCCCGCGCCGCCAGCTGCAGCCCAAAGCAAATAAAACCTGACCAAGCGAGCAAAGCCCCGTTGGAGTTCAAGTTACTTTAGAGGGCTCCGGGGAGACCTTCTCCGCAGCTGCGTCGTGGATGCGCAAGGCGCTCTCTGACCTCATTGTGAGGAAAATGACTGGAGTCCGCAGAATCTTCTGCCAGCTTCCCCACGTGTTGGACCAGTTCGCTCCGATGCAATTATGCAACGTTTAAAAAAAAATAATAATAATGGTACTTTGCAAGCATGCCCGAGAACTAGATGCTGATCCAACAAGAGCAGAGAGTGTCCCGGAGAAGAATCCATTTTCTCTCTGCTCCCGAGAGAAGGCCGCACGCAGTTCGCCCTGTGCGGGCGGCCGGGGCTCCCACGTTTGGGGGAGTCCTCTGCAGAGAGGTTTCTTGGAAATGCAAAGCTCGGGGAGGCCTGTTGTCCTCCCTCTCCGTCTGACACGCATGGTTGATGGAGAAGCCAGGGCCGACCTCAGCGTCTGCTCGCTCCTCGGAGTCTGCGTCCCTGGAGCCCCGGGAAGGGCCAGACTTTTGGGGTTCCGCTGAGTGCAGGCAGGACCGGCCTCTGGAACAGCCGGGATTCGTAGGAGCTGTTTCGGGATTCTTGCTGACCTGAAAATAATGTAAAAAGCAACACAAGAGCTCTTTGTGGTGTTTTCGCATGTTCTTTATTGGTTTGGGGAAGGATCCAACAGTAAAGTGGTTGAAAAATCATAAATATTTAAAAAGACATCATGTGCCCTACCCTTGTCATCCATCCCCACCAGAAAAATAAACTCGAGTAACACAAAGGCAAGAGCAGGAAGAGAAGGCGGCAAGGACAGGAGGCGGCCGGGGGGCGGGGAGGGCTGGCTGGCCGGGACCCAGGCGCTGTGTGGCTCGGCAGAGTCCCTGCAGAAGGTGCCAGGGACAGAGGAAATGGCGAGGGGTGTCTCCCTCCCATCCCATCCCCCCCCCCGGCCTGGGCTCTGGGAGGCAGTCCCTCCTTTCTCGAGGCCTCTTGACATAGAAGTCACCAGCCTGAGATAACGGATGCCTGAGGCTCTCAATCTGGTTTCTCCCTCACATCCCAGAGAAGCCAACCGGTAGAAAGCATCCGAATGTTTTATAGCAAATCCATTTGGCACGGGGCAGTTGGCGCAGGGAGCCTTGAGAAGGTGTTGGGTGTAAGTTGACTCAAAAGCTGGTGTTTCGCCAAAACCAGTGTGGTTCAGTGGATAGAGCGTCGGCCTGCGGACTGAAAGGTCCCAGGTTTGATTCCGGTCAAGGGCATGTACCTTGGTGGTGGGCACATCCCCAGTGGGGGGCGTGCAGGAGGCGGCTGATCGATGTCTCTCTCTCATCGATGTTTCTGACTTTCTATCTCTCTTCCTTCCTCTCTGTAAAAAATCAATTAAAAAAAAAAAAAGCTGGTGTTTCTGTGGTGTTTCGTCTCATTTTTGCCCGGTCCCAGCTTTCTGGAGATTCGGTTACAGGTTTGAAAACCGGGTGCCTCTCTGAGGGCGAGAGAAGGGAGTGGGCACGCTGTGTGGGCGCCTTCTGGGAGGAAGGAATGGGCGGCAGCAGTCACAGAGGCTGGAGGGGGGAAATGGGGGGTAGGGATGCTATCGGAAGGTTCTAGACTTCTCCCCGGGCACACGGAAGCGCTGCCAGCTATCTCCGTATCATATAGACCCGATTAGGTAGACCTTCTACCGAGCTAATTGACACATTCAATGCAATTGCTCATCTGAATAAAGTGGTACCTCGAGATACCAGTGCCCTAACATACGAGATTTTTTGAGATACGAGCCGTCGAGTGAGCGATTTTTGCTTTGAAATACGAGCAACATTTGAGATAGGAGTCATCGCGCGGATCAGCCAGCTGCACACGACCCACCAGTTTACCGCGACTCGAGCATCTCATAGTTTCCCACGCCTCAAGGTGACGGAACAAATTAAACTCATATCTCGAGGTACCACTGTACCGGCTTGCAGCGCGCCCCTTCTGAGCAGATTGCCCACCTCTCAGGTCCCAACCCCTCTGAGCCACCCCAGCAGGCCCCTGTGAGCTGTGGCAGGCCGGGGAGCCTTCCTGGAGGAAGAGGCGCAGGGCCTTCAGAGCAATGGGGTCTGGAAGAGGGGGTTCTTCAGCTTGCTTGGGTGGGGAAGGGAGACCACCTCATCCTGGTTTGTCCAACACTTTCCCAGTTTTAGTCCCCAAACCCCCAAATCTCGGGCACTGAGACATTGGCTGGTCCTCAGGAGGACAGACGGAGGCCTGGCCAGGGTGGAAGGGAGGCCCGCACCATCTCTCAGAGGCGGGCTTTTTGCTGGGGCAGTTCCTGGGGTCTACAGGGAAGGGAGAGGGGGCTTGGGAGAAGTTATGGGGGACCCAGCAGTCACCCAGGACTTACTCTCAGGGAAGGCCCTGGTTTGGTCCAGAAAGCTCGGTCCTCGGAGCTGCATTCACTGACTTTGCTAAATGTCTCTCTCTCTCTCTCTCTCTCTCTTCTTCAGGGAGGCAGGACACAGTGCATGCGCGAGGTCTGCCCCATTCTCTCCTGTCCTCAGCACCTTAGCCACGTGCCCCCGGGACAGTGCTGCCCCAAGTGTTTGGGTGAGTGACAGTCTTAAGGTCAAAGAATATTGTAATATGTTTCCACTGAGCCTGTTCATCCTCATGGCTGTGCTGGGTCCTCAGGGTGTCCTGTCTCTAATTAAAGGAGCATCAGGTGGGCATGGAGGGTTGTGTGTGGGGCGAGTTCTTTTCTGAGTCCTCCATGGAGATTTCTCCTCTCTTGGCCTCCCTGCGTCTGTGACCTGGTGCTCCAGACAGCCTGGGCAATGCCCTCTGGTGGGAGAACATTATTGAAGACCCTGACTTTAATCGGGCATCTGATGAGTCGGAACAGATTTTAAAGGCATGTGAAGTAAACTGAGGAATACGCACAGATTCCTGGTACTTTCAGAGGCAAAAGCTTAACATGCCAAAACAAGAGGCTTCGAAGGGAACCATGGGTAATAGCCAAAAAAGGAAGCATTAGCTGGCTCTCATGTCACATTTCCTATGTGCTGAGCCCCATGAGAAATAGTTCATAGGCCTCTTCCCATGTGATCTTAAGCATCTTCTGTGCACCTGAAACATGCGTAATTTTGTTAACCAGGTCACCTCAATAGATTCCATAAAAAATAATCTCCAGAAGCTGTGCTGTGTGGGTACCAAATACATGACATCATTCGAATGGGTGGTCTAGGTGCGATTGTTAGTTTTATTGCCCCGAGAGCGAAGGTTTCTGGAAGGTGGCCTAGCCAGGAGGTGACAGGTTGGCACCTGAACACGATTCTCCTTGAAGCCGCTGCAGTCTTTCCCTCCTCACCACCCCCTCCCATGGCATGGAGGCAGCATGCATGTCGCCACTGAAAAGGAGAGAGTCCGTGAGGGAGGCTCTAGAGCAGCAGTTCTCAACCTGTGGGTCACGACCAATAGCAGGGTCACCCAAGATCATTGGAAAACACAGATGTTTACATTACAATTCATAACAGAAACAAAGTTATAGTTATGAAGTAGCAACAAAAATAATTTTATGGTTGGGGGTCACCACAACATGAGGAATTTTATTAAAGGGTCGTGGCATTAGAAAGGTTGAGAACCACTGCTCTAGAGCATGAGGTTGGTTGGCTTTCGTTTATCATAAAACATGCCAACATCCTCCGTATGATCCTTAGCCTCTTGAGTTAGAGGTCAGACTGTTTACGATTCAGATAAAAGTCGCTTGAGCCCTCATATGCCTGCGGGAGAGCACCCAGCAGCCCCACCAGAATCTCCAGGGACCCTTGAGGGAGCTCGTATTTCCCCCAGTCCCTTCTGGCTTTGTGTTTCTGCTCCTTATTTCTCTCTGTTCCTTTTCTTGCTCCTCTTGCTTCTGTGCTCTTCTTCCTTTTCCTTCTCTTCCCCCTCCTCCTCCTCTTCCTCTTCCTCATCCCCTTCTATCTCCCCCTATTCCTCATCCCCCTCCTCCTCTTCTTCATCCTCCTCCTCCTCCTCCTCCTCCTCCTCTTCCTTCTCTTCCTCATCCCCCTCCTTCTCCTCTTTCTCATCCCCTTCTCTTCATCTTCCTCACCCCCTCTACTTCCTCCTATTCCCCATATCCCTCCTCCTCTTCCTCATCCTCCTCTTCCTCATCTCTTTCCTTCTCCTCTTCCTGATCCCCTCCTCTTTCTCTTTCTCATCCCTCTTCCTATTCCTCACTCCCCTCTACCTCCTCCTTCTCTTTCTCATCATCCTCCTCCTCCTCTTCCTCCTCCTCCTTCTATATTTTGTCCTCTGATAATGCTGTTGAGTCAAGGCTCGTGTCTCAGATTTTGCTGAAGGTTTGCAGTCAATGAGGATGGTCACTTCACAGCGAAGCAGCGGGAACAGCATACAATGAAATAGCCAGTGTCCTTGCTTTGTAAAAGGCCTTACCCATTTCGCCTTTAGGAAAACTTTACCATTTGTCTCTCTTGCTTGGGCTCCAGTTTCCAGGGCCTGTCCACACCCTTTTCTTGAACCCTCTTGCCTTTCTTTCATCATTTGCTTTTCTCCATCCCAACCCATCCCGTTGGTTTCTTTATCTCATTCCCAGCTTATCACAGCCGTACCCTTCAGTCTGCCTTCCTACAACCAAATGGTCAAAGGAAGGTGTCTTGTCAACTAAGGCAGGTTTCTCCTCTTTCCCCAACAATGTTTGCCTTCATGCTACACACACACACACACACACACACACACACACTTTTAAAGTAGATATGAAATAATTATAAGGATGAAGGAGACTTGTTTAGACATGCCTAACTGTGTGCTTTCGGGTCAGTATGTGCTGGTGCCCCCAGAAGAGAATTAGCCCATTTGCCATGGGTGGGGGCAGCGTTCCACCTCAGCAGGAAAGTCACCTCAGAGCGGTGGCGCCGGGCCTGGCCTGGAAGATGAGTAGGATTGATTAATGCTTTGGAACCAGTCGCGTGGACATGCTGAGTCAGTCAGGGTTTCTCACATGAGCAATGGCTGCTGCATTGAAGGCAAATTTTTCGGTCCATCTGTAGTCATAAGACTATCTACAGAAGGAACACAAAGTCTCAGGAAACTTGAAAATCATAATTCTCCCAAAGGAAACCTTTTTTTTTTGGTTGGGCTCACCCCTTGTAGAATATTGTGGAAATGGCTCAACTCAGGCTGTACGTGGAGTCTCTGAACCACTTTTTTGAATGTTTCATCTTATTTTGGGCCATGATGATTTTGGGATTAAGGTAAGATTTTATGTTCATTTTTTGGGAGTGGGGGGTATAGAAAGAAACATACTCCCACCCACACATACACACAAAAGACAGGAGAGAAAATACCAGGATACTATCTAGATACTGAAATCTTCGACTAATGAGAATTTTGGCTGGTTGGAGGCTGATTTGCTGTTAAGTTTTCCTGTTACCAAGATTCATTCATGTGACATTCCTCTGTCTTTGACATCACAGCATTCTCCTCTTTGCTCCTTTGCAGTGAAGAGCCTGATCAGAGTTTTGTGTACACAGAACACAAGATGCCACTTTAAGAGAAAATGACACGGCCCAGGTCATATTTAGATGACCCCAGCGCTCATAATGATAATACATATCACCTGGCACTTTTTGGCATGATGAATGAGTGCAAGGCTTTGTAAGAAAAACTCTAATTACCACTAAGATTTTTTTTTTAGGTAAAATCCACATTTTATGCAAGATAATTTAAGCCATTGGTTACATTTGTGCAAGGGAGGCATCAACTTGTTGAAGAGTCTTTTTGCTCAATGATATGATGTAGCCATCCATCCATCCATCCACCCATCCTTCCATCCATCTATCCATCCAGGCAACAATATTGAGGACTATACCTGTAGTAAAAGGAACAGGAAGGGGCTATTCATTCTAAGAGGGGAAGACTTCCTCAGAACATGTATTTTAATTGGTGGAGAAGAAAGCTTAACTATACCTATATCTACATCTGTATTTATATCCTGCCTTTTGCCAAGGAGCATTTGAGTCCACTTCAGAAAATACAGGAAGCATATGGAGGTAAATTATAGGGAAAAGGCAAACTAAATTAATTCTTCAGAATTACAGTGGTACCTCGAGATACAAGTGCCCTAACATACGAGATTTTTGAGATACAAGCTGTTGAGCGAGCGATTTTTGCTTTGAAATACAAGGAACAGTTGAGAAAGAAGTAACCGCGCGCGGATCGGCCGGCTGCACAAGACCCACCAGTTTACCGCGACTTGAGTGTCTCATAGTTTCCTACGCCTCAAGGTTACGGAACGAATTAAACTCGTATCTCGAGGTACCACTGTAATTGGACCCTTGGCATATATAGTTGGATTCTGCCTTTATGGGGCTCTTGGAGTTAGCTTCACCCTTTATGCCAATGGACTTGTGACTCCTTCAACTGAGATGCTATATCACTAGTTTTTCTCTTTGCTCATTCTTTTCCTTCTTGGGATATCTTGCCTCCTTCCTTCCAGTATTCACTCTCTGCATAATTTTACTCATTCTTAAATGCAACTCAGGCATCCCACCCTTTGACAAGTCTTCTCTGTCCTCCTTTCCTCGTGATTCCCAGATTGGCTTCTTTCCAGAACACAGCGTGCATTTGTGCCAAAATCATATTCCCTGGGCTTCTTTCCCTGGTAGACTCCATGAGGGCAGGTCTCTATCTTCGTCCTCTTGGTTCACTCTACGGATGTTCAATAAAGATTTATTGACTTAGAGTGTGCAATCAAACTCTTCGTAAGAAAAACCCTCTAAATCAATGACTCCAGGGATGCCCTGGGAGCATCTGGGTGTGGAGCTGCCTGCGCTGTCATTGCTGATGACCGAGGGGACGTCCTTGGCTCCCGCCTTGCTCACCCTCTGCCGTTGCTTCCCTCCAGGCCAGAGGAAAGTGTTTGACCTCCCGTTTGGAAGCTGCCTCTTTCGCAGTGACGTTTACGACAACGGATCCTCGTTTCTGTACGACGACTGCACGGCGTGCACCTGCAGGGTATGGTGGTTCCGGGGGCTGCTCTCCGACCGCAGAGCATCTTGGGCTTTAGCGTTAACATTGTGGCCAGACATGATGTGCCGTTTATCAGAGGGAGGCATTGTTGATGCCACTTTACGGTGGATTCACACTTACAAGGTCCCAAATTACAATTCGCTGTCATCCCCTGAGAACAGCAAGTTAGTTAGTTAGTTAGTTAGTTTTTAAATATATATATATATTTTTTACTTTTTTATTTTTTTACTTTTATTTTTTATTGTTTAAAGTATTATAAATAGTAGTATCTATGTCTCCTTTTATTTTTCCCCCATTGACCTCCCCCTGGCCTTCCCTACCTCCCAGTACACGCCCTCACCTGCCCTCCATGCGCCTACCCCCTCTGCCCCCACCTCCGTCGTCTGATATCCATTGTTTATGCTTATATTCATGCATACAAGTCCTTCTCCCCCCCACCAACCTCCCCTGCCTTCCCACTGTAGCACGACAGTCTGTTCACTGCTTCTCTGCCTCGCCATCTGTTTCCCCCTCCTCTCCCCAGATTCTTTTCTTTAAAAACATCTTGCCTCTGCAGACTAGAAATACACCTATAAGAACAAAAAATGTTTGAGTCCCAATTTCAACGTCCAACATTGATTTTTTTTTTTTTTACAGAGAGGGAAGGGGTGGGATAGAGAGTTAGAAACATCGATGAGAGAGAAACATCGATCAGCTGCCTCCTGCATGCCCCCTACTGCAGATGTGCCCATAAGCAAGGTACATGCCTTTGACCGGAATCGAAGCTGGGACCCTTCCGTCTGCAGGCTGACACTCTATCCACTGAGCAAACTGGTTAGGGCAGCAAGTTGGTTTTTGGTGGTGAGAACTAAACTCTGAGGGGCTGTCTGCGGCACTTGCTAAACTCAGACAGATGCAGGTGGCAGTGTTCTCTGGAGCTGATGATCCTCAGTGAACCTCTGGCACATCTGGCACGCCTGGCAATAAAGGTGGCCTTCCCTCCCAGAGCATAGAGCAGCATGGACTTTCCATGTATCCATCCCACGATCAACCTGGTAGTTTGGGGACAGAGAATTCACGTTTTGTTCGCCATGTCATTCCTTCTTTGAGGCATCACTCGCCTTTCTCAAAAGGCAACCGGAGCCTAATGACTGGTAAAGAAAGAATCCCACCAGTCCCCCTGGTTAAAGGGATACACACCCCACATTTCTAGGCTGGGCTGGTGTGGCTGTTTATTTTTGGAACCAAGAAGAGGACCATTTGTAGGGAGGACTTCAGGGTCATTCCCGAGTGAGTGAACCCAAACATCTGCGTAGCATGAGTGTCGTGCTGTTGGCGGTGGGTTTGTTTTTCATCGCCAAAGGGCAAGCGAGGGCCGGAGGGGAGGGTTGCTCAAGACCAGCTCTGAGTCAGTAGCCGGGACGAGGGTTCGGGAGGTGCTGACACCCGTGGCAGGCTGTGTTATGAAGCAGCCCCGCTGCAGGGAGGTGGTGAGTCAGGGCCGCCTGAGTGCTCCCTGGCACCGAGACCGAGCCGTCCGAAGCCCGAGAGGACTTTCCCGAGGCTCCTCCTCTCCCTGCGGCTTGTGTTCTCCCAGGGTGAGCAGATGGCCACGCCTGCTGTTGGCCTTGGCCTCCATCCTCTGGACTTCTCTTCCTCTCCCGGAGCTTCACGGGTGATGGCTTCCTCTTGAGGATACTGGGCTCTTGATAAAAACCAGGTCATCCCCAATTCTCTTGATTGCAAGAAAGCCAGACATCCCCTGAATGAGCAGGCTGCCACCATTTAGGGTGGTCAGTGTTATTTTCTCTTCGCTTAGAGCAGGGGTGGGGACCGTCTGACCCGAGGTGGTATTAGGCCCGAAAAATCATTTGGTCTGGCCCCGCCAAGGCATGAAGGGTGAGTTAACTAAATGTGTGAGCAAATATAGCTGACTGATTTTTAAGGTGATAATTTTGTATGGCCCGAGAATGATGTTATACATATCCAAATCGAGGCAAGACTGGTGTGGCTCAGTGGATGGAGCGTCGGATAGAGAGGGTCCTGGGTTCAATTCCAGTCAAGGGCATGTTCCTTGGTTTCAGGCACATCCCCAGTGGGGGTTGGGCAGGAGGCAGCTGATCGATGTTTCTCTCTCATCGATGTTTCTAGCTCTCTATCCCTCTCCCTTCCTCTCTGTAAAAATTCAATAAAATATATTATTTTAAAAATAAAATATCATTTAAAAAAATACATCCAAATTGCCCTTGGCAGAAAAATGTTTCCTTACCCTTGATATAAAGAATATCAAATGGCGTTCTTTGAAGGATCACCTCAGTGTCATATTAATCTTGTATAATTAACCCATGAAAGTACAGTAGATGATACCAGAAGGACCTCTTGAAGTTATATAGTTAGCACAGAATCTCTGGAAGTTGCATAGGTTGATTTATACAACCTCCATGTATATAGTGGCTTGGAAATGCATCCTGGCTCAAAGCTTACGAGTGGGGTCTGTGTGTTGGAGCAGGGATTTCACCTAACTTCTCGGCCATTGTTCTCACCTTAATTCAACACTCTGAAGCAGTGGTTCTCAACCTTCCTAATGCAGCAACCCTTTAATACAGCTCCTCATGTTGTGGTGACCCTCAACCATCAAATTATTGCTACTTCATAATTTTAATTTTGCTACTATGATGAATCATAATGTAAGTATCTGTTTTCCAATGGTCTTAGGCGACCCCTGTGAAAGTGTTGTTCAACCCCCAAAAGGGTCGCGACCCACAGGTTGAGAACCACTGCTCTGAGGGGATTGCTGGTCTACCAGGGACACTTCTTTCCTCCATCTCTGTCTTCCACTAAATTGCATGGGTGTTCGGCTCTTACAGGCCTTCCAGCCGTCAACCTGCTCAGGTGGAGTTGTGTCTTGCTGGCTGGGGAACTAGGGAGGTTTCTTTTTCGTAACCTCTCTTCAGGAGGTGGTTGAAGGAATCGGCAGATGCAGTTCACTTAGCTATTTCGTTCATGGAATACCACTTCTGTAGAAACCAGGCCACACCCCTTAAAGTCACAGATAGCAATCGGTCACCCTCAGAGGTTAAGTGGCCCGGTGAGGGTCACAGAGTTTATGGGAGAGCTGGAACCCGGGTCCAGTTTGGAATGGCTCCTTCCATTCCTGTTTGAACACAGAGGACACGAATCGGGATTCCATTTGGAGGTGGAACATGAAATACTCATTTTGCTCTTTGATCAGAGACATCCCGCCTTTGTGCTGAGCCCCTAGAACTGTGGTTCTCACCTTTCTAAGGCCGCGACCCTTTAATACAGTTGCTCACGTTGTGGTGACCCTCAACCATAAAATTATTTCCGTTGCTACTTCATCACTGTCATGTTGCTACTGTTATGAACTGTCATGTAAATATCTGATAGGCAGGATGTATTTTCGTTGTTACAAATTGAACATCATTAAAGCCCAGTGAATAATCACAAAAACAATATGTCATTATATATTGTGAAATATTTATTTCTAATAATAAATAAATGAAATTTTGTCTTGAATCGTGGTGTAGCATGGGTAACAGTCTTTCTAGGACAACAGTAAACTACATGGCTACACTTTGCTACACTGAGGAGCGGTGTGTTGGTTCCTAAGACCATGGGAAATAGGTGTTTTCTGATGGTCTTATGCGACTCCTGTGAAAAGGTCCTTCGACCCCCAAATGGGTCGCGACCCACAGGTTGAGAACCAGTGCCCTAGAAATTGGCACAAAGCCAGGCAGGAGCCCCAGAGGGCACGGGAGTGAAGGAAAGAGGAACAGGACGGGAGCTGGCTGGCCCGTCGTGAACTGGGCCTTCTTGCTACCCAGTGGCAGAAACAGAACCTCTAGTCCCTCGAGCATTAAATGATGAACCCTGGGGAGTGAGGGAGCGTACGTGACCCTTTTCATAGCCCAGACATTGAGTCAACAAGCAATAGATTGAAGTGGATGACAGATCGATGGCAGTAAGTTAAAATTCGGGACCTTCAGACTGTATGTGGCAGCAGTGAGTCGTGGGTTGGTCAGGCCAGGCCAGGAGGCGTTTGGAGCAGGTGGGACCGTTTTCATCCCGTTTGCCTCTGGCCCGCAGGACTCCACGGTGGTGTGCGAGAAGAAGTGCTCTCGGGCCAGCGCCTGCGACAAGGGCGAGGGGGCCTGCTGTGCCGAGTGCCTGCTGCGCGTGCCTCCGGAAGACACCAGAGTGTGCAAGTTTGGCAACAAGGTTTTCCGGGTACGTCAGAGCCAGGCTGGCGGGGTGCTGTATGCACGGAACTGTAAAAGCTCCAGACAAATGCACCCTCATATGGGGTCTTCCGTATTGTGTGTGGGTACGTGTATGTGCATACACGTGTATGGGTGCTCATCTATGACTGCACTGATTTAGAGTGTAATATTTATGTGTATCTATATTTAGAATCCAGGACACAC
This sequence comes from Lasiurus cinereus, assembly GCA_011751065.1. Classification (NCBI taxonomy): domain Eukaryota; kingdom Metazoa; phylum Chordata; class Mammalia; order Chiroptera; family Vespertilionidae; genus Lasiurus; species Lasiurus cinereus. The sequence goes on from JAAGEH010000337.1 coordinate 2,798,902, forward strand.
GGAGACAGAGGAGCAAGTGTTTGAAATAGTTTTTCTTGGTTAAATTTTTTCTTTTGAAAAATGCATTTTTTAAATATCTACATATATGTATGTATATACACATATACATACATACACATATATATGTATTTGCTTTATTAGTTGTTTTAAACTTGTAAAAGCATCATTGCCTTTCCCAATGTGGTTGGCTCGTGGCTGGGGTTGGGCTAAAACTCCACCCCAGGTGGTGCCATTACGGGGCCTCGAATGCCCAGGATCATCGTGGCCAGGGCGGCTCAGTGCCCCATTGGGTCCTGACGGTCTGCAGCTTGACACGTCCAGGACGTTGTTGTGATGCTTCTGTTCAAAGAGAGATTTTCTCCTCCAGGAGGTAGGGAGCATATGTTTAGGTGAGGATGCTCATGGTGCAGGTGGCCAGCACCGCAGTGAGCGGAGGTGACAGTGAGCAGAGCTGAAAGAGCCAAGTGCTTCCATCGCGGGTATTTCACATTGTCTCCTGCCGGCCTGAGTAGCAATCTGTGCAGCGGCCAGTTATCTAACTTATTTATGTGTGATCCTCCCCAAGGATATCCTTACTGATGTGTGTGTGTGTGTGTGTGTGTGTGTGTGTGAGAGAGAGAGAGAGAGAGAGAGAGAGAGAGAGAGAGAGAGA
>JAAGEH010000337.1:2799653-2906403 GCA_011751065.1 Lasiurus cinereus
TTTATTAGTTGTTTTAAACTTGTAAAAGCATCATTGCCTTTTCCCAATGTGGTTGGTTCGTGGCTGGGGTTGAGCTGAAACTCCACCCCAGGTGGTGTCATTACGGGGCCTCGAATGCCCAGGATCATCGTGGCCAGGGCGGCTCGGTGCCCCATTGGGTCCTGACAGTCTGCAGCTTGACACGTCCAGGACGTTGTTGTGATGCTTCTGTTCACAGAGAGATTTTCTCCTCCAGGAGGTAGGGAGCATATGTTTAGGTGAGGATGCTCATGGTGCAGGTGGCCAGCACCGCAGTGAGCGGAGGTGACAGTGAGCAGAGCTGAAAGAGCGCCGCCCTGGCCAAGTGCTTCCACCGCGGGTATTTCACATTGTCTCCTGCCGGCCTGAGTAGCAATCTGTGCGGCGGCCAGTTATCTAACTTATTTATGTGTGATCCTCCCCAAGGATATCCTTACTGATGTGTGTGTGTGTGTGTGTGTGTGTGTGTGTGAGAGAGAGAGAGAGAGAGAGAGAGAGAGAGAGAGAGAGAGAGAGAGGGGGGGTGGGGGGGGAGAGAGAGAGAAGGGGGGTGGGAGGAGAGAGAGAAAGAACATTGATGTGAGAGAGAAACATCGATCAGTTGCCTCCCATCCCTACTAGGGATTGAACCCCCAACCCGGGCATGTGCCCTGACTGGGCATGGAACCCACGGCCTTTGGGTGCACAGGAGGATGCCCCAGGCCACTGAGCCACACCACAGCGCTGTGCGGTGACCACGTACACATCAGGAGGAAGATTGTTGACTTTGTCCGAAGTCCTTCACATCTTGTCCTCGTTCCCCAGGGGTGGAGGACTCCCTCTGTCCCGAAGGCCTTTTCATGACACCCCTGAGAACGGAGACCCCCAGAACCGAGGCAGATGGGGAGCCCCCCCCCCCCCCCCCGGCAGGCTGCACTGAGCCGGGCTTCCTGGTTCTCACGGAATCCATAGGAGATACAGTGTGTTGCGCCCAGGGGAGGGGGTCTCGTGCGGGTGGTACTGGTGCCAGGCTCCCCGAGTTCGGGGGTCCCCTCTGCACGCAGTTGCCCTCCCCCAGCCCCTGCTGCAGCAGACTCGCCCTCGTGAAGGTGGGGTGCGCAGAGTGCTTTCAGCTCCTCCCGCCGAGTTCCTGAGACAGGAATCACTGAGGGGGCGTCCTGGGAGCTCAGGGTCCCAGAAACAGGCCCAGAGTCTGGCAGAGCAGGTGCCCGTAGACCAGTGGTTCTCAACCTTCCTAAGGCCGCGACCCTTGCCTACAGCTCCTCATGTGGTGGTGACCCCCAACCATGACATTTTGCTACTGTGATGCATCGTAATGTAAATATCTGCATTTTCCGATGGTCTTAGGCGACCCCTGTGAAAGGGTCGTTTGACCCCCAAAGGGGTCACGACCCACAGGTTGAGAACCGCTGCCATAGACAGATTCAGTCCGCTCTCCTCTCTGAGAAGCAAAAGGCACTGAGAGTAGGCAGTTCTTAAAACAGCTCCAAAGAGCGAGAAGGAAGAGGAGGAGGGGCAGTCAACTTCACACACCTGAGCTGCTGTTGTCTCTGTTTTAACAAAATGTGCTGCTGAGACCCTCAAGGAAGGAATCCTGGTTTCTTGGTGGCCTGTAATCTCTGTCCCCAAAAGCAAGGGTGCCCATCCCTGCCCGTTCTCCGGGGGCACGGGGCTTCCCGTGGCCGGGCACTTGGCAATGGCGGGTCATGAGTCCATTGAGCCCAAGAAATTCCGGGAAAAAAGGTGCCCCGAGTGCTTCTCAGGGCAGGGAGCAGAGTGCCCGGCAGGCAGGGCCACGCCTGGGTGGCTCTCGGAGCGAGTTGACAGCCCCCTCGCTTTCAGGTGGCTTCCCGGTCAGGTGTCTGCCTGGGACGTGTGAGTGGTTTGAATTAGCTTCTGTCCTTGGTGTGTTTGTGCCCGATGTGGTCCAGAACCCTGGCCCATCTGGGAAGAAACGGACCACCTGAGGACATGTCGATGAATGACTGGTGCCCGGCTCAGCTTTGAACATGTCCGTCTTGTCGAGTGGGAGAAATTGGACCTTTGTTGTGACGTCATGTATGAAACTCCTGTTTGCCTCCCAGTGCAGGTGGAGCAAGATGCAGTAGGACTTAGCTGCCCAAGAATTCTTTTTATATCCTGGAGAGGAACACCCCCCCCCCAACACAGGTACACACATGCATGTATACACATGCATGCACACACAGGTATACACATGCATGCACACACATGTATACACATTATACACATGCAGACACACAGGCACACATGTGCACGCACAGGCACACACACATGCGTGCACACACCTTAAATCTGACCTCACATTGAATCAGCTAGGTGCAGTAGACCCCCCAGAGTTGTGTGATCTAATGATGGCATCCGTCCCTCATTAAGAAAGGCTTCTCTGACAGTCCCAGCCGGCTGGATTGCTCCCCACAGCCCCCCACGATGACAGAACCCCGTGCTGTCTCCCCAGGATGGAGAGATGTGGTCCTCCGTGAACTGCACCATCTGTGCTTGTGTCCAAGGCAAGACCGAGTGCCGCAAGAAGCAGTGCGCCCCCATCAGCAGCTGCCCGCAGGTACGTGCGGGGTGCAGGCTCACGCGCCTCTTTACCTGGGCATCCTGGGGAGCATCCAGGGTGTGGCAGGCCGCCTGGGCACCAAACCCCATGCCCCTGAAACTTCCAAGTGCCCCTAGAGCCCTCTGCCCCTTGGACAGCGCCCTCTGAGGGCTCTCCTGCAGCTCCCTCTGCCCCCCCAAATTCCAGCCTTGCATGGAGACAGCGCCCACCTGCTTCCCAGAGCCTCTGCCCCTGTCTGTGTTCTCGTGTCTCCACCGCCTGCTGGTCTCTCCCCGGTCTCTTCGCTCGGGTTTTCTGTGGACGATCAGCCCTTTGCACTCTGCTCCTCTCTCTCCCTCTCTCAGACCCCAGTCCCTGCCGGTAGTCATTCAAGCACCTGTGGCTGTGCCTCAAGAAATTTTCTAGAAATTTCCCAGGGGTTTATCCTACCTAGCAGCGCCCCACCCCCGCTTCCCTCTGAAGTTTTCCCTCTCGAACCCTGGCTTCCGCTGTAGCCCGGAATGGCAGTTGCATCCTGATGGAAATCTCTCTTTTCAGAAGCCCGCAGTTCCCACTGGCCGAATAGAGCGCCCCTTATCCCCTGGAACTGGGCAACTGGAAACCCAGGCGTTTTGGGGGACATGTCAAACCTATTCAATACCTCGCAGTGAATGAGAAAAATACCCTCCTCCCCCCTCCAGATTCAGGGCCTGTCCCCCCTCCTCTGTTATCGACAGCCTGTAATTTCCCCACATCTGCGCTTTTTGTAAACAGCGAGGCGATGTTTTTGCTCGGCTCCCAAACGCAGCCTGAGAAACAACAGCTGCTGCTATTGCACAAGCGAATAAAGGGGGAGAAGAGAGCGAGGAGAAGAAAAAAAAACGCACCTAAAAAAACCCTAATTAGTTCTTGCTTTCAAAAGCCTCGGATATAAAACCCAAAACCTCCCGTAAAAAAAAAGAAGCAGGGAGCGCCAGTCCCCGGCCTTGAACGTGGTCCGCTTATAAATATTCATTGCAGAATCGGATCGCGCCGCTGCCAGTCCTGGGGGAACCCGGGCCGCTAATGACCAAGCGCCGCACATGGTAGTAATAAGGGCTTCCTTATTCCAGAGACACCAGCAGGGCGCCCTGCCAGCCTAGTGGCTCCAGGAACAAGCTCCCTGCGCCGCGGTGCTGAGCGTCCGGCTTCCTGGGGTCCTGCCGAGGTGTGGGGGTCGCTGGGTCTCCCTGTCCTCTGGCTGGGGGGAGCTCCATGCTTTTAATGTCACTGGCGGCATCTCCTCAGCCTTTCTTCTTGGCGGACCACGTTTGGGCCTTTCTCCCTCCTCCTCAGCTTGTCAAAGCTGGCAGTGCCCAGCTCCCGCCTCGGGGCCCCCTTCTTGTTTTCTAGGCACCTCTCCAACCTTTCCTGCAGCTCACGCGCTCCCTCCTCTGTGGCCAGCACAGGACTTGGGGAGAAAGCTTAGTTCTACCAGGGAGACCCCGTGGAACACTTCCTGCCCCTCCCCTGCGTTGCCTGGGAGATAAAAACACCCCGAGGAGTGGTCCTCTGGCCCCTGCTCTGTCCTGCCTGGCACTGCACATGTCTTCCCCCAGAAGTGTGGGTGCTTTGTTGAGGGAGGATCTTAGGGTTGGATTCCTTGTCCGCCCTCCCTGGCAACTAACTCCCCAGAGGCCAAGGACTCCCTTTTGTGAGAAGGATATGAGGGTTCCAGTGGGGACAGGGCTGTGATGACACCATCATCTCATCACCGCTCACCGGGACTGAGACTTTCTCTGCAGTCACAGGGCTGACCCCGTTGATGCTGAGACCATCCCTCCGAATGGCTGTCATTATCTCACCCTTCTTCTTCTTTTTTTTAAATATATTTTATTGATTTTTTTACAGAGAGGAAGGGAGAGGGATAGAAAGCTAGAGACATCAATCATCTGCCTCCTGTATGCCCCCCACTGGGGATGTGCCCGCAACCAAGGTACATGTCCTTGACCGGAATTGAACCTGGGACCCTTCAGTCCAGAGGCCGACGATCTATCCACTGAGCCAAACTGGTTTTGGCTACCTCACCCTTCTTACCGCTGAGGTGGTAGCATCTCTGGATGCCCTGACCTCCTAGCTCATGCTTGAGCTAATATCCCCCCTAGTTTACTAATATGACCAGTCCCACTTTCATTAACTAAACAAGTTGATAGCGGTTCTGCCAACACGCAGATGTAGGGGATCACATCCCCATGTGTTGCTGGGGGCTTTGGATGTAGACAGCTCTGCTCTATTTGGAGAGAGCCCCTCACTTCCCCGCCCCACCCCCCATTGGCCAGAGCCAAGCACCTTTGGTTTTGTCCTCAACTGCTTTCAGTCCGAGAAACCCACGGAGACCTGACTGCCCAATAGAAATAGAAGACAGAGTTTTAGGCAGTGAACACAGCCGTGATGCCCCAGACTGTGGGATGGCTGAATGTGACTGGGTTTTAAGTCTTATTCAAAGTCATCATGGTCGCTACACAATGTAGGTCTAGCTCAGCGAGTTCCCATTGGTGTGTTGTGACATACTGGTGTGCCGAGACGTACTGGTGTGCCCTGAGAATTTTTTAAAAGTGCCGTATCTATTAGGTTGTCAAAAAATAAATAAATAAAAATGACAACAACCAAAACAACAATAGCCATCTGGTGTGAATAAGTCAAATTTATACCTTTTTTTAAAGATTGGCAAAAAATGCTGTATTTTTTGGTGTGCCGTGGAATTTTAATGATTAGTTTCTGTGTGCCTTGAGATTAAAAAAAAAAAAAAGGTGGAAAATCACTGAGCTGGCTAATGGGAAAATGAATTTGACACGGTCCTGGTTCTTGGACTGCTGACTAGCATGTTTGGAATCAGTATGATTTTCTCTAGTTCCTAAATCTGTTCTTGATGCAACTGACCAGGAGTGAATGAGGGGATGGACCTTATATTGACTGTGTGGCCTTGACATAGGCCTTGGGCCACCTCTCTGTGATCTCCGTTTCTTAGTTTCCTATCAAAAGGCCAGGACACCTATGATTAGAAGATCGTTGTGATGTTCAAATGAGATGAAGTATGAAGAATGCACAGCACTCTGTGTACCCAATGAACATTATATTCTCTTAAAGGGTGGGAGAGGACAAAAATCTGGAGTGCCAAGAAGACGGCCTTTAGGGTTATACAAAATTAGGTTTGATTTTGGGTTCTACCACGGTTGCATTGCATAACATCAATTTCTTCACCTACAAAAAGGGAAATACTTAGCTTATAAAGTTATTGTTCATCTTCAGAAGGATAATTATAATAATATATACTTTATTAATTAAATCTTAGATGTTTTAAGTATTATTAAATCCTTATAATGAACCCCGAGGTTGGGTAGCTTATGGGAAGTATCTGAAAGGGTGTTTGTCACATAAGCAAAGTGCTCTGTCAATGTTCATCTTTCCCCACATTTCCTTTTCTCTTTGAGTCCCTTTGAGTCAGAGATAAGGCAATGCCATTTGCTGATATGGGCTCTGGGAATATGCTTCCTCCTTGAAATGCCATGCCCTAAAAAAAGGGGGGAAGAAACGCATTTCAGGAAATGACACTGTGTTTCCAGAAAGATAATGGAAAATTACTCAGCATTTCCCAGCTCTTAGCTCCATTGGCTTCGACTGCAGAGCAGTTTCTGGAAGAAGAAATGGGACTGAACTTGATCTGTAACACAGACATTGTCCGGATCCATAGCCCCCCACTTGGGTTACGGTTTATTATTTGGGTACTTCCAAGAAGCAAAACAGAACAGAGGCCTTATAGGGGTGGATGGGTTGGTGGCCAATTCCTGTTTTTAGGTGTGTGCTCTTGGCTTACAGAGGGCTAGATTCAGGTACCGGTGGAAAGGTTGGATCCAGACAGTCTGCATCTCCCCTCTGTGTGAGACAGATGCCACCAACGAGTCCTGGAGATATTCTATTTCTTGGCGGGCAAAACCGGGAAAGCTTTCTGAAGGGCTTTTCCTGGCCTGAGGCCCTGAGACCTGAAACTTCATTTTCACCATCACCATCACCATCTGGGCACTGAGTTCACATATAACCTGGACTGATTTCATGGGTTTGTCTGGTATCAGAGTTTTAAAAAAAGTCCTCAGCAGATTCTCTTTCTTAGCATTAAACGCTTGTTTGTTTTTCTTTTGATTAGGGGAAAATTCTGAACCGAAAAGGATGCTGTCCGATTTGCACCGAAAGTAAGTCTCTTCCGTCGGAAACGTGCTGTTACTATTTCTTCTGGTTTTCTAGTGTGACAAGAAAAACGGTGGTGTACATTTCCCGCACATCTTGTTCCTATTGGTAGAGGATGGGGGAAATATTTGGGCTCTGGAATCTCGTGGGCCGGAGGATTGCCTCTTACCTGCAAACACGTTGTCATTTACGATCCCCTCACAGAAGCACCACTGGGATGTGTGGCTATGGGAGGAAATTGAGAAGATGAATGGGCTGATGAGGTTTTAAGAAGGACCGGATCCCTCTGTGTGCAGTTTGACTGCTCATCGCATTTGCAGTCCTAGTGGCTGAGGGAGTGTGTATCATTGAGGAGGGAAGTTCCTTCCATTATTATAAAGCCAAGCAGCTGTGCATACTTCCACCTCCCTCACCCCCACTTCCCACTCTGCACCGTTTCACCTGATGCATCCAAGGATAAAAGAAGAGGTCTCTGGTCTGGGGATGGTTTGGCCATCCTAGTATTGTTTGAAAAATTAATATCAGAGAGAAAGGGAGAGGGGGAGAGAGAGAGATAAAAACATCAATGATGAGAGAGAATCGCTGATTGGCTGCCTCCTGCACACCTCTTATTGGGGATCAAGCCCGAAACCTGGGCCTGTGCCTTAACTAGGAATCCAAGCTGTTAGCTCCTGATTCATAGGTTGATGCTCAACCACTGAGCCATGCCAGTATCTTTCACTGAATCTAACATGGCCCCTTCTCAGCGCCATCTGAGGCTGCATCGCTAACTGTACAGACCAAACATAGCAGCGGTCTGATGTCCTCCCCATGTGCAGACAGCTGCCTGGAGCTGGTAGCAAACTGGGTGTCTTCCTCAAACTCATGCTGAGCTGAGACAGTTCTCTGAAGGGTTTCATTGAAAGAGGAGAATTAGTCATGTCACCATCACATTAGTTTCCAAGTATGAAAAGCAGAATTAACCAAGCCATGACATGTATTAGAAAGTATTTTATGAGCCTGCGGGCTGAGGAAAATGGGCTTTGTGGATGGGTAAAAGCACCTTTTCATGGGGGAACAGGTTTGTTTTTTCTACTTGTCTAAAATATTTTGGACAATAGCTTCAGAGATTTTTCAGTATCATAGTATATTATATGTAATACAGTGGTACCTCGAGATACAAGGGCCCTAACATAAGAGATTTTTGAGATACGAGCTGTCGAGCGAGCGATTTTTGCTTTGAAATACGAGCAACATTTGAGATAGGAGTAATCTCGCGGATCGGCTGGCTGCACATGACCCACAAGTTTAAACTCGTATCTCGAGGTACCACTGTAGATACATATATATACACATTTCATGAAGTTTTGATATGGAGAGCTATTAATGCATTATACATTGGATAAAAGTACTGATAGACTCAATGAACATTAAATTATAGATTTAATAAAAGAACATTTTTTATTTATTTAATTTTTTTAAAATATATATTTTATTGATTTTTTTACAGAGAGGAAGGGAGAGAGATAGGAATTAGAAACATCGATGAGAGAGAAACATTGATCAGCTGCCTCCTGCACACCTCCTCCTGGGGATGTACCCACCACCAGAATGAAACCAGGTATGTGCCCCTGACCGGAATCGAACCTGGGACCTTTCAGTCCACAGGCTGACGCTCTATCCACTGAGCCAAACCGGTTTTGGCAAAGAGAACATTTTTTTCAAGTCCATAAAAGAACTCAAAGGAGGCCAACGAAATATGACTTCATAGATCCCCCAAATTAATGTAGAAAGAAGGAGTTCGGATTAGCACACCAGCTAATTTCTTAGCACATGTGCAAGCTATTATACTTCTCCCTCCTCCCAGCATCCCTCCGAGGAAAGGTGGTTTACGGGGGGGTGGGGCTGCCTTCAGCTCAGGTCCTTTCTGGGGGAGCAGCGGGGAGTCTAGATGGATGCTTTCCTCCGCATCCATGTCCATGAGTTGTCTGCATTTCCCTAGAAAGCATCTCCTAGACCTCGTTGAAGGCCAGGCGGACTTCAAAGGAGCCCCTCGGATTTTTCTAGCAAACCTTCCCATTGGCGTGAGCGCAGATAGATTACATATGCCCACCGCACCGCTTACCAGAAGCACATGGCCACGTCTGTACCGAAACCGCCCGGGTCTGGCTGGAAGGACCCGGCTTTCTCCTGCAAAAGCATCAGGGTGGCAATTACGGAGAGAGGCTTAGAGGAAAGCTGCATTTCATTACTGCTTTACCCGTGATGCATTAGCCTTTCCGCATTTAGCTGGCTTAGCCTTTCTATATTTAGAATCTGTGTGGCTTATCAGAAAAAAAGGAAGAAGAGAACTGGACGGGCAGGCATGGCAGAAATCAAACCAAGGTTGCAAGCAGTCATGTTAAATATCGCAGGAGGCATGCGAAGCAGCCCATGACCTCTGTCCCGGAGAGAGGCAGTTGGCACGAGGGAAAGCCACCTAGCTGGAGGGCACCGGGGAGATGTCAACTCCGTGCACCTGCATCCAGCAGGGCAGTGCGGGGTGAGGAGTGGGGGTCTGGGGGGGGTGAGGCATGCGGTTCTCGGTCCAGCTCTCAATGACATCACCACGTGGCTGTTTCTCAGCTTCCTTTGGCGCTTCTTCTATCTGTTTCCTTTCTTGCTGTCCGGCAGTTCGCCCACCAGGGCGCAGAACACGTCCTGTGGGGCGAAGTTTACTTGCTCAGATGGGTTAAGACAGGGGTTCTCAACCTGTGGGTCACGACCCCTTTGGGGGTCGAACCACCCTTTCACAGGGGTCACCTAAGACCATCGGAAAATGCAGATATTTACATCACGATGTATCACAGTAGCAAAATTTCATGGTTGGGGGTCACCACCACATGAGAAACTGTATGCAAGGGTCGCGGCCTTAGGAAGGTTGAGAACCACTGGGTAAAGCAGTGGGATGGCCCCCACATTTTGTAAGGACGAGCACATCCAGGTGGACTTATTCTGGTGTCCACCAGCTGTGGCCAGAAGGCCTTTTATTTTGAAATCCACTTGTCCTTATAACCAGGGTCCAGAAGAAACCCCACCCCCCCCAATCCATTCTGAACGCTCTTCTGATAGGGGGGTTTCTGGAGCAGACAGACACCTAGAGGCTGAAGTAAAACTAAGGCTAGTGTTTTCTGAAACCAGAAAATGCTTTGTATTCGAACAAAATCACACATATACACACATACCCCGCTAGCTACTGCAGGATTTTCAACTTCGCTCTTCCTGACTGGCCAGATCAGTGGTCTGCAAAATGCGGCTTCTGAGCCATATACGGCTCGAGAGCCGTGGTTTGCCGCTCTGTTGTTGGCTAATGAGTTTGCCGACCACTGTTAGACTCTCGATTCCACTAATTACAGGCTGTTGTTGTTCCTTGTGATGAAGCCCCTATCCCAGTGGTCGGCAAACTCATTAGTCAGCAGAGCGGCAAACCGCGGCTCAGGAGCTGCATGTAGCTTGCACACAGCAGTTTGCCGACCACTGGGCCAGATAATTCTCAGTTGTGGGCCTGGCCTGTGTGTGACAGGATGTTCAGCAGCATCTCTGGTCTCTACCAACAAGATGTGGGAACACTTCTGTCCCCATCTTGTGACAATCAACAGTGTTCCCAGATGTTGCCAAATGTCCCCTGGCTGAGATCCATTGATATCCCAAACAGGGGTTCCAGCAGCAACACCTGCTGTATGGGCAACGGTAACTCCCTCTCAACTCGCCGGGATTACAGGAATGAGGCGAGGGTGTCCTGCAGCCAGTATGAACCAGGACAGACCAGAAAGCTGCAGACTGAATTGAACGTGTTCTGCAGTTTCCTGGCCTCGCCCTACAACAAACTGTGAAGCCATAATTCTATCTTGGGCACAAAGTCGCCAGCTAGTTGCAAGGAAGCTGGGAATTAATTTGCAGCCTGCCTCCCGTGGCACGCAGTTCTGATCAATGAGCTCACCCCTGGCTCCCGCGTCTGCATCTGCCCTCAGTGTGGTGAATCATCTAGTCTGCAGGCCTGTCAACTCCAGGAATCCTGTCTCAGACGGCGGCAGGGATAGACGCTTACACCCATATATGCACACATGCTTCAGTGAGTGGTTCTCAACCTTTTTTTAAGGCTGTGACCTTTTAATACCGTTCCTCATGTTGTGGTGACCCCCAATCTTAAAATTATTTTCGTGGCTACTTCATAACTGTAATGTTGCTACTGTGAATGAATCATAATGTAAATATCTGTTTTCTGATGGTCTTAGGCGACCTTGCTAGCAGTTTTCAACCTGTGGGTCTCGACCCACAAGTTGAGAACCGCTGCTGTAGAGCCTTAGTCTTAGACGGTTTGTCGCAGAGCATCCGTACTGGGTTATCTGTACCTGGTAAAGGCACATCCATCCCCTTCTGTCAGCGGGGTTTAAAGTCCCACAGAATTCCTCCTCCAGCCCTCTTGCTGTGCCAGCCTGTCTTGCTAGTGCTTGGCGCTGTTCAGGCCTCTTAAAGGAACAGGAAAGAGGACAGGAAGTCGAGGCAGAACATTTCACAGGCTGCTCTCTGCAATAGTCAGGGTAGTGGTTAGCGTAGAATTCGGTAGGTAGGAAGAGGCACTCACTGGCGGGCCTCTCCAGATCAGGATAGGCCTTGTAGGGTTGATCTGAGAGGGCGATGATGATGCTCTTAAACAACTGAAAAGGAATCCTCTTAAAATCAACCCGAGGAAAATAGGAAAAGCATCATTGGGTCCCACTGACCCTGGAATTCTCCTTTCTCCTTGTCCACCGCTAAAGAATTCAGTTGGGTTTGCATGCGTTATTGAAAATAAAATACCGCAAGTGAGCTGAGCACACTTCAGGATGCTTCTGTACACGTGCTGTTTCTTGCCAACGTCTGAGCTGTAGCCCAAAGTGCGTCCTGCTGTGTCTGGACCGGGCATCATGGGACAGAGGGTGAGGTGCCACGAGGCCACTGTCCCCCGTGCCTATAGCGCTGGGTTGTTGTGAGATTATCTCACCGCGTGTTGGCAGACAGTGGGTGGAATCTTCACCTGACCACCCAACAGAGATCCGAAGCAGATAAATTTTTTGCTGGCAGGATATCTGTTTTCAATCTTTTTTTTTTTTAATATTTTATTGCTTTTTACAGAGAGGAAGAGAGAAGGATAGAGAGTTAGAAACATCGATGAGAGAGAGACATCGATCAGCAGCCTCCTGCACACCCCCCACTGGAGATGCACCCGCAACCAAGGTACATGCCCTTGACCGGAATCGAACCTGGGACCTTTCAGTCCGCAGGCCGATACTCTCCATCCACTGAGACAAACCGGTTTCGGCGGGATATCTGTTTTCAGACATAGACATTATACTTAGGAGCAAACTTTTCACTGATAAGAGGTTTTGTGTGTGTGTGTGTGTGTGTGTGTAAAGAGAGAGAGAGAGAAAATGAAAAGGAATTTAATCTCAACCATCTACAAGACCAGAGGCCACCAAAGACAGCCCGCCACGGATGCCCAGCCCGTCTCCTAGGTGCATGCAGCTGTGCCTGTGGCTGTAATGGTCCCAACCATTACACTCCCCACTCCCCCCAAAAAAGCTCACAATTACATAACATGGGGCAGCCTGGGCTCCACCGAGCACAGATGTGCATTTAATGGAACCAACCTCAACAACACGTTCCGCAAGTCACAGGAAATATCAGGTTCCAGCCACTCAGGGTGCAAAGAGGCTCCCAGGTGCCAGGTGACCTCTTTAAACCCCGAGAGGGTTCCTTCCCAGCTGCGTGCAGCCCAGGGGGCCTGCGGTGCGGGAGGGGGGGGCCAGGCCTGCTTCCCGCACCCACCCGGAAGCGCCCTGGCTGGTTTGGGCCCATCCTCCTGCAGCCTGCGGGCCTGGCTGCGGCTCTCGCCAGTTAAAGAGGAGCCGCCGGAGGGGGATGCAGCCACGGTTTAATGAAACAGCCACCGGGGGGCCGTTGGAGGAGAAACCTCCCCCGACAGAGGCTCTGCACATTAGTGATTCCGTGTTTCTGGCCGCCGAGGCTGGAAGCAGCTCCAGGTCCCTGCACACCAGGAGTCTGTCCTTCACGGGGGGGAGCGAGGAAATGTGACACCGGAGATGAAGATGCTTGTACCAGAAGCATGTATGGCGCGGACTCGAGCCCTGCCCAGGGGGTGTGAAGCTCAGTGGCCACTGAGCTTTCTGCGTGAGCACCTGGAGCCGGGGTTGTCTCTGCTCCCGAGGTCCCACCAGCAGACCAGGCGGCAGATGAAACCTAACTGTGCCACCTGTGGCAGCTAGAAACCCGCGCACGGGCAGGGGCCCGGGCGGGAAGAGGAGGAAGTCTGTCTGTTTGGGTTTTATGTGCTGTTCCGTCCTAAGGGATGCTGTTACTTTAAACTTTCGGGGGCTGTGCATTGGTGCAAAGTTGAAGGAGGAGCCTAGAGTAATTAAGGGTTATCTTTTTTTATAATAAATGTTTTTATTGATTTCTGAGAGAGAGAGAGAGAGAGAGATAGAGAGAGAGAGAGAGAGAGAGAGAGAGAGAGAGAGAGAGAGAGAACATTGATGAGAGAGAAACATCGATGGGATCAGCTGCCTCCTATATGCCCCTACTGGGGATCAAACCTGAAACCCAGGCATGTTCCCAACCAGGAATAGAACTGGCAACCTGCTGGTCCATAGGATGACCTTCACCCAGCTGAGCCTCCCTGGTGGGGCAATGGGCATCTTCTGTCCACCACTTCTATTTTTTTTTAAATATATATATTTATTTATTTTTTACAGAGAGGAAGGGAGAAGGATAGAAAGTCAAAAACATTGATGAGAGAGAGACATCGATCAGCCGCCTCCTGCACACCCCCTACTGGAGTTGTGCCCCCAAGCAAGGTACATGCCCCAGGCCAGAATGGAACCTGGGACCTTTCAGTCTACAGGCCGACGCTCTATCCACTGAGCCAAACCGGTCTTGGCTATCCACCTCCTATTGTTGGTCCCTAAAGTGTGATAGTACTCCATCCGTTCTGACTGTTCAGTTACAGTCATCATCATGATCATCAAATAGCAACCATGGCAATAACCATAACAGCAGTAGCTGCAGCAGGAAGTAATCTTTACTCAGCATCTCTATGTGCCAGAACCCTGGCGTGGACTATCTCATTTGACCCTATTGAATTCTCTCAGCCATCTCGTGGTTGTGGAAGCTTAGAGGTTAAGAGGGTTGCCCCAGGTGAGTGTGGAGCCTGAATTCCCGTAAGGAAGTCTGGCCCCAGGGCCTGGGCGGGACTTCCTCCCATTGAGTTCCAGGTCATGGTGTTCATTGTGATGACAGTTGAGGTTAGGAAGGAAAGAGAAAGTCTGCAGGTGAAGATGGGAGACTGGAGAAGGACATGAGGAGAAGTTCCCCTTTAAGAGTGTTTTCCCTCACCCTGCCCTGGAGGAAATGTCCTCCTGTGGTCCTCCCCGGCTGGTCAACCTCCTGCATCCCTCCTCGGCCCTGATTGTGGAAAGTGGGGTCCCTTGGCCTGGCCTGTGCCCTCTCTCAATCCCAGCTGAGGGACCCCTCCCTCCCTCCTGAGTGTGCGAATTTCGTGCACCAGGCCTCTAATGTATCATAATCGCCCTTGACTGCATGCCAGGCTGAGGCAGGTTTATTCTTCTCAGGAGGTCACATCTGTGAGCAAAGTTAAGCACAACAGTTGCTACTTCTGTTGGCACGCCATTGATCCTATTACCAGCGCTGATTTATGACTCGGAGTCTGTGTCAGGCCATGTGATAAACACTCTGTGTGCATCTGTCAGTTAATCGCCACAGTGATCCATGAAGCACAAGCTATTGCTATCCCCACTGTACAAAGGGGGGCGGGGGGTCTGATGATTAAACAGGGCAATCCCCTGCCCCAGAAGACTCCAGAGCCCACACTTTATTTTTTTTAATATATATTTTATTGATTTTTTTACAGAGAGGAAGGGAGAGGGATAGGGAGTTAGAAACATCGATGAGAGAGAGACATCGATCAGCTGCCTCTTGCACACCCCCTACTGGGAATGTGCCCGCAACCAAGGTCCATGCACTTGATCGGAATCGAACCTGGGACCTTTCAGTCCACAGTACAACGCTGTATCCACTGAGCCAAACCGGTCTTGGTCAGAACCCACACTTTAAGCACTGTTTTATGTCCTCCATGAGGTGCCTTCAAAGGTATATGAAGTTTGCCGATGTCTTTCTCTCTCCACGACTGGGGCCTCTTTGAAAGCAGTTGTATGTGCTCACCTTCGAAAGCTATCGATGTTTCTGAAGTCACTTAACTTCTTCGGGCTCTTGGGTTTCAACACTGGAGTTCTAACCTTCCCTGGGAGTTTGGAGAACGGACTCCTGAACTGCACTCCACAGTTGCCTTTGGTGTGAAGTTCATATTCATGGACGTTACCACTCATTCTCCTTACCAGGGGCCCCGGCAATACCCCATCTCTCCACACTGTCCTTTCTTTCTCTTCTTGGTGCTCATACCTCCTGCTTTGATTTTTTGCCCTTTCATCCTATAAACTCCCAGCCCTGCCTCTCCGGCATCTCTCTCGTAGGTACTCTCTCCTTCTGGGTTCAGATGATCCAAACTTCGAGGTCCCTAAGATATGACTTCTTGAGAAGATGCTATTTCAGCAGATGTCAGCTCTGAATTATTGTGGAGACCACATTCTTCTTTGGGTACTGCGTTTGGATTGTATTGACTGTTGCTACCTTTGATTCTCCAAATGATCTGTGGGTAAAGGGTTGGATGGCTGTTTCCAATCCCTGTCTCTTGACTGGGTCCTGGCACCCCCATCATCCCAGCTGCAGGGGTCGTGAGCCTCAGTGTTTTTTCCTCATACTTTTGGCATTTCTAGCCCATGTTGCTCATCAGTCATCAAGTCTCCGCATCGGCTTTCGGTCTTGTTTTTCTAATAAATCATCTTCTTCCCATTTCCACGGCAGTCACACCTTTTTTCCTCTGGCCAGCAGCTAATTTCCGCCTTCCCTCCAGCAGCCCTTCCCTTCTGCATGGACTGTCACAACCCAAACTTGGCTTCCTCGAGAACCGGCACCAGCTTCCTGCGCTGGTCTCTCGCACAGTCTCCCAAAGTTTGTTTTACAAAACGCTGGTGCTGAGGGAAAGTCATGAGTAATGTTTTCAAAACAAGACTCTGTGATTAAATACAGTCGGGAAGTGCCGGGTCAAGTAAACCGAAAGACGCTTTCTTGCTAGAGAAGTCTCAGAGCCTTTATTGTGGCAAGCGGGGGTACACTTCCCGGAGGGCGCTGGAGAGGAGGGGGCTCCGGAGCCTTTGTTTATTTCTACTTATTTTGGCAGGGCCACGGGCAGGATTGATGTCTCAGAGGAAACTCGTTAAAAACGGTTGGTCCTTCGGAATATATTTCAACTTCTCGGCTGGCAATTAATCTCAGGCCCATGTATTTAGACAGCGCGGGTTCTCACATCTCTGAGGCAACTCCCCACTCGGGTCAGATTGCTCTGTGGACCTTCTTGTGCTCGCTCGTTGTGAGCATTGCCATGTCTAAGACTTATTCACCGTCTTCCTTTGGCCAAGAAGGCTCGCTCCATGCCAGCCCCCCAATCTGCATCTTCGAGATGGAGCCAAAATGTCAACAAATCTACGTTTACATGTGCTTGCCCGGCCCTATTCTAGTGACCAGCGGATAGCCATTTGCTGGATTTGCATAGCATTTATAAGAATAAACAATGACTAGTCCCTGAGCATCTATTATGTTCTCGGCACTCTAGTAGTGCTACCCTTATCATTATATCATGTGTGTTTTTTAAAAATATATTTTATTGATTTTTTTTACAGAGAGGAAGGGAGAGAGATAGAAAGTCAGAAACATCAATGAGAGAGAGACATCGATCAGCCGCCTCCTACATGCCCCACTGTGGAGATGTGCCCGCAAGCAAGGTACATGCCCCCAACTGGAATCGAACCTGGGACCTTTCAGTCCGCAGGCCGATGCTCCTACCCTTATCATTATAATCGCCCTTCCAGGTAGTTGTTCTTAGACCCATATCGGTGAACAAATAGGTTTGTAGGTAGTTGGTCCTGGTTTTGTATTCATTAAGCAGTAAGACTGGGATTCGAACTCAGAGTCCTTTTCAAAGCAGGGCATGTTTGCAGAGCTCCAGTGTGGCTTTCAAGTTGGAAACTGAGTCTAGGAGAAGTCTTCAGCTCAGGTACACATCTCTCTTCATTGATAAATGGCAGTTTCTAGATTAAGGTCAGAGCTTGGATGGTGATACTGGCAAAAAGGCGTGTTCTAGAGCAAGTTTGTATTAACACTTGGTGAGTTTCCAGCATCCTAGAAGGTGCCCCGAAGGGCATGGATAAGACACTGATGCAGACCCTGAGTTTTGGAACTTCTACTGTAGCTGGGGAGATGAACTCTAAGTACATTAAATATGAAAACCATAGAACACAGTTTCTCATTAACTTCTAGATAGGCATTCATTAACTGAAGTGCATGCTCTCTTAGGAGGTTACTGATCAGTCTCAGGACAGGGTGTCCATGAAGCTCTACATTGGAGCAGATACACTCGTGCATTTGGAGGGAAGAGTGTCCACACACTTCTTCAGACCCCCAAAGAGCTCTGTGACCCCAACTAGTTAACAACCATTGCACAGGATGCTGTGGTATTGGAAGAGACTGGGTTGGAGTCTGTCTTGATTGCTATTGGCCTTGGCCGAATGACCATGGACAACTCGGCAAACTCTCCAAATTCATGGCTAAGAAGTCAGGGTAATAATATACAACGTGTAGAAAAGCAGTGAGCATTAGTGATGTTGGTGGTGGTACCCAGCATAAACTAGTCGCTTTAGACCAGTTGCCTTGGTTTTTGCTAAGGTTATTAGTTTCCTATTGCTGCCGTAAGGAAGTGCCACAGACTCGGTGGCTGAAACAATACACACCTATTACCCTCCATGTTCTGGAGACCAGGAGTCTGAAATGGATCTGACTGGCCAAGGTCAAAGTGTGGGCAGGGCTGCCCGTCTTCTGGAGGCTGCTGGGCAGAATCAATCTGTTTTCTTCCCTGGCCAGCTGCTAGGGGCCGCCCGCATGTCTTGGTTTGAAGCCTCCTTCCATCTCCACAGCCAGCTATGACGAGTTGAGTCCTCCTCACGCTGCCTCGCATGACACTTGCCTGCCTTCCTCTTGCACCTGTAAGGTCCCTGTGATAACACTGCTTTGGCCTGGATGACCAGGACTATCTCCCCATCTCCCGGTCAGCTGGTCAGCACCTTTCATTAGGGTTGTAGCCTTAAGTCCTTGTCTTGGAGCACTGGTCATTTACCCAATTAATTAAGCAAAATTCTATGTGCTAGTCATTCTACTTATTTATTGTAGGAAGTTCAGTGGGGGCAGTTTATTTTTTTCCACTAAAATATATTCTTTAATTAATTAGCTCATTCATTCAGCTAATATTTATTGATACTTAATATGTATTGTACCAGGCATTGCTGTGAATAGTGCAAAGAGGAATCAGAGAGAGAGAGAGAGAGAGAGAGAGAGAGAGAGAGAGAGAGAGAGAGAGAGATCCAATATATAGGGCATCAAAGCAACATGCCAGGCACTGAGAAATTATACAAAATATACATGAGATCTGATTTATATAGAGTTCAAGGCATTATAACTATAATATAGGGTAGAAATCGATGATCATAATCATGCTATGGATTTGGTGGCCATATTTTCAACCCCCAAATTGAAAAACACACTGTGTCTATAGGCTAGAGTATTTGAATGAAGACCATCCCAGAATCTCAGAGCCCTGTGTCAGTCCCACTTTAGAGACTCGGAGGGAAGGGAGGTGGGGCATTCATGAAGTTGCAGCTGGAAACTGAAGGATCCTGGGCTGGGCAGTAGCAGGTGTGGGGCAGACACAGGCCACTGCGGAGCGAAAGCAAAAAAGGGAGATGGGGAAAGGGGGCACTCAGTCGGGGTGGCCCTAGGATGTCAGCTGTGGCTTTAGGGGTTCGATTTATTTTAGATTAGAACTTGAAGGTGGGAATGCTTTCCTTTGCTCTTTGAAGTTGGTGAGTATGTGGGGTTCTAGAAAATATGTAAAAGGAAATTTACATTCTTAACAATATCCCTACTTAACTTTTTCTTTAAATGTTGGTTTCAGGAACCTATTAAATAGCAGTTTGGGCTTTTTTGAACATTAGATTTTATATGTAGATGTGTAACTATGCCTGGTGGATTATAGATTGGTGGAAAGACAGCCATGATTCTTTTTATTTTTTATTTTTATGTTTTAATATATTTTATTGATTTTTTACAGAGAGGAAAGGAGAGTTAGAAACATCAATGAGAGAGAGACATCGATCAGCTGCCTCCTGCACGTCCCCTACTGGAGGTGTGCCCGCAACCAAGATACATGCCCCCGACCGGAATCGACCCTGGGACCTTTCAGTCCGCAGACCGACGCTCTATCCACTGAGCCAAACCAGTTTTGGCAACCATGATTCTTTCTCCCCACATCCACACAGTGAAGCTAAATTAAGTTTTTGTAAGAAGCTAAGGATGGAAAACCTGGAGGAATGCACATGATCCTTGGCAGGGCATCTGTGGGCCTTCTGGTCTCCCAGAGTATAGAAAAGTTCAGGTCACACACAGCCTGTTTAGGAGGAGCCGAGACTCATAACATGGGGGCTGTGTTAAGATGAGTGTTTCCAATCCCACCCTTTCCTGGTTCTTGACTCAAATTTGACATCATCGTGACAACCCTTCCCCACCTGGGGTTCCCAGGAGCCCCTGCATGAACCAGGGACCCTGGAGTCCGACATGGCCAGTTTTCCTGCAATTTGTGTGAGGAAAGCCGAAAGCTTCTTCTTCTTCTTCTTTTTTTTTAATTTGATAGATTTTCTGGTGGTTAGAACATTTCTCTGGAAATGTAGTGATCCGCGGTGCTGTGTGGTAGGATGAGTTGGAGAAAATTTTCTCTTTGCAGAAATCATGGACGGACCAATGAAAACCACGTTCTATGTTTTCAAAGTGATTTTAATGACTGGGGAAATCTTGTGACATGTTCAGTGAAGGGGAAGTAAAATTTCACGTACAGGATAATCTTAACTATGTTAAATACGCAAACACACACTCCTTCTCCCCCCAACCCGCCAATTGTAAACTGGTTATTTCTCCATGGCAGAACCATGAATGATAGGTTTTTTTTTTGTTTTCTTCCTTATGCTTTCCTGTTTTTGTTTGTTTGTTGTGTGTTTTGGGGGAAAAGGTTTGGAGTCCATCCAATTTCTCCTATTTTCTTCCTCACAGCATGGAGTTGCAAAATTTCCCCTTAATTTTCTTTGATGGATGTTTTGAGAATAATCACTACTCTCAGAAGGAAGGCATTTCATTAGAATAAATACACCCAGGACAGAGATAAATGTACTTGATGATGTTAAAGAAAAGCATGGAATGTTGCCAGAAGCAGTCAATGTTCTTAATTCTCATAGCAATCTTATTAAATAACAGCAAAGTAATATGTTTTCATCTAATATCTTTAATTTTTAAAGCAAATATTCTTATTCCAAAAGTGTACATAGACATTTTAAATCATGAACGTAGATGTATAAGATGGTGTAAATGCACATAAATGAGCAAAGAAAATAAATGTCACCCATAATTCCTTAATGACACTCTTTATATTCAGATTTATATTTTTTTAATCTTTTTTTTTTCCCTTTGCCTAGACCAGTGGTTGGCAAACCGCAGCTCTCGAGCCACATGCAGCTCCTTGGCTCCTTGAGTGTGGTTCTTGCACAAAATACCACGGCCTGGGCAAGTCTATTTTGAAGAATTGGCGTTAGAAGAAGTTTAAGTTTAAAAAAAGTTGGCTCTCAAATGAAATTTCAATCGTTGTGCTGTTGATATTTGGCTCTGTGGACGAATGAGTTTGCCAACCACTGGCTTAGACCCTTGCATACATACATTGAAAACAAACCAAAATAAAAACGACATCTGACGATTTGACTTTAAAAAAAAGAGTACCACCAAGAGCAAACTCGCATTTTCCTCTTCTTCCTCTGAGACTTACATGTACTCAAGGTTAGTTGTAGAAGGGTCTGCTTATGTAGCTCCGACAGTCACCCCGAGCTTTCCAGAAAGTGGGACCAGACACCTGGACACCCTAGACTGCAGGGCATTCTACTGAATCTACTGGAAGAAAACACGATGAGAATACAGTGTTTGTGTGTGTCCCTCAGAGTCTCTGTCGCCTTATTCCTTCTCAGCCGGGCAGACCTGTGTGATCCTGGCTTCTCACTTTCAGTCCCTCTTCAGTGT
The DNA here is from genome assembly GCA_011751065.1 of Lasiurus cinereus. Taxonomy (NCBI): domain Eukaryota; kingdom Metazoa; phylum Chordata; class Mammalia; order Chiroptera; family Vespertilionidae; genus Lasiurus; species Lasiurus cinereus. The sequence continues at coordinate 2,820,769 of JAAGEH010000337.1, forward strand.
GCATGTTGGCTGTCCCTGCAGGGCCTGGCACGGGGCCTCTGAGGTGCCAGGAAAGAGGGCCAAGGCTTCCAGGTTATTTTAGCTCCTGCTACAAATGTCCCCAAACCCAACACATAATCCTCAGGCATCTTTGTGGTCATGGCATTTTGTTGGCCCTTTCCATATGGCTGTTACCCAGAAAAACCATCCTGACCTCCAGACCCTTCTCTTCCTCAAGTTGGGCCTCTTGAAAAATGGCTTTCCTGACAGCCCTGCACACACGGCCTCCCTTTCTGGTCCCCCTGTTCTCAGCGCTCTCTGCCAGCCCTGAGTCAGCTAAGCTCCCCCAGCGACACTCAACACAGTATATATTCCGTTTCTCTTTTGAGGGTTTGCTTTGTCACATAATTGGCCTTAGCTACAGGTACCCCTATTTGGACTCTTTAAAAAATATATAACCAAAACAAAATCAGAAAGGCATAAGGAAGAAAGAAAAAGTATCACTGTCACCAAGAAATAACCACTGTTCACCATTTCGGTGTGTGTGTTTCTGTATTTATTCTAAGACAGTTAAGATAGAACTTTGGCCCAGCTGACGTGGCTCAGCAGTTTGAGCATTAACCTATGAACCAGGAGGTCACGGTTTGATTCCCAGCAAAGGCACATTCCCGGTTGCAGGCTCAATCCCCAACATACTAGTAGGGCGTGCAGAAGACAGCCTATCCATGATTCTCTCTCATCGTTGATGTTTCTCTCTCTCCCCCTCTCGCTTCCTCTCTGACATCAATAAAAATATATCTTTCTAAAAAGATAGAACTTTGTTTCCCATTTCCCACTTACTATGTGATAAGCATTTTTTTCAGTCATGGACATTATTTACACCCTTTTCAATGACCAGATAGTAATTCACTTTATGGATTTGCTACCAGGTGCTCCGCTGTTGGTTTCATGTTAGGATACCACCTAAATACCACTTTCCTGTCGGGTATTCTTGATCAGCAGGCACAGAGAACAGAGGGCATGTACAGAATTCTCAGAAAATGCCAGCTGATACTGTTTTTGTTGGTGATCATTTTGGTGCAACTGTTGTCTGGACACCGGGAGAAGTCGTGGTTGCTTCCTGGTCAGGAGAAGTCAATGTGGACTCTGGGCAGAGGTGGGCATTCTCAGAGCCTGCGCACAGCAGAAAGAGTTTCTCTGGAAGAGAATTTTGAATCTAATAATACGCTGGCCTCTCCAAGCTGAGATCCCCCCATTACAACCTCCAAAGCCTTGCTGGGTTTTGAGTTTTCTTGCTGAGTAAGGAGTTAAGAGCTTGAAAAAAGCCCTGCTCTTGAGTTTGGTGCATCTGGTGGTCAGACGCTTATGGGGTACATGGTAGTGTCAGCTGTGGATTATAATTATCCTCGTGTCACTCAGAGTCCCCAGGAGAACCGCCTTGCTCCCTGGTAACCAGAAAGCACCATGTTTATGCCAGGGAGAGACCGTTCTGGTGTTGACCGGAAATTGTACTTTTGGTTACAGATCTTTCATCCTTTGGGCTAGTTTCTCTCCATGAATTCCTCATTTCCCTGTTGTGCAAGCCCCCTTCAAAACAGATAAAATAGCTTTAGATGGGGGAACATATCAATGTCAAATTTCGTTTAAAAAAATAATTTTCTATAAAAAAATCTTTGAGATGCTCCAAATGTCAAACTCTACTTGGGTCTCGTAAGTATTTGAATGAAAGGTATTTTGAAGTGATGAACTCATTGGAATTAGTTAAATTTACTACATGATGGGTTTTATGACTTTTTTTTTAAAATCTAACTCAGGTCAAAATATAGGAACCTTGTAATTCTGTAAAACACATCCTCTTAAGTTTATCAGAACTCAGTTCCTTGCGGTATTGAGCATATATCTGGCAATTCTATTTATTTGTCCTTAGTAAATATATGTGTTGAATATACCTGCTTTAGCTTAAAACCACGAGTAATGTTTAGAATATCATGTTTACAAACTTTTTTAAAAAAATATATTTTTATTGATTTTTTACAGAGAGGAAGGGAGAGGGATAGAGAGTTAGAAACATCGATGAGAGAGAGATGTCAATTAGCTGCCTCCTGCACGCCCCCCACTGGAGATGTGCCTGCAACCAAGGTACATGCCCTTGACCAGAATCGAACCTGGGACCTTCCAGTCCGCAGGCCGACGCTCTATCCACTGAGCCAGACTGGTTTCATCACAAACTTCTTAATTAGTTAGATGGAAACTGTCTGTTGGTATGTTGTCAGTTATTTTGCTGCCTCTTATTTAAGTTTGTTCCTGTTTATCTGAGCTATAAAATGAAGTCCAGGTCCATCTACAAAATTATCTTAGTTCCATTTCTCCATCAAGAACACGGATGCATATCAAGGCTCCAAAAACAGAGATGCCTTAGCAGTTCGGAAGTGTTCTAAACACCTTTGACGTATCAAAGCACCGGGAACACCCCCTGCCCTCTGAGGGTTTGGCCCAGACCTTGAAAACCACCCGCCCAACCGAACTCGATTTTGAACTTGATGTTGTGTGAAGTTGGTTTTGCCGAGAGCATCTCCGTGAGGCCCTCCCTTTCCCAGGCGGGTTGCCCCTTCCAGGTTTCCCCGCAGGGACCCCCCCTCCCCCTCCCGATCTCCCGTTGAGTCCTGCGCTCGGTTTGTGACCCCTGCTTTTGTCTCTCGCCCATCCGCAGAGCCCGGCGTTTGCACGGTATTCGGAGACCCCCACTACAACACTTTTGACGGACGGACATTTAACTTTCAGGGGACGTGTCAGTACGTTTTGACGAAAGACTGCTCCCCCCCTGCCTCGCCCTTCCAGGTGCTGGTGAAGAACGACGCCCGCCGGACCCGCTCCTTCTCGTGGACCAAGTCGGTGGACCTGGTGCTGGGCGCGGGCACCCTGAGCCTCCAGCAGCACCTGACCGTGCGCTGGAACGGCTCGCGCATCGCGCTGCCCTGGCGGGCGCCGCACTTCCACATCGACCTGGACGGCTACCTCCTGAAAGTGACCACCAAAGCAGGTGGGCTTCCGAAGCTCGGGGTGTCTGTGTCCCCCCACCCCCCACCTCTCCCTGGAGCCCTCGAGACCCAGCGCCCCCTCTCTCTTCTGCTCGGGGAAACCCAGATGCAGGGACGTGGCCCAGATCTGGAAGATGCCCCCGAAGAGCCGGAGACGTTTGCACCCCCCCCCTGCCTTGCGATCCCACGCCAGTGCCACCAGTCTGGCAACCCCTGGACACCCAGTGCCTTCCCATCCTCCTTCCGCAGCGAGCAGTCCTGATCCCCAGATGACCTCTGCTCGTGTTCTGTTGCTCGTTCCAGGCCACTGGCGGCCAGCTTGGAATTGTCAGTGTGGAACTGGCCCCCCGCTGAGTCCGTAGCATGCCGTTTCGCATCTGGGAGAGTGTTTCGTGGTCAGCAGCGGTCCAAGAAGGGGGAGTTCTCCCAAGGAAACCGCAGAGTGTGGGGGGGTGCGGATGCGGTGCCGGGGCAGGGCTGTGTGACCGGCAGCGCTGTCTGTTCTTGACCTTGGGGAAGGACGCTCCTTGGGCCGATGATGGCTGGAACCATTGGTTCCTGCTGGACAAACCCTTGGGAGACTTGCTGAGAGCTCGTCCCCTGACCTTGGCACGTGGAGCTGACCTTGAGCCCGTGCTGCCTGAGGCCCACCGCCTTTCCCTTGGAAGGCTTAGCTCCGGCTCCAGCAGTGGTTGCCAGGTTCCCCGTTGCTAGGTTACTCCTCGGGGGTTCAGTGAGGTGCACATTTTTGTCGGCGAGGCGCTACCTGAGAGAGGCATCTTCAAAGCGGAATTCGGTTCCTTGGTGCGGGCCCCCGAGCAGGGGTTCAGCTCGTGCACAGGGTTTGGCATGTCACATGTGGTTCCTTTCATGCTACCTTCGGTGAGTTCGTTCTGTGTGTTAATTGGGTGTGAGATTGCATAACTTCCTGGCCCCGGCTCTGTATTTCAGGGTGATCCGTGAGGAGATCAGGGGTCTGTCTTGCTTTTTGCATCGAGGCGAATTTAACAAAGTAAAAGCCTCAGTTCCTGGAGATGCCATGGATCCACAAGGGAAACATTGGCGGGGGCAGGCGCTTTGGGGGGGCCTGTAGAGACTGTCTGGCTCGACTCTCACCTCCAGAGCCCTGCGAGCTGTTTCAATCCCAGCCAAAGAGAAGCTTGATAAATGGACTTAGCCTACGGAATGCCAGCCTAACTAAACAAGCCGGGAAGCCGACAAGAAGCCAGAGAGCTTTTATGCGGAGAGGACAGCCTGGTGCCAGCGAGAGCGCGTCCATCATTCATGTGTCGCAACATCCTGGGAAGGGGGGAGACTCCCAGGTCGGACCTTGCATGTGGCAGATGGGACGCGCTCCGTTCACGCCACCGTAGAGGGACGAGTCCCGCTGAGACAATAAAGCCACCTGCCGTCGGATGCGAACGACGGGCCCCTCTTCACGGAGCGGCCCCGGCTCCTTCCTTCAAAGGAGGCGGCAGTTGGTGAGGCCCCCGTCAAATGGGCCCCGGCGACACATGGGTAAACAGCACTAATTAGAAGCGCCTGGCCTCTCCGTGTGCCAGCCGGCGGAACACAGTGGGTTCGACCGATACGGAAATTCTTACTCAACCGCAGCCCGGCGCTCGCATGGATCCTGGATGCACAGCGAGGAGGCTCCACGCCGCTCTGTTCCCGGCGGGCGGTCCCTTTCTGGAATGAGTGTGCTCTTTGTCAGGAGCCCACCTTGTAAAAAAGGAGCGCGAGGATGAGGCTGCTACGGAAAGAGGAATACATCATAGGCACCGTCATGCGATCAGTGAATTGAATTCTGGGCCTGGGACTGAGTTTTCCAGCTCCGTTAATTTTTTCCAGCTGAGGCTTCAAGTCGTGTATGCGGCTCCCTGCACACTGGGCTGGGCAAGTTCTCAGAGCGTGGAGCTCAGGGGCTCTCTGCCTCCCGGGGAAGAGATTCCTCTGGGTATTCGATTGGCACGGACCCTCTCCTTTGCACGGGCCATTGGCATTTCCAGACAAGAGTCTTTTCCCCTCTGCTTGACCACCCTCCGTTTGAACTGCCCCTGAGGGATATTTTGTTTTTTTATCACCTATGGATTGTCTATTGAAAATGTCCTTTGAGGATTCTCCTTCCATCATTTTTTTTTTCCGGTTTCATAAGCTCATAAGATCAAAGGGTACTTTCTTCAGCGTAACAGCTTAAATCAGTGGTTCTCAACCTTCCTGAGGCCACGACCCTTGCATACAGTTCCTCATGTGGTGGTGACCCCCAACCATGAAATGTTGCGACTGTGATGCATCGTGATGTAAACATCTGCATTTTCCGATGGTCTTAGGCGACCCCTGGGAAAGGGTCGTTTGACCTCCTAAAGGGGTCGCGACCCACAGGTTGAGAACCGCTGGCTCAAATCAAGCCTGCGGCTGGAGGAAGGGGCGCTGGGAAGGATGACTTCGCCCCTGTGCTTTAGGGGCTCAGCCTTTCATGGCGGGGTCACCTGCAGGGAGCACGGTGGCCTGTCACGGGGGTGGACGGTGGTGGCGGCTGCTTTCCTGATAACGTTGGGGTGGTGCCCAGGGCTCCGAGCAATGCTCGCTCGGGAGCTTGAGGAAGCAGGGCCCCTGCCGTCCCTTCCCCCACCCCACTCTTGGCACTTGGCAGGTAAATTTAAAAGAGCTCCTTTCTGCCATCTGTTCGCATCATCAGCTTCACCTGAAAGAGTTACAGCAGACCCACCTGAAAGGCATTAGCACATGTGAGTGTGGCTTTTTATTAACTTTGTTTCTGGGTTCATCAAGAGTTCTACGCTGGGACCTGGAACATATATATATATTTTTAAATTTTTTTTCCCTTTGATGTAAACTGAGCAGAAAAGCACCCATTTTTCAGCACCTCTCTGGTAATGTCTATTGATTTCCCACTTCCTCTCTCCTTTCATGCAGCGGTTCTCAACCTGTGGGTCGAGACCCTTTGGGGGTCGAATGACCCTTTCACAGGGGTCGCCTAAGACCATCGGAAAATGCAGATATTGACATCACGATGCAAAACAGTAGCAACATTTCATGGTTGGGGGTCACCACCCCATGAGGAACTGTATGCAAGGGTCGCGGCCTTAGGAAGGTTGAGAACCACTGCCTTTCATGGATAACAGTAAAGGCCATAATAACAACCTAAAAACAGCAAAGCAGAACAAACAAAACCATCATGAAATAAAAGAACAACTACCCGTATCCCACCCCACTTCCCCCACCCAAGGAAATCCCCCAAATTAGGGGTCTGGAGCGAGGTCCCCCATCTGAAGGATGAGGAGCAGGTCGGTAAAACACGCACTGGGTGAGGAGGGACGTTAGAGGCCGCGCATCCAGCGGAAGGAATGCGGCCGCCGCTCATCCCCGGTGGGATCTGTGCTTCGGCTCCAGCCTCCTGCCTCTGCCAGCGGCTTCTCCCCGCTTTCCAGCAGGAGAACGAGGAAAAGCATCGCAGCTGCAGAAAAGATGAACCCCAGCGCGCACTTCCAGATTTCATCTCCTACGACGCTTCTTTCAAATATCTTTTGGGAGAACAACCTCTTCCATTACAACGTGTTAGGATTTTTTTCGCCTGTCACTACCGTAATCTAGTTTTAATAGATTTTACTAATATAGAGAGTAAAAAAAAAATCATGCCAACACATATGTCGACAGTACAGCAAGAGACAAAGGCATCGATAGCTGGATAATTTCTCCCTTCAGAAGAGGAAAGCTGGCGTTGGCCCGTGAAAATCCTTTTAATTAATCGAGAAAAGAGGAGGAAAAGAGAGCAGATGACAAAGCCTGCTCGCTCTTTGGGAAGCAGGCTTGATGAGGGAGATGGGCAGCGTTTTTAAGAAGAATTTATGAAGAACATAGTGCATCTCCGCAGGCCTGCCTGGACCCCCAGTTCATTTCCGAGAAAGAACACAAGGACCCCCTTGTTCACCGGGAGTTGAATTCCCAGGCGTTCAGGTGCCAAAGTCTCAAATTTATTATGTTATTGTCAGGAGTGATGTGGAGCTTCTTGGGATAGGAATTCTCAATCATCGCGGCACTCGGAAGAAGCGTGTTTGCCTGCTGTCTAGGAAAAAAGATTTGTCGTTTGGAAACTTTGGCAGCACGGAAAAGTCCTGGAATTGTGCTGTCAGGGCTGGAGTGGGGAGGAAACTGATTCCCCCCCTCATTTCTCTTGCTGGGCAGCTGCCTGGCTGCAGGCTCGGAAGGTCAAGTTTCCGCTATACCGTAGAGAGCGTGTTACAAATCACATTATAGTTTGCTTGTCTTTTCTCCAAATTGTTATTTCAGTGCCTTAACCAGCATGAAATTCACAATTTGCTTGGCTTTGCCTGATGTATCAATTTACAGGGTAATTCATTCGTTCAGTGAGTGTACGCTCCGTGCCAGATACTGTGCTAGATGAGGGGGCCTGTACACGTGTAAATGAGCGTATCCGATAGTTGTGGTCAGAGTTGACACCATCTTCTCGGAGATCCACAGGGGAGCTCAGAATGTCCACGTGGACATTCCAGCGGTGTGTCCCTTCTCTACTCACCTTGTCCTAGCACTGTCTTCTCCTCATCAGATTTCTCCCGAGAGAAACTTGCTTAACGATCATCTCTCTCGCTTCTTCCCCTAACTCTACTTCCCTGCTTTTCTGAACTCCGCTTTTATCTCAACCGAAAAAGCTTTTCTACCATTTGCTGTGAACTGAGAATGCATCCATTCCTTTCATTTACCATACAGTGATGTACACGTGGGCTTTTCTGTTTATTTCTTAAGACATCCAGTTTTGGATCACTGGCTTATTCTATCAAATAACTCTCCCTGAAGCAGATCTGTAACTCTTTCTTGTGGCGGTTATGTGGCCTTCTCACAGGAATGTTACTTGGCCAGCCTTCTCTCCTCATGGGCCGTGTCCAAACCTAGGGAATATTGGCTTGAGGACCTTACTTCTGGGTGTTTCTTACTGATGTCGCGTCACTTTGATGTTCCTGATGCCAATTTGATACCCAGGCAAGATCCTTTCCCTTCCGCATCCTTTCCCGTCAACGCCTTATTCCCCAACTTCTGAGCATCTTCTGAAGGTTTGCTCATCCGCCTCACTTGATCCTCTTAAGAGCAAAGGCAAGATCTTTCAGGAAGAAAGTCATGTTGCTCTTTCCAGAACTGGCTCGAGGAAAGACTTGTTTTTGTAAAAAAAAACAAAAAAAAAAAAACCAAGAGAGTAAGATTAAAAAAGACATGGGGAGACTATTTTTTTCCATTAAAAATAGCTTCCTTTTAGTGTGTGTGGGTTGTCACTCCTAGGAGACAGTGGCAGTGAAAAAGGAGAAGTCCCAGAGCAGAAGTGCACTTTGATCTGTTGTAGATGTTCCCTGGGTGGCATGCCCCAGCAGGCTCTTTTGCATTCATTGGTTTTTTTAGTCCAACCACTCACTGGGGACTCAGGCATTGCCGGGGTATTACCTGGAGAACAGTAGGAAACACCTCTAATACATATTATGACCAAAAGAAACCTTCTTTGACGAGAAGAGCTTGATATTTACTTTGCATTGAGCCTCAAAAGGCTTTTAAAAATGTTTTTTATTGATATTTAGATAGACATGAAGGGAGAAGGAGAGAGAGAAACATCAATATGAGAGAGAAACATCAATTAGTTGCCTCCCACATGCACCACTACCAGGTATTGAGCCCACAACCTGGACATGTGCCCGGCCAGGAATCGAACTGATGAGCTTTTGTACCTGGGATGATGCTCAATCAACTGAGCCTTTCCTTCCTCTCTGGATGGTGCCTCCTTACACAGATCAGGATGGGAATGAGAACATTCCTTCCTGACCTTCTAGTCAGGCTGATCTGAGTGTAATGAGCTTTGCCACTTGTGACGGCATAATTTGGATGTTCTATGTGACACAGAAAATCCACCGTTCAGTGGGGTCATTGGCTGGAGTGGCTTCTGGAAGCATTGGGCAAGCATTTCTGGAGAAACATAAATGTTCTCAGATGTTCTCAATGTTTTAGATGGTCAGTTCAGCAAGCCAAGAAGGGTCTATGGTCTTGGCCAGTGTTTCAGTAGTTGCATGTCAACTCATGAACCAGGAGGTTACCTGTTTGATTTCTGGACAGGGAACATACCCAGGTTGCTGGCTCGATCCCCAGTAGAGGGTGTACAGGGGGCAGCCGATCGATATTTCTCTCTCATAGATATTTTGATCTCTTTATCCCTCTCCCTTCCTCTTTCTCTAAAATCAACAAAATCATATTTTCAAAAAAAGGGAATCTATGTTTTCTATCTTCTGGAGGGAAGATTTTTTCCATGGATTTTTTCCAGTGCTGTCCTGTTGCTTCTGTGCAGCCCAGTAGGTTTCTGCCTATGGCCTGGTAGCCTCCAATGCTGAAGCCATCCTTTGAAGAGGATGTATTCAGAAGCTATTCGTTTATTGCTTTACTACAGTCACTATAGCAAATAATTTAAAATTTTTCATTTGATATTTGGTGTTCATTTGGTATTTGGTGTAAACATATGGGGGATTTGGAGCTAAAGAAAAAGTACATTAAAAACTACGCTTTTTTGGTCATCTTTGCATTTTTACATTAGAGTAATCATTGGATAAGTGAAATCATGATTTGGGCTAACACAATTCTTCTGGAAAAAAGCAAAAATATATATCCTAGAATAATATGGTCAATAAGTAGTTATTTCTAAGTCAAACCAGGATACATATGATATCATTATCAGGGCACACTTTGTACAGTTTAAAAATTCTAAGTGCTAACAAATAATTGTTTTGTATAAAATCACACAATATTTAATATCGCAAGGATGAAAGGTAACCAAGAATGTGGACAGACCTTTAGTTTCCTGTTGGGGGATGGTCATGTGCGCTATAAAGGGATGTATACACTTGGGGATTATTGATGAATTCAAGAGTGGTTGATCCTCTTTTCTTCTTTCCCTCTAGGTTTGGAAATATCCTGGGATGGAGACAGTTTTGTAGAAGTCATGGCTGCCCCTCATCTCAAGGGCAAACTTTGTGGTCTCTGTGGCAACTACAATGGACATAAGCGTGATGACTTAATTGGTGGAGATGGAAACTTCAAGTTCGATGTGGATGACTTTGCTGAGTCCTGGAGGGTTGAGTCCAATGAGTTCTGCAACAGACCCCGCAGAAAGCCAGTGCCTGAACTGTGTCAGGGGACCGTGAAGGTAAAGCTCCGAGCCCATCGAGAATGCCAGAAACTCAAGTCCTGGGAGTTTCAGACCTGCCACTCAACAGTGGACTATGCTACTTTCTACCGGTAAGTGCAATGCTCTGGGAGATGGGATTCCGTGACAGACCTATGATAGACTTGACCTTGACACAGGTTGTGTCAAATCTCTTGTTGTACAGAACAAGGACTTCCAAGGTACAGGGTAAACACTCCTACATCTTTCTGTTAAGCAGCTGATTTCATCTTGAGTCAATCCCACATGGTATCCCAAATTAGGAAATTTCAGGGAGTATTTCAGAGTAATACCCTATAGGTTATTCTGGTTTTTAGTGTCTACAGAGTTTTCGGAAAGCTGGTAACACGCAAGATTTTACCAGGTGTTTGCTTGACTCGAAGATCAATGATTATTCCCAAGTTCTGGTCTAAGCCACAGTGGTATAGAGCAGAGGTAGGAATCTTAGATCCCTCTGGCTGCCTGTGGGGTTTTGAGTGAACTTGGTTATTCTAAGTCTGAGGAAGAGTTTGGGTCTGCCTCATCATCTAGACTCGCGAGCCACATGCGGCTCTTTGGTCCCTTGAGTGTGGCTCTTCCACAAAATACCTTGGCCTGGGTGAGTCTATTTTGAAGAAGTGGCATTAGAAGAAGTTTAAGTTTTAAAAATTTGGCTCTCCAAAGCAATTTGAATCATTGTACTGTTGATATTTGACTCTGTTGACTAATAAGTTTGCCGACCACTTGTCTAGACCAAAAACAGATTTGCATGTGGGAAACAGGGCAGTGAAATGATGACTCCTTGGATCTTGGCCAACGAGGTGTCCAGAGTCAGGGAGAGTAGGATCAGAACTTGAGGGTGAAGGAAGGAAGACCTCTCTTCAAGAGTACATTTCCTGGTTTGATTTGTAAACAACGACGCGTCGACCTTCTCTAACTCTCATTAATCCCCTTCCCCACGAAGCAACCAGTTACACAGGAGACTTGCATTTGACTTTCGTGGTCTAAGTTGCATTTGTGAGTTGATGAGTTTGGCCTGCTTGTACTTCTACTTACGACACAATTCCATGGGTTCAAGAGCTATGACTGCCTGTAACTTTAATCACCATGGGTGTGGGAGGAAACGTGAGACCAACTCAGCCTAAAAGGCCTTAAGTGATTTGCCTGTGCCTCTTAAAATGAGCAAACGCCTGTGGTCTGCAGCCACAGAGAAGTTATTTTTACTCTTTAATTGCCACCAGTTTATTTCCCCCAGTTCTCATTAAATGTGATCTTTTTTATTTGATCTCTGGACATAAAAGATAAAGTTATATAAAGGCAGCTCCAAGAGGGGTGGAAAAAGGACTGTCCCTGTCATCACAGATCCCTGAACATGGCTGCATCTGCCAAGCCATTTGGCTCTAACACATATGTTCAGCTCTTTCAATCCATTTCCCTGTTATAATTCGAATCCTCTGGGTTCCTCTTCTCCTCTCCTACATGGAGCCCACCTCCTGCCTCATGAAATGGAAAGATCTGAATGTCAGACTTCGGAGTGAGGTAAGCAGCTAGACAGGCGACCCGGGTTTTATGTGGAATCTAATGCCCATCGCTTGCAGGTCTGATGGGAAGCGGTAGAGCATAGCAATTAGGAACTGTGTGGTCTCCCAGGGCGGAAAGTCTCGCCCTGCTCTACAACTTGGAGCAGACACCTCAGCTCTTAAAGCAAACGTGTCTTATCGGGAAGCTGGGGAGAAACAAAGAAGCTCCCTTAAAGAGTTGTCATTGAGGTTCAGTGAGATGATGAACAGAAATGTACAGTGGTACCTCGAGATATGAGTTTAATTCGTTCCGTCACCTTGAGGCGTGGGAAACTATGAGGCGCTCGAATTGCGGTAAACTGGTGGGTCGTGTGCAGTCAGCCCATCTGTGCGATTACTCCTATCTCAAATGTTGCTCGTATTTCAAAGCAAAAATCACTCGTATCTCAAAAATCGCGTATGTGAGGGCACTCGTATCTCGAGGTACCACACTGTATATGCACAGCCCAGCGCTCACATAGAGCACATGCTGTACAGTGGTTGGCTGCTGTCATTTCTTCTGTGAATGAAATGATTGACAAGTGGAAGTCCTCTTCTGGAAGCTTCCTACCCGAGGAACAGAGTTTGATGGGGCCCTTGTCTTATCTAAAAAAGGAACGAAGGGCTATGCTTCTCTGGGTCCCCAGAGGTCTACATTTTTGGTCTTCTTCCCATGTCCAAAGGATGTGTTGAAAACAAAAATTGGAGAGCAGGCCTCAGAGATTAGTTCTCTCTCTCTCTCTCTCTCTCTCTCTCTCTCTCTTTCTCTCTCTCTCTCTGTTTTGCAATTCTATTTTTTTCCTCTTTGGTGATTTATTTTGTATTATGATCCCTGGACTGCAAACAGGAATGTGAGGAGCACGTTGGCAGGAGCTGTGAGAAACAACGTTGACGTGAACAGAGACCATTGGAATGCTAGGTGGTCAGGCAGATGCTCGCCTTCTGTCTCTCAACGCTGCCAGAGCGGCCACAGCAGTACAGGGGGGGGCCACTAGGTTGTGGAAGGGACCTGGTGCATGAAGTTGGGGTGCCCATGAGGACTCTCCTGGGACAATCGTACATGGAGGTGGGAGGATCGGGGGGGGGGAGAGGTTCTTGCGCTCTGCATGCATGGTGGCTGCACCCTTCCACACTCAGCCACCCCTTCCTGGAAGAGGCAGGGATGTGTCAATAACCATTCCCAAGAGGGGAGAAGTGGAAAGCCCGCCTGTCACTTGCCCGGCCGGGCATCTCACTCCCCAACCCACACATGCGTCTTCATGTGTTTTCAACTGAGAGTAGAACCGTAGCTTCTTCTCTTCTGCCAAGCACACATGTGGCAAAAGAAAGGACATAAACAGGGACCATGTGGGAAGGCAGTTTTGTTCTCAGGGCATCTCCGGGGAGGACCAAAGCTTCGGGAGGTGTGGACAGAACACGTTGGGTGATGCCAAGCTGAACCTCATCTCAACTCTGCCACTGTCTAGCCGTGGGGCCCTGGCAGCTAGCTGAGTTTCAGATCATGTTTCTTTAAAAATATCTTTGTATGGATTTCAGAGAGGGAAGGAGAGTGAGAGAGAGAGAGAAACATCAATGATGAGACGAATCATGGATCAAGCCCAGAACCCACAGGTGCCCTCAACTGGAATCAAACTCAGGACCCTTCAGTTCACAGGCCGATGCTCTATCCACTGAACCAAACCAGCTGGGACTGAGTTTCAGATTCTTTACCTTTAGAGTAGGGGTGACAGTAACTACCCAGTGGGTGAGATTGCTGCTCCGAGGACTGGGGTCAGTGGCAGTGCCACATTGTCACATGGTAGATGGAAATAGACATTTGTTGTCTTGTGTCCCCTCTTCTCTATGGAGAAGCTGGCTGCTGGCTCAGGCACTTACCTCTCTGATTTTTTCTCATTTCTCTTCTCTCATCGTGGAGAACTGATTAGATGGATTCTCACTGATGAGTTCATGGAACAAACGGTTTTAAAATGAACCATATGTCTTCCGTGACACTGAAGGCGATAGTGTAAGAGCAGGCTGCCTCGCAGTCCTTTAAAGATTTTTGTTGTTTTTGATTTATAAAAAGAATAACAGGTGTTCACTGTACAACCCTGAAGTCATGTTGAAAATAATGAAGAGGAAAATAGCCACCCCGTGATATTCCACACCTGGATGCTTTTGCCCGTGTGTTTTATGTCACTGCTGCGATTTCTGTAATGGGCCTGAAAGCATAGTCATGACCGTGGCCGTGAGCTTTTTTGTGGGTTGTCACAGGACCAAACAGGTTCGCCTTGATATCCCAGGGGGGCATACACATCAACAGAATACGAACTTCTTTCCTTATTTCCCCTCATCCTCCAAAGAGTGGTACCTCGAGATACGAGTTTAATTCATTCAGTAACCTTGAGGCGTGGGAAGCTATGAGACACTCGAGTCTCAGTAAACCGGTGGGTCTGCAGCGGGCCGATCCTCGCGATGATTCCTATCTCAAATGTTGCTCGTATTTCAAAGCAAAAATCGCTCGCTTGACGGCTCGTATCTCAAAAATCTCGTATGTTAGGGCACTCGTATCTCGAGGTACCACTGTATCTGTACTTTCCTTTAAGGACAAAGAACAAAACCTCACAACATACAGAGTCAACCTTCTGAGCGTGCGCATGAGTGTGTTTGTAACATCAAGAAGGGCGGCAGCAAAGTAATCTGTCTGAGGAAATGTTACGTTTTTGGCATTTTCTGAATCTTATGACATATTCCCTGGGGCCAGTTCTCTTATAAATATGAGATAGCTCTTCTTATAAGATGGTAATAATTCTAATGTCTATGAATTAAACTTTACTTGTGAGAGATGTCTAGGATTTAAAACTCTTATTTTATTTTGCTCTTTCACCCAGTTCAATATTTTTAATACCCCATCCATTGCCTAAGAACTTGAAAAGCTTTGTAAAGGATGACTACATATTAGCCAACCTCTTCCCCCCTATTTTTCTTTTGGGAACTTTATTTTTTCTATAGAGAACCCACAATTTAGTTTTATCCAGAGCCAAGAAAAAAGACACTTTGGATGACCCTGGAAGAAACTCAGCCAGAGATTTGGAATCTGTACCCAAACTACACATGCAATGAGGATTACATTCTGTGACCACAATGGATTTGCTGCTGCATTTGTCTAGTGTAGTAGTCAGCAAACTGCGGCTCGCGAGCCACATGCGGCTCTTTGGCCCCATGAGTGTGGCTCTTCCACAAAATACCATGGCCTGGGCGAGTCTATGTTGAAGAAGTGGTGTTAGAAGAAGATTTAAGTTTAAAAAATGTGGCTCTCCAAAGAAGTTTCAATCGTTGTCCTGTTGATATTTGGCTCTGTTGACTAATGAGTTTGCTGAACACTGGTCTAGTGTTTGTCTAATATCAACAGTTATAAACAGAGCAATGCAACTAGTACATACTTGGGACAATCCTTACAGTGCCAGGCACAGCTTTCCACTTCTCTTCACACCGCTGGTTCTCTTTGTGTACCTGGGCTTCCTCTTCTTCAATAAAGTCATTTTTGATATTGAAGAGCTTGCGAATCTCTTCAAGGATTTTCCCCTTGATCATATTGGCAACAGCCCTGCATGTAAATCAAGCAAACCTTGGATGTCTAAATAGTTTGCAGTCAGGCCGAAACCGGTTTGGCTCAATGGATAGAGCGTCGGCCTATGGACTGAAAGGTCCCAGGTTCGATTCCGGTCAAGGGCATGTACCTTGGTTGCAGACGCACCCCCAGTAGGGGGCGTGCAAGAGGTGGCTGATCGATGTTTCTCTCCCATCGACGTTTCTAACTCCCTGTCCCTCTCCCTTCCTCTCTGTAAAAAAATCAATAAAATATATTTTAAAAAATAGTTTGCAGTCAGAATAAGTTCAAAAAAGTATTCCTTGGTCAACTTTGAGGAATTCTTGGTCCCAAACTGGGATATCATCTGTTCGCTTTTCCTTGTTCTCATCATCCTCAGGAGGAGGAGAGTCTTCCTTGTGGTCGGTGCACCACGGAACGACCTTTTTTAAAAAATTGCTGCATTACCATTGGGTAGAGGAACTGGGTCATCATCGCCTTCACTATCTATTCCCAAATATTCTACCATGGTCTCGCTAGTCACACATTATTTGGCAATGTCAACATCAACTTCAAGTTTCTCTCTATCAGAATGCTGCACCTTAACTGAAGGTGTGGTGCTGGGTGTCAAGGAGAGAGCAGGCGGAGGGAAGCTGATGAGAGAGGGGCAGCGTGAGCAGAAAATAAAAAAAAAAAGGTGGAGAACAAAGCCACTTCCAGCCCCTCTTGGGGACCTTTTGAAGCTTTGCTGAGGTGTTTCTTCACAAACGTGGTTCAGCCATCCTGGCCTCATTTGGCATGAAAATGTAATGCTTAACTAAAGTCTTTGTGATGAGCAGAATTTGCTATAATTAACTAATTGGATCTGTTTGGGCGCAAGATCCTTTAAGTATGAATCATATGACATTTTTAACTAGTTACCTTGATAACATGTGTTTAGTCCTAGAGTTGCTAATTGACTTGTTCTTCAATCCTTTAATTCAGCGGTTCTCCACCTGTGGGTCGAGACCCCTTTGGGGGTTGAACGACCCTTTCACAGGGGTCACCTAAAACCATGGGAAAATGCAGATATTTACATCACGATGAATCACAGTAGCAAAATTTCATGGTTGGGGGTCACCACCACATGAGGAACTGTATGCAAGGGTCTCGGCCTTAGGAAGGTTGAGAACCACTGCTCTAATTGTTTGTGCTCTCCTTCACTGGTGTGTTATGGATGGAGCAAATTCCAGTAGATAGAGAAACCGGATAGTGTGGAACCATTGATGTGGAATCATTGGAACCACGTTTGGATTGAAGCGCAGGCTCTCCCAAGGGGAACGTGTTGAGTGTGTGCTCATATCTCCTTTCTCATTCCTTACTTGCGCCCCCTCTTCCAGCCTCGGTTGTCTTCTCTACTGGTGTCTCCCATGCCCACTGAGAACTCCACGAGGAGTAGGCAGACCTTGAGATTCCAACACTCGTTATCAAATCTACTGCCCGTGCTAGCTGAGGCCACACTGGACAGGCCAGCATTGGACAGTTGAGGGCAGAGAGAGGCGAAGAGACGGGCTGGGCTCTCTGCCACTCACCAGGGAAAGAGCAGACCTCAAATATCTGGGGCTCTTGAGTGAAACCCCAAAAGGGGGGCTTTTTCCTTAACTCAGACTCAAATCTTAGATGAAATCGTTGCAGGTAATTGTATCCTCCAGCCACGCAGGACCTTGAAGTCAGGGCAGGCACAGAGTTGACAGGAGTCCAAAGAATGAACGTGAACTGCTGTGAAGCCCACACTTGCACAGTTCACAGCCATTGAGGATGCTTTCCCATCTCCACTCCCCTTAATGCAGCGCAGTTCAGTGGGGCAAGAGTACTCTCCACTTGTTGGGTCTGGGAAGCGTCTGGGGACTCCCAGTCTATGAAATGTTCCTTTCTTTCCATGCAGTGGTTTTACAGCTGGAAGGAGTTGAAGGGCTGCCAGAGGATTCGCAGATGTGTTCTTCCTGCGGAGGTGCTGGGAGGTGGTGGTGGGAGGTGGGAGGTGGGTGGTGGAAAGTGGAAGGTGGGAGGTGGGAGGTGGTGAAGGAGAACATTGGACCTCAGAGAGCATCGCAGGGCTGGATATATTGGTTTCCGGGTGGCCAGTGGCCTCCTTCCAGGAGATCACAGATTTCGTGGATGACCCACTTTGTGTTTTTCCTTTAGAGGAAACTAGTCATTTATTATAAAGCAAAAGGAGAGATCCCAGCCAGGAGTCCAGACTTTACGTGTGTGCATGAGAAAATTACATAATGATAACTGCTGCTCTCTCATTAACATCAAGTCCATCTTCCCTTGCTTCAAAGAGCAGACCTGAAGCATCTCTGTTTACATCTTCTAATGCTTATCCCAAATCGTCATGAGAGCGAGGGTCCTAAATCAAATGAGATGTTCGTTTTGATGCGTGACATTCCTTTTTATTTTTCCTTTCGCAAACTCGAGTTTTGGGATGAGTAGTCACTCTGAATCTGTAATTAAGGTATGCTGTCACCAGGTGGCAGTAGACACCTCAGTTGTATCACCTATTAGACTTTAGCCCTTTCGTGTCCAACCTTAAATTTCAAAATATCCCTACTCATTAGTGCACTCTCTCCCTCTCTCTTAAACTTCTGGTCTACTAAAGATGTAATGCACATGTATGTCTCTGGGTCCATGTCATTTCCCTGCCTGAGATGCCCTCATTTTCTACATGGATTTAAGCTGAAGGTACAATCCAAGTTTCATCTAGGACTCTGTAGATGTTTCTTTAGGTTCTTGGATATGCGAATTGTGTTTATTATTATTTAGCATGCATACTAGTTTACATTATCTTTGCCTCTCTAGGATTGGTTTCTAAGTTCACTGGGAAATGGGGAATGCCTTTTCTACCCTTTTGTATTTCCCTCAGCATCACCCTGGAAGGTTGGCTCTCAGGAAATGCTTCATACCTCCCTTTCTAGCCTCTGTCTCCTCTCCATCCTCTCTCATCCACTGGTGACTTTTGCTACCCCCAATTCCAAGTCCCTCCTAAGTCTTCATTCCCACACTTGGTTACACACTTACAGTCAGAAGTGCAGCCATCTCTGTCCTTCCAGGGAAATGACTAGTCAGAGCAGGCAGAGCCTCTGGTCCACCTTCGATGCTCCAAGAACTGTCATTACTCCTTACATCATGTGTCTTCTGCTGTGACTGCCAACGGTAGTCCCATCGCAGCATCTGCCTCTGCCTGTTCACAATTCACTTCTGAGCCACTGGGACATCCCAGGTTGAGTTCTATTCCTCAGCTCATATTTGACCTGGCCATCTTCTTGTGCAGAAATTTGATCCACAGATGTTTCGACACTGGTCTCTTGCAGTTGATCTTAGGGCCTCAAATTGGCCTCCTCTCCTGGAGGAAAAACTAACCTCCAACAGTATGATTTCTAAAAAAATATATTTTATGGATTTCAGAGAGGAAGGGAAAGGGAGAGAGACAGAAACATCCATGATGAGAGAGAATCACTGATCAGCTGCCTCCTGCACATCCTACACTGAGGATCAAGCCCGCAACCTGGATATGTGCCCTGACTAGGAATCGAACCATGACCTCCTGGTTCATAGGTCGGTGCTCAACATCTGAGCCACACCAGCCAGGCCAGGCTGATCTTACCAAAGCCAGCTGACCTTCCACCCTAGCATCACTCAGCATTCTCACTGAGGGGTCACCGTCCTTCTGCTTTGTCTCTGCCCTGAGTTTTCTGTCTACTTGCAATCCAACCCTTATTATGGTTGCCCTTGAACCATTCATTCATTATTCTTTACCTCAGTCACAGGTAGTTTCCTCTCTGTTTGACTCACCAAAGTAACCCAAGAGGAAGTCCTCAAATTGCCTCCTAGATTCCTGGATTTCAGCTCAGAAAGGGCCCTAGCTAGTTAATCTGATTTTCATGGGGCTAAAGCAGGAAAAAAAAAAGACATACATACACTTAGAAATGATATGAGGACGCTTGAGGATTCATTTTTCCAAGATCCACATCCTCTCATGTTTAATATTTTCATGTCAAAAAGAGGCATGGGACGAACTGACAGAGGTCAGAGAGGAAAGGGATTGGAGAAACTGGATGAAAGAAGGTGAAGAGATAGCCAAAGAGCATATATGCATAGTTCATGGACACAGACAACAGTGTGGTGATGCCCAGGGGATGGGGGACATCTATTCTAGTGTCAACAATAAAAAAACATTAAACATCTTTTAAAAAAGAAGAAACAAAGAAAACTGTACTTATTTTAATCTTTGAGGAGAGTTTAGGTCAACTGTATAATTAACCAACCCAAATGTTAGAGGGAGCACAGTACACCCTCACTTCTGACATTATCCATTTAGATGTGTTCCCAAAGCCACCCTCAGGGTCAGTGACTTTCTAGAAGGACTCACAGAACTTACAGAACATTGCCTCGCTCCTGGCGATGCTCTATTATAGGGAAAGCATCCAAGTGAACATCCCAAGAGACTTATAGGGCCAGTCTAGGAGGGGTCCACATTGGGAGCTCCCGCTGTCTCCTATGGAGTCAGGGTCGGTGTGAACTCCTGAACTCCGCTGGATCACACTGTGTGACACTGTTTATGGGGTATTTCCAATCAGGGGTGTTCACCTGCGACTTTGGTGTCCAGAGATTTTCTTGGGACTGGATCCAGGTGCCTGTGTGGTTGACATTTAGTTCCCAGCCCCTCAGGGAGGTTGTGTTAATGACTTTAATTTCCAACCTCACTGGATGTTAGCACTATTGCCTGTGGCCCAGAGCCCGCATAATAAATCCTATTGTTAGAAAGGGCCAGAGCCTCCAGGCAAAAATGTCACTACTGTTCCGGCAGGCCAGGGGCACGCAGATCGCCAAAGACCAAGGCCAGCCTCTCTCTGGGCAAGGTTAATTCTTCACTACTCCGGCTGCCTGGCTCAAAGTTAATGTAATTTCAGTTTGGTTTTCATTTTAGCTTCGAGTTTGTTTCCAGCATAAACTTTCTAAAATCCTGCAGTGTTTCCCCTCCGAAAATTGCATTCTTGGATGCAATTAGATGAGGCTGTTAAACACAGATTTGAGTAAGTGTCGTTGTCACAGGTAAAACACTAATTATTTTGTAGTGTTTTAGGGGACGTCTTGATCACTTCTTAGTAAGCTGGAGGCAGTCTTTGTAACTTCATTACATTTTTATTGTTTATGAGTGTAAAACCTTTTTCATCCATGGGAGCAAGGCTGACACCAGTAGTGTTTTCCTCATTTCATCCCACTGTTCACAGCTAATAGGGGCACCAAGAGGTGAAGACACTCATTCCAGGCCACCCAGGGAGCCCGAGCAACCAGCCTGACAGGACACCTGCGCTCCGGGCTCTGTCAGAGAACTTGGCCAGAGCCGCCAGGGTGACGGCAGAGTCTACCGCTGTCCACTCGGGTTTTTAAATACCCTGCTTCTGCCTTGAGCGTTCAGAGGAGGGTTTTAAAAATCATCTAAGGCGCTCTTTAGACAACTTCCAACTGAGCACTTCTTATGTGACAGGTACCATTGCAGGTGTGGCGATTTGGGACTGAACAAGAGAGACAAAAGTGCTTCCTCTGGGAACTCACAGTCTATGAGGGCAGACAACTCTAATTAAGAATCAAGGTCACTGCCAACTGGAAGAGGGGGTCATATGATGATGTGACAGGTGGGCTGGGGGCAGCCGACTTGAATTAGGTGGACGGCAAAAGCCTTCATGAGGAGCTCAACTTTGAGGGCAACCCACTGTGCATGGGAAGGATGGTGAGGAGGCCTGGCTGGGCCAGGCAGAAGGGCAGGCCTGGTGCGGGAAAGGGTGTGGCCTGCGTGAAGACCAGAAAGGAGGCTGGAGTGACGGACACTTTCAGAAATGGCTGGGTGTTCTGCCAGCAGCCATATGAGCTGGAAAGCAGATCTTCCCCAGTTGGGGTTCGTATGAGATCACAGCCCCAGCCGACACCTTTATTGTAGCCTCTGAGTCCCAGAGTAGACGCTGTGCTTGGACTCCTGATCCACAGAAACTAACATAAAAGTGTGTTGTTTTGCATCACTAAATTTTTAAAAATATTTTTTATTGATTTTTTTATAGAGAGGAAGGGAGAGGAATAGGGAGTGAGAAACATCGATGAGAGAGAGACATTGATCAGCCGCCTCCTGCACGCCCCCTACTGGGGATGTGCCTGCAACCAAGATACATGACCATGACCAGAATCGAACCTGGGACCCTTCAGTCCACAGGCTGACGCTCTATCCACTGAGCCAAACTGGTTTCGGCACGTCACTAAATTTATTATTAAGGCCATTAACCCTGTTATATAGCAATAGATCACTGCTTTACGTAGAAATCAATTTTGGCTTATCTTTAGTTTTATTATCCCTTAAATATTGACAGAAAGCAACATGTGAGCACTTTGCTTTCCCCTACCCCCCCCAACCATTTTTAATTCATCATTTTGTATCATGTGATGTAACTCCACCAAGTCTGCATTACCTGTCCCTACTACGAGGTCCCATGACATTCTGTTCTTCCCTTATTGTCCCAGGCCTTATAAATGTGTTGTAAATGTCTGCTTTTTAAAAATCTCTATCACCACAAAGCTATAGCCTTCTTGAAGCTCATATGTTTCATTCATTTTATATACCCAGCATCTAAGGTGGTGCATGGCATCTTTTCTGGTTCTCAAAAGATATACGTTGAATGATGAAACAAGAAAAAATACGAATTAATGAAGTAAAAATATTTTTGAACAAAGCTATGGGTAGAGTGGTACAGAATGAGTGTGACATAGTTGTCAAGCAGACTTGGGAAACTGAGATAACTTTTGAGCTCTTCTACGTCCACGTTGAGAGTGCTGTGGGCAGGCTAGTTCACCTGGGGACACCCGGATGCCCCATGGGTCAAAGGGAGTGATGAGAGGACCAAGTGCCCTGAGATTTGTGGTGAGGATTACAGAAGGCACTCCATGTGGTATGGACTCCAGGCCTGGCACATGGTAGCTACTCAGTCAAAGGCAGTTTTATTATTAATACTAGAGGCCTGGTGCACGGATTCATGCACTGGTGGGGTCTCTGCCTGGCTTGTGCCCTCTTGCAATCCAGGACCCCTGGGTGGATGTCAGAGAGCCCTGGCCCGATCCCCAAAGGGCAAGCCGAGGGACCCTATGGGTGCATGAATCCATGTACCAGGCCTCTAGTATGCATATAAGATTTTTGGTTACTCTCTTCCCACCTTCCCCATCCTCCCTTCCCTCTGAGATTCATCAGTCTGTTCCATGTTTCCATGCCTGTGCATTGAACGTCTACCCCCTGGTGGCCATTGCAATCATAGCTACTGGTTGAATGGTTGGACGGTTGCTTAGGCTTTTATATATATAGATTATTTTGTTGCCAGATGGGGGGAGACTGGGTGAGAAAGGTGAAGGAATTCATAAGTACAAATTAGTAGTTACAAAATAGTCATGGGGATGTAAAATACAGCATAGGGAATATAGTCCATAATATCGTAATGACTATTTATATCATGTGGGTGAATACTAGACATGGGGGTGGGGGGGCACTTCATAACTCATAAATGTCTAATTACTAAGCTGGGGAATAAGTGGCAGTGGCCACGGGAAAGGGATCTAACACCTCAGAACTTGCATGGTTTTCACTGTGAAACAGAGAAGAGTGTCCCCAATTTGTGGCTCATGTTGCTGGAGGAGGTTTGTCTTGGAAACCCACATGGAATGGCCAAGGAGCCCACTTCCTCCGGCCACATCGCCAGCGAGTTTAGGGGCTCTCATGAGGACAGGCCTGAACCCTGTGGTTTCAGGTTGTCCTTTGGACAGTCCAGGAGCACATTAGGATGCCAGAGCACCCCGGTGTCAAAAAAAACCTGGGGCGGAGCATCCACAGAGATGGCCCCATGTGGGATGGCTCCCATCAGGCTATGGAGAGACCTGTTGGAACCTGGCTGGGTCATGAGTATAGTGCTATGTGTGACTCAGTGAGCACAGCGGCTCATGAAACTCGCTGGGGTCCTGGCAGCATCACGATCTTCTCCAAGTGGCACTCTGGCCCTTGCTGCTCTGGGGCACCGATGGGGCTTCGGTCCAGGGCTCAGGGCTGTGCTGTTTGGTGGCCATCCAGGACTCCTTGACTGGTTCCAATCAAGCTGGCACAAATCACAGTTGTTGGAGAGTGAAAATCCGAAGGAGCCCTTGTGTTCTTGGATCTTCCTACGCACCGCTCTCTGCTTACTGGAAATCTAATATTCCATCTCATTTTTCTTCTGCCCGGGCAAGTTGCAGGGGCGTAGGCCTCCACACACTGGCTTTTGGAGGAGGCAGTGTCAGCCAGAGACCAAATATTTAGGAGTGTGTATGTGTTAAAAAAAAAAAAAGGAAAAAAAAAAGGAAGAAAGAAAGAAGGGAAAAAAAACAACAACATTGAGCAGGGGGAAGTTTCTATTAAGAAAGAAAAAGCTGAATTATTTTTTATACCCACAGGCCTCATTTCTAGGCTAATAGTCAATGACCCTTGTCTAAGTCAATGAAATCAATCAATAATAAATGAAGGCCCTGATCGGATAGGTCAGTTGGTTAGAGCATTGCCCCAAAATGCCAAGATTGCAGGTTCAACCCTCAGTCAGGGCACATTCAGGAATCAATCAAAAAATAAGTAGAACAACAAAATCAACGTTCCTCCCTCTAAAAGTCAATAAAAATAGTAATCAATTAAAATAGGTGTATATTACCTATTACAAAAAAAAAAAAACAGGTTATTTTATAGTCACATTTGATTGCTTGATTAAACAACTCAGCAAGCACGGTTGCAGTTGTTAGAGCCATGGCTGGGAGTCGTTAACTGAGTCCTCTGGCCAATGGGTGTAGACAGAGAAACTGCTAGGGAGGAGGCTTCCTGGAGGGGGTGACTTCCTACGCGGAAGCCCAAGCCAGATGTCGGGTTCAGTGGCACAAACAGAAGAGTAGGGTGTTGGGGAAGAGATGAGGGGAAAATTCCAGCCATAGAAGATCGCACCATCAAAGCTATGGAGGCCAGCGAGCCTGGTACAGTTCACAGAAAATAGCCCATGAAGGGGTGTGAGTCAGGAGGCAGAGGCCACACCACATCATGACAGTTTATGCCCCAACACCCATCAGTCAGGAAGGGGGGACCCTGTAGTGTCTTTCAACCTTTACCTTGGAGCTGGGTATACTGGGCAGTGCTTGAGTGATGCTGAGACTTTTCTTTCATTCATCATTCATTTCGGTCTCATTTTTATACACCTGTCATATCCTCTCCGCGTGAGGTCCTGGTTCCGAAACTTCAGCAGGAATCAGAATCATGGAGAGGCTGATCCAGTGGGTCTGCGGTGGGGCCTGAAATGTGCATCTCTGACAAGTTCAAGGTGATGCCGGGGTCAAGATCCGGCCTTAGAGAACCTCTGCAGCAGGTGAAGGAGTTCTAAGAAGAACTGTTGGTGGTCCCCAGGGACTCACTCCTTGGAGACTTTGTCCCCTCAAAAGACTTCCTCTTTGCTGACAGGGTTTTCATTTCTTGAGTCCAGTCAATCTCCAAACAGCGACTACAATGCAGGCTGGGTCCGTGGGTGCAGGGATTGGGAGCTAAGCATATGCCTACCTAGACCCATGTGGTCATTGGGGCTCTGTGGCATTTTCTTGGCGTGTAAAGTATAGGCACCAAAGCAAACCGTTCTGTGTCTTTTTTGTAAGCCAGAGGTATGGGCCTTACCACTTCTTCGTAAGGCCAGACCAGCAGAAGTCTGGTCTCGTTTGACTGGGTCATTTGTGGGCCAGAGACAGAATCCAGAGTCCAAGTTCTCCTGGTCACTGAAATCCTTCTCACAGGGAGCCACCCTGGTCACATTGATTGATTGATTGATTGATTGATTGATTGATTAAATATATTTTTATTGATTTCATAGAGGAAGGAGAGGGAGAGAGAGAAAAACAAACATCAGTGATGAGAGAGAATCATTGATTAGCTGCCTCCTGCACTCCCCACCCTGGGGATCAAACCCACAACCTGGGCATGTGCCCTCACCAGGAGTCGAACCATGACCTCCAGGTTCACAGATGGATGCTCAACCACTGAGCTCTGCTGGCCGGGCCACCCTGGTCACTTTGAGATGAGTGACTGGGACCCTCCAAGTGTGGGAGGAGAGAGCTTTGGCTACAAGGCAGCTAAGTTGCTGGGCCAGAGGGAGCCTGGGATTCCTGTGAGGGCGAAGGCAGAGTTGCCCAAATCCTCTCCCGGCCACAAACAGGACCAGAGCCCGGGGCCAGGACAGGGTGCCCAGAGCGGACAGGATGCATCTGTAAAAATCTGCTTCCTTTCGCTGGCTTCAGGCTTTCAAAGAGCCTGGCCATGCAGCACAGAGAGGAGAGAAATAAATGCTTTGCAAGGAAACGGGGCAATGTGGTGACGATACTCGAATTAATAATTCCTTTCACATGAAAGAGCTGTTCCCTATGATCTTTATTTATTGTCTTACCTAGAGTTTTGGAGTTTGAAAAAAGGGAGACAAAGCGAGCTGGTTTCTTCATTGTATCCCAAGCCAATGGCCCATGTGTGAGCGCGAAGGTAGGATCGTTGGAGCTGCTCAAAGAATATGGGCCAGGAGACCTTTCAGAACCCCTGAAAGCTTTTCCATATGCAAAGGAAACCAGGAAATTGGAGTCTTCGCTTTGTCTCTGCCATCAAAGCCGGGGAGGAGAGATATTAAGCAGATACTGACCCGTCCTTCTGCGGCCTCCCTTAGGATTTATTGACCTGGAAAGCAAGCGAGGCCTGCAGGAAGGCCAAGGTGGTATTTAGTGCTGGAGGAGTGGAAAAATTCGGAGGCCTCCTCAAAGCAGCGGGCTGCATGGCTGCAGGTAATGAGCAATAGAGAGTAATGCGCTCTATTAGCCAGCATTGATTGATTGACATGCATTATGCCCCTGAGACCGGGAAGCCTACGGTCTATGTTGCAGTGTTAATAGCAATGGGCCGGGGCTTATGCATTTGAGTGCTCGCTATGTGCTAGGTGACAGCTAAGGGCCTTACCTGCAGGTACGGTTTCATTTATGTGGATGAGGACCCGAACCTGAAGGTGTGAAGCATATCACCCAAGGTCGCCAGGCAAGAAAGAGGCAGAGCCAGGATTTGAAACCATTAATGGAGCTTGTGTGTTTTTTTACCATGACCACCATCATCTGGTAATAGCTCCCTTTACTAAGCCATCTCTAACCCTACATTTTCTCCGTTTCCTAAAATGAGCTAAAACACTCAGATTTTGCAAATGTGCCATGTACAGTTGACCTTTGGATATGTGTTTGAAGTTCAGTTGCTTTTTTTTTTATTAGTAAATACAGTCAGCCTGGCTGGTGTTGCTCAGTGGTTGAGCATTGACCTCTGAACCAGGAAGTCATGATTCAATTCCTGGTCAGGGCACATGCCAGGTTGTGGCTTAACCCCCAGTAGGGGGGCGTGCAGGGCGCAGCTAGTCAATGATTCTCTCATCATGATGTTTCTATCTCTCTCTCCTTCACCCTTCCTCTCTGAAATCAAGAAAATAAGCATGGATGTTGAGAGAATGAACTATGCCCTTCTGTCCGGTTAGTGTCCAGTTACTGAACATGGGCCTTGGGCCCTAAGTGGACCTGGCATTTTTGTTCCTTACCCTACACGTTTCCCATAACCACATGTTTTGAAACTCGGTATTCTTCCCCTCTGTCTTCCAGTCTATGTGTTTCTTTGGGTGTAATATAAGATTGTTTTCTTCTGAATTTTTACTCTAAGCAATCACTTCCCTCTTTCTCCCCTTCCCCGACCCCCAAAATCCTCTACCTGTGAAGCTAACCATTCTCCCATTCCTCCTCCAGGCAGAGGGGAGCACACCTCCTTGTCCTCTTTGGACTTGCCTTAGAGAGGTCTGCGGAGACAGGATCCATCTGGGCTTTGTTCTTCTTCCCTCTAGACAGCAGTGGAAGGAAACCAAAAGCACCTGAGACCTGTCCGAGTCGATCTTATTTATGCTTGTAAACCAAGTTCGCCATAGAGGGCCAGTAGGTTGTGTGTGGACTCACCCGTGATGAGAACAGTGTGATTCATGAGCCCAGTTGTATTTTGAGGGGAAGATGAAAGATTTTTCAACATGTGGATTCCTCGGTGAACATGAAATTCATCCTGTTTTGACCTCTGGACCTCGAGACAATTTCGTATACAAAGTGCACATGTACTTGACAGTCCTAGTTAAGAAAGGTGCTTGTGTTCTTTCCAGAGCATCTATCTGCTTGGGAATGAGTGTATTAACTATCTTTTATTTGAGTTCGGGACACTGGGTCATTTGAGCTAACAGTGTTCTTGAGCTGAGGGAGCATTGAAACAACCTTTACTGCTGCCTGTTAGTGGATTACGGAAGTGGAATGAACAGGTCACATCACCCGTTTTCTCCAGGAGACCCAGACTATGAGAGAGAAGTAAGCATTGGGTTGATGCTCAGGCCTGCAGTGTCCCAGATCCCAAAGCCTACCTTCCAGGTGGTATTATTGATTCTGTTCAATATTATAACCTATGTAGACCTGGTACCAGTTGCCACAGACCATGTACCGAAAGCTTGTGCCATATGGGGCTCATCTCAGGCGTAAGTGAAACTAAATAATGCAGTTCTTGGTGTGGTTCTCCTGGGGATAACCCCACACATTTATAGGAAAAACTGCTACCCTAGGAAGAGGATGCTATGTTTCCTGTACTCTTCTTGGTCCATATTTTTATTAGGAAAGATCTGGAGCCTTTTCTGCTTGAAACCTTCTAGGCATAATTAGGCGTGATCAACTTTGTCCAGTATTTCACATCCTATTCAACCAGTTGCACCTCTATTCCTTCATCCTGTCTAAGAATTTATGCACATATCTCTCTTCCATTTACTGGCCCTGTGATTGGGTCTCTCCCTGAGCTTTTATTGTTTGTGAAATGGGGTGAGTGAGCACTATGCTCTGGGTGGTTGTTAGAACCCAGTGAGACCAGGAGTATAAAACCCCTGGGCACATTGCGCATGTGTAGATGGGCACAGCTAGCATTGCTCACCTCTCCTGCCTTTTTCCCTTGCAGATGAAGGCTGAATCCTCATCCTCACAAGCCTGCTCCACACCATAGGCCATTTCATATATTTGGTTGTCAACCAACCTACCTCGCTTCTTGTTGTGGTCATTGATGGGGATTTATATTCTCTGTCACTGTTTATCCCTTTTTCAGCTCATTTTCCATCTTCTCAACTAGAGGGAGTGAATGTCACAAAGTGGAGGACTATGTCACAGCTACATTTCACGTCTCCTGACGAGACCTTTCTTGCGTTGGAGGCTCCTAGTAATTGATTCAGGGCAAGAGATGTTCATCATGATGAGAATAAATGTTTTCTTTATAGAATTCTGTTTTTAACAGTAGATGTTGCAACTCAACACACAACCTCCCACTGTTGTTGGGACATGCCAATTGGAATTACCTTCCTAACTGCACAGCACTCTCAAACTGACTTGTCACTGCATCCTTGGATCCTAATGACAATTCTTTCAGACTTGATAACTTGTGCCAAACCTCCAAGCGTGGCTCTGATTCACATCCTCCAGAGACCTACCTGGAGCAGAAGCAACTGACCAAATCCACTGCTGGGAGTGTGATATAATTTGGTTATAGACCAAGCTTTTTTTTTATTTTTTCCAGAAGTAAATAAAAATATGATACTGACTCAGGCCCAGGTGTTTCCCCCCTCTTTTCTGTGTTCTGGTCTTTAAAAAAATAAATCAAGGGCCAGTCTCTATGTTTTGGAATTGTTTTTCCAAGGGGACACTTTCATCTCATAGGGTATCAGGCCTCTTTTCTGGTAGAAGCTGTGTGATAGCTGAGGTGTGGTACTCCATGTGGTACTCCATGGATGAGGTGTACTTTGGATTCTTTGGTGTGCTGAGTTTTGGTGCAGTGGCTAAATGTGAGGGCTTATTGTTTAGTCACTTGGGTTACAAACTTGGCTTCACCATTACTGGGTGTGATTAGGAAAAGGACAAACTTCCCAAGCCTCAAACTCCTCATTTCTAAAATGCAGAGCAGAGTAACATCTACATCAGAATATTCCTGTAACAGTTAATACATTTAAAGGGCTTAGCACAAAGTCTCTGATAGAGTCAAAAACTCAACAAATGTTTGTAATTAAAAAAAAAAAGCTGTATATTCACTTGCCAATGCAGTGATAGAGAATCACAGAAAACACAACAAAACCCCTTTTCAGTGTGTGATTCTGCGTCTGTAAGATTTTGTAGAGATTTAAAAAATACCATTGAAAGGTCTGTGTTGATTCTAGAAATCTAATTAACGGTGATTTTGGCACAGAAGTGGAGAAAGTCCATCTTTCCATACACTGCTCCCTGGAGTACCAAATCTCTGTGAAGCGTGTCCATTTTTGCTTTTCCAGTGCTGTGAAATGAGCCCGGCTTATTGGAAATGGTCCTGCCTCATAACCCTGGATAAGTCAAGGACACATATGAAGCCAGCAGAGGACACTGTCATGGACAATGTCCCTTGAATGTGAAGTCACTCGCTCCCAGAGTCTCAGACCTGCCCAAGCAGGCCACACCAGAGCTCCTTTTTTTCTTTTACTTTACATTTTAAAAAGTTATTTATTTTTCAATTACAGTTTACACTCAATATTACTTTGTATTGGTTGCAGGTGTACAGCAGAGTGGTTAGACAGCCATTTACTTTATAAGTGATCCCCAGTAGTTCCAGTACCCACCTGGCACCATACATGGTTATTAGAATATATGGACTATATTCCCTGGGTTGTACTTTACATCCCCATGATTATTTTGTATCTACTTCTTATTCCCTTCACCTTTTACATCCAGCTCCCCAACTCCCCTGCCCTCTGCAACCATCAGTCTGTTCTCTGTATCTATGAGTCTGTTTCTGTTGTGTTTGTTCATTTTGTTCTTTAGATTTCACATATAAGAGAAATCTATGGTGTTTGTCTTCCTTTGGCTGACTTACTGAACTTCGCATGATACCTTTACGTTAGTTTATTTCACTCTGTTCTCTTGGTTGCGATCCTCAGGATGCTAGAGTATATCATGATTAGTTGGGTGGCACATAGAGTGTGTGTTTGCTACTGACTCCCCTACTCCTTGTTCTTAGGTTTCCCTGGAAAGTTTCTGTACCTATAGGATCTTGAGTATCAGAGTGGATAAAAGAACCAGAGTTTTCTGACTACACTGTTTTGGTCTGTATTTTTTGAAGTATTTACCCAGGAAACAAGAAGGTTTAGAGCAAGTTCTACCTGATGCCAAATTCCTGGGTTGGAACAAGAAAAGGGTCCTGACAGTTTCATGGATTTTTGCATGTTCCTAAACATTCGATACTCTCTTGAGTATTATAGAGGTCTAATTTTTAGCCCAACATGGGCTACCAGAAAGTCTTACTCATAGAATCGGCCCTAAACTATTTCTTGCAAGAGAGGGGGAGTATGATTTTCAACTGGATTGGTATATTAATCAGGATTCTCCAGAGAAACAGAACCAATAGGACCTATAAAAAGATTTAGTATAGGGAATTGGCTCCTGTGATTATGAAGATGGATAAGTCCCAAGATGTGCAGGTTGAGTTGGCAAGGTAAGGAAGGGCCCAGGAGAGCTAAGGGTGTAATTCTAGTCCAAAGGCAGAAGCTTGCAAGACCCTAGAAGGGCGGATGTATCTGTTCAAGTCCAAAGGCAGGAAAACAACCAATGTCCCCATAGGAAGGCAGTTGGGAAGACTTCTCTCTCACACAAACAAGGAGGGTCTGACTCTTGGTTCTGATTGGCTGGTCCCACCCACATTGGAAAGGACCATCTGCTTTATGTACCTGTAAATCTCACCCCAAAACACCATCACATTATCATCCAGAATAATGTTTGTCCAAATACATGGGTACCCCGTGGCCCATACAAGTTGACACATGAAATGAAGCATCCCAATATGGATTTTCACTTTGATTCAATTCTCTAAGCCATCCCACAGCTGTTCTATTAATTTGCTATCCTTTCTCAAATTTCCTGACTGGCATGGTACAGACAATGGTAAAGAGCCTTCAGCTCAGGAAGCAGTTACCCAGTTCTCACTAAATGTGGTCCACTGCTTAGACTCTGG
Organism: Lasiurus cinereus; assembly: GCA_011751065.1. NCBI lineage: Eukaryota > Metazoa > Chordata > Mammalia > Chiroptera > Vespertilionidae > Lasiurus > Lasiurus cinereus. Next base: position 2,852,291 of record JAAGEH010000337.1, read on the forward strand.
GGACACAGATGGACTAGGTGTGATTTCTGCCTGAAGGTTAAGACTTCCTCCATACCAACCATCTGCTGCCAACCTAGTTTTAGAAGTTCATTCCCTTTAAGCTAATCGACCTTGACCTTGAGTGTGTCAACCTTTGGAAGGTTTCTTTCAAAATGGACTTTCTTCTTGAATTTAACCAGTCTCAGTGGGTTGGTTCTACTTGCTCTAGTTAGTTCTTTTTTTCATCCTTGCAACATGAACGAGCTGCATTTTCTTCTTCTGTTTTGAATGTTTTGTAGAATCTTGCTGACAGTCACTATACAGTGAGAGGGGAAATGCCATCCAAGGAAAACTCTGTGCTCCTCCAAAGCCTTTCAGATGAAATCACGATGAGTTTTGGAAGCAGTGATCTGATTTTGACCCAGGTCTCAAGGTTTCCGCTGGCTCTCCTGTGCAGTGGACTTCGCTGGCCGGTATCCATTGGCTTTGCTCTGGAGTTTGCATTTTTATCATCTTTGTATTATTTTTCATGAGCCAAGAGCACCTGATTTTATAAGCACTAAGGTCTTTTTACCTCCAATTACCAGTCCCAACAACTTCGCTGCAGTTACCCCATCTCTATCCTGTGCCCCCCACCCCCTCAGCATCTGTCTGTCGAGGTGAGGGTGTGGGACAGCAGGGAGAGAAGAAAAGTGGATCTGCAGGTTAGCATCTGCTTCCTGTTCGGGGTGGTGAGCAGAGCGCGGAGGGTTAAGTGCCAGATTGCAGAGCCTCTGGACGGTTCGGAAGAGGATGTAGTGATGAGAACAACAGCTGGCCTGCTGGTCTGGGAACCACAGAAGGAGTATGTTTGTCACTTTCCTCATCACTGTTGTATGCGCTTTCAGACTTTATATACCGTGTGTTCCAGTGAAATTTGGAAGAATCTGTGCAAACGGATCTCGGATGGAAAGGTTTAGTGTTGTCATATGGGGACCCTTGGAAAGGGGTTGTCTGTGGGAGCCAGAGGTGCTGGCCTCCCACTCTTTCTCATCCATTCTTTCTCATCCCGGTCAGATTTTTATTCTATTTTCAAACTGTCTCATTGGAAGTGAGAAGTGAATCCAGCTTGAACAGTCAGACAAAGAGCGAAGATTTAGAAGCGGCCTAACTAATGTTAATCTCAGGGTCGTGAGATGGTCGTAAAACTCCGGGTGAAGGGGTAGAGACACGGGAATCTCTGGAAGGATGGAGATTGCTTCTGTTCTTAACCTATTTTCAAGGGACAAAGTCCTTCTGGTTCTGTGGTTTCCTTTTAATAGCTGAGCCAGACTTCCAGAGCAAGGCAGGGAGGCTGGAGGCTGGGATTTCCATGAGGAAGATTGATGCTTAAATTAGTTCTCAGTGACATGGGCCTGTTAACAAGTCCTTGGAAAAATTACTGAGGGAGAGACAGCTTTTTATTATATTTTTTTATTAATCTTTTATGGAATCGCCTGCTGTTTCATAGAATTTCAAATGGGAAACCAGAGACTCGGTAGCATCCTCTCTCTCGGCCCTCGGTTATTAGGGGAGGTCTTGTCCTGGGGAGCTCCAGGTACCTCAGGTTTTAGTTACCCGCAGCCCTGCATCAACTCCTTTTGTTCAAACGTAATTTGTCCCCCAGTTACCTTTGCCTGGATGCGGTTTGTCTGCTCAATCCATCAGATGGATTTCGCTGTTGGTCGATCCAACTGGGTTGTCAAGACTTTGTTGATTGGCTGGCGCCTGAATGTTCCAGTCGTTTGGAGGCAGCTGGGTGGTCTGCTGAAAACTCATCTCATTTGTGGATAATGAGGTGAGGTCAATCTGCATTCAGGACTTGGGTTTGGATCGCAGCTGGCACAGGGGTGATGTTATAAAGATTTCCTTGGGAGTCTGTGTGCAGCTCTCAGGCTAAGCCCCCTTTCAGCCCTCGGAAGAGAAGACAATTGAAGACAAAATTATGGCCTCCGGGGAATGCTATTAATTCTGAAATGAACCTAGAAAAAAAAATATATCGTGTATTATCTACATGGTTGCTAAAGAATGGATATGACTATTTTTAAATAGAATTTATAGAAACATTCATATAAATTTTTACATTTAAACACTTGGGCAGGTTTACAAGATGTATAAAATTCTTTCTCGGAGCAAGTTAAAATTCCAACTCAGTATGCTTCTAAAATGTATTCCCCACATACGGGGATACTGCCGGAGAGCTAAGAAACAGAGACAGTGAAGGAAGTCAAAACACCTCCAGCAGCATGACTGTTTTTTATTATTTTCAGACATATGTATATGTGTATACACATATACATTTATTGTATAACAGCCAGATCATGTTGTACATAGCGCTAGAAGCTATTTTTTCCCCACCTGGTAATATATCATTCACATCCTCGTAGATCAGTAAATATTATTCTATGGTGTTACTGTAAGTGCCCATATAGTGTTTTATTTATTCTTCTTTTCATTTAATAAATACCTATTTAGAATATATAATGTTCCAGGCAAACTTCTTTATAGGGATTGACTCATCTCATAGAAACATACATGTTCACTTACCACCATTCCATCCATGTTGGGCATGTAAGGTGTTTTTATGATGTTTTTAAGTATCCTTGCAATGAACATATTTCAATAGTCGTGATTATCTTCATTTCCTTGAGCTAAATGTCCAGAAGTGGAATTTCTAGGTCAAATGGCATGCAAATTATAAGGCCTTCAATTATATATATAGCCACCAGGAAGGCCAAGCCAATTTTATATTTTAACCAGTACTAGAAAAACAACACTCTTGCTAACATTATTTCCATTAAAATAAACAATAAAAATCTAGAGAAGTCAAAAGCAGAGCAAAATGGTAGGTAAGAAGCAATTTCTTATGTTTCTTGTTAATTTTGGGGAGCCCTTTTGATATGCAAGGTATTACCCTTTGGTAGTTTGTTGTGGTTTCCCCCCGAGTCATTTACTCTGTGACGCTGATTTGGGGTAGTCAATACATCTTTTTCTTTTGTGGTTTATGGATTTTTCCCTTTGCATTTATGCTTCTATGCGTTTTTATTTGCTCCTTGATTATCTAGAAATATACATATATTTCACTCAAGAGCTTTTATGGTTTCATTTATTTCATTTTGCATCTCTAATCCATCTGGAATGTATTTGGGGCAGCACACATATTTTTTTTTGAAACCATCCAGAATGCTTTCCGTCCATAGGAGCAACTGCCGTCCATACGGGTTTGGAACAAGTTACAGAATGAAATCTGACACGTTGGGCTTCCTAATCACAGTTTTAAAAAATTAACGTTTTCCAACGTCTGACCACAGGTCCGGTAACATGCTAAGAGCTCTGCATGTATTCACTCATGAGCTTCCAGCAAGAATTTCAATTGAAAGTGTCCTGTAGTTATCATGGTAACCGATCATCTCCCCCAAATGGTCCCCAGACACTCCCAGGTTCACCTGGGGGTTCCCTCCTCCGGTCCACGTCTCCCCTGCCACCAGGATGTAGTCTGGGCCGTGTCCCCATCCCTCCTTTTCCTGCTAGATTCTTCCTCCAATGCCGCTGTTCCCATGGCTGAGGGTTGGTGCGTCTTCCCGTACTGACAGCATGTATTGACACAATTGGCATTTTTATTGACTTTCTGTTTCCAATTGCGGGGAGATGATTCCTGCATAATGGGCCCGGGTTTCCATTTTTAGGCAGCTGTCTTCATGTGGCCATGTGTTTCATCCCCTCTTCTAATAAACTCCACCCGCGGCCCATCTGCTCATGCTTTTCCGGCATCTCTGGAGTTCACCTCCATCCGGGGGGGCCCCAGACCCCGGGGAGTCACCTCTCAGCCCGCACCGCTGCCTGTGTGGCCAGCCGGAGGCCTCCACAGCTGGCCGGTTTGCTCCGGTGCCCAGCGGTTACCGTTCAAGCCTTCTCATCGTCCCTTTTGTGCTTCTGGTTTTTAAACCAGAATCGACCCGTGAGCTGTTCATTGTGAAGTCTTGCTATACGGGCACTTGGGGTTTTCTGCGCTTGGTTTTTCTTTATTTACTATTAGAAACTCAGTGCTCAGTGGTTGAGCATCGACCTATGGACCTGGAGGTCACGGTTTAATTGCTGGTCAGGGCACATGCCTGAGTTGGGGGCTCCATCCCCAGTGTGGAGCGGGCAGGAGGCGGCTGATCAATGATTCTCTCTCATGGATGTTTCTATCGCTCTTGTTCCTCTCCCTTCCTCTCTAAAATCAATCAAAAAATATATATAAAAAAACTCAAAACAAATCTCAATTCATGAATTCACTGGGAAGCATTTCTCCATTGCCAAGAACTGTGCTGGGCTGAGGATGTCTGTCCTCACGGAATGTAAATGTAGCGAGGAGAAAATCAGTAGGTCACCACACGGGTGCAAGTCATTGCAAATTGTGTAAGTGCAGAGTGTGATCTGGAGAGGTGAGAGGAGTTGTGAGAAGCTGTAAGGTAACCTGCCAGGGTCTTGGATCCTTGGGAAGGTGTCCCAAAGAAGGGAGCCTGAAGCAGACATCTCAGGAGACGTGGGCCTGAATCAGGTGAGGTCCAGTGCAGGGGAACTCAGTGCAAAGGCCCTGAGGCAGAGAGGAACTGAAAGGAGATGAGAGGCAGAGGCTGGGTTGCTGAGATGCGGCTGGAGAGATGGGTGCAGGCCTGGCTGCACAGGGCACAGTAATGATCCGGGTCGTCACACTGGCACACCAAAAAAGAGGAGTAAGGAGTCCAGAAAGTATGAGGTTGGAAAGATGGTCATTCACTATGTGTTTTTTAAAAAATTATCCAATTATAAATTAGCATTAATCAAATAATTATCCAATTATAAATTAGATTAATCAAATAATTCTTAAACCAGCAGTTGGACATCTCTCTCACAATCTGGGACTGCTGGCTCCTAACTACTCACCTGCCTGCCTGCTGGATTAGCCCTAACACCTTGCCAGCCTGGTCACCCCCAAGTTCCTCCCCTGCTGGCCTGGTTGCCCCTCACTGCCTCCTCTGCCAGCCTGGTCGCCTCTCACTGCCTCCCCTGCTGGCCTGGTCAATCCACACAGCCTGCTGTTCAATCATTTGGTCGTCCTTCACTACCCACCCTGCTGGCCTGGTTGCCCCATGCAACCTGCTGTTCGATTGTTACTGTGAGGGCATCCTGACAAATTTGCATATTACCCTTTTATTAGTATAGATAATGCACACACATACCATTCACCCATTTAAAATGTGCAATTTAATGGCTTTCTTTATCGTCACTGATATATGCAAGAATCTGTGCAGACCAGGTAGTTCAGTTGGTTAGCGTGTATGCGAAGGTTGCAGGTTTGATCCCTAGTAAAGACTCATCTAAGAATCAACCAGTGAATGCATAAATAAGTGGGACAAGAAAAATTGATGTTTGTCTCTCTTCCTCTCTCCTGCTCTCTCTCTGTCTCTAGGAAAAGGAATAAAAACAAAACCAAACAAAAAGAAACCCCTTATGTTTTAGTTACATCCTTCCCATGCACCTCCTCCACCCCAGCCCTATGAACCCACTAATATACTTTCGATCTCAATCCATTTCCTGAGTCTGACATTTGTATGAATAGAATCACATATCAAGTGATTTTTGTGCCTGGCTTTTTCACTTTGCATATTATAAGGTTCCTCCATGTTGTAGCATGTATCAGTTTCTCAGTCTTCTTTTATAGTTAAGTAGTTTTCAGTCACATGGCTCTTCCACGTTCTGTTTGTCCATTGATTGATGGATGGACATTTGGGTTATCTCCGCCTGTGGGCAGTGGCGAAGAGGACTGCTAATGAACAGTCCTGTACGTGTATCTATTTGAACACCTGCTTTCAATTCTCAGAGTGAAATTGCTGGATTGTGTGGTCACTCTGTGTTTAATCATGACAGGGATCTGCCAGACTGTTTTCTGAAGTGGCTGCCGTTTTTTCACTCCCATCAGCGGCGTATTTAGGGTCCGGTTTCTTCACATCCTTGCCAACACTTACCATTATCTCACTGTTCGATGATGGCCAATCCAGCAGGTGTCAAGTGAATCTTACTGTGGTTTTAGTTTGCATTTCCTTGATGCCTATTTGATGTCCAGCATCTTTTCATGGGATGGCATTTGTTCTTATGTTAAAAATCATGGGTAACTCCTATCTTTTTGCATTGAAAGAATGAAGTTAAAAATGAGGATTAAAAATAGGGACTCTTTTGTCTTGTTCATATCTGCAGGCCCAATACTTTGTAGTAGGCAGCAGTAGTACATAAACAAAATATTGCATGGGTAGGTGGGTGGGTGAGTGGGTGGGTGGAAGAATAGATGAGAAGATGAATGGATGGATGGATTGGATGCCTTATTATTTATGATGAAGTTAAAGATTTCCAAAATGGAATGCAGTTTATTCCATCTGCCTCTCCCTTGACTTAAATTCAGTTTATTGACTCATTTCTATGTTTTCCCTTGATGTATTCGGTTTGACTCATTCCTATATTTACAAAGAAAGAAAACTTGTCAGGTTTTAGAACTCCATAACTCATTTTCTTTGTTTCTCTGAATTATTCACTTTCCAGAATTACAGAATCGTGGAAGTTAGGGAGAGAACTTTTGAAGTCTTTAGGAGCCCAAGTTTTTCATCATATTTTATTGTTTTTACCTTTCCAAACAACTGTTGTCATCTGTTTAGCTGCTTTCAGGGTTTTAAACAAAATCGCACAACAATAATAGCATGAATAAACTTCCCAAAGCAAATTGGGGTTCTTAAGTCATTATTTTTCCTCAACGGGTACTATTACTGGAGACCGTAGGCAGCAACACTACTCAAAGCTGGTGGGGCAGACTCCTAGGTTTGAAGTTTGACCTTGCCAAGCAGAATCTCATCCCTTTTTGAGCTTTTGGGAATGATTTATGAAACAGTAAAATGTCAGAGCTTCAGATCCGACTGGCTCATCCAATCAGTGGGAGGCCACCTCAGAAACGTAGGTATTTGTGAATTTAAAACGGTGCTTTTTCCACTTGTCACAGCCATTTTATAACCACCAGAGTCAAAAGTACGAAGCTCGCAGTCTCAGCGGGCCGTCTCCAGGGTCCCTGAGTCAGAAGCACTGAACTCAGCGCCTCAGAAGAATTTATCAAGAGGCCATGTGTTGTCCCGGGTCCTTTTGGGGTCAAAAAAGTCCCAAGTAATTTTCCTACCAGACGAGTAAGCTGTTGACAATCACTCTGAGTATTCAGTTTCTCTAAAAAGGAACAAGAAAATCCCTATCTTGTTAACCCCAGGGCCTTGATGATAACCAGGAGAAAGGTATGTCTGAAGTGTTGTTATTAGTTCGCTATTTACTATTATCTTCCCTTGGCTTTGGGGTCAGTTGTTATTTAATACCTGGGAAGCTGCAGGTCTCTGAAAAGACTGCAGAGCACCAGCCAAACTTGCTTCAAAATCATTTTTCACCCCAAAACAGAAGGTTGAGATGGGAGACGTTCTGCCAATTTGGCCCCAGGATGGGGTGCTGGAAGGCCCGTGAGAAGGACACTCTGCTAATGTAATAAATGCGGGCCATCCTAAGGGGATGAGAAAGCATTTTCCAGAACGCCTATTCCTGTGTTAGAGATTTAAGCATAAACCTCTGAAAATTCCTGAGAGCGAAATTTCTCCTTTCAGTGCATTTCTTTGTGACGGTTTTTCCACTTTCTCTCTTCTTCAGAAAGCCTTGAATTCACTTACCCTGCTTTATAAAAACAAAGCAAAATAAAACGGAGAGTCCCAGGAGGTGATTGAAAAGAAATTATTCTGCCATCTCTGCACAATACTGTTTATATTTGCATCTTTTTTTTTTTTTTTTTTAACGGGGCCTTCCCTGCTCAAAGGAAAGAAGTTTTCCGGAGCCAAGTCCTTGTAGAAGGAGGGTAGCCTGTCACCTGGGATTTATTGCCACCAGGGGGTGCACTGTCTTGGGAAAGCGGAAGACAGCAATGCCCTGCGCATATTCAGTCTGGATGGATAGATAAATGAATAACACAAACAAGGGAGTGTGATGGTTAATTTTCTGTGTCAATTTGTCTAGACAAGAGGGCCCAGATTAGGTCAACTTTCACATCAGCAGTATCTGAGGAAAACAGATGACCCTCTATACTGGGCCTCACCTGATCAGTCAGTGGTCCTAATAGAGAGACTCACCTTCCTCACAGAAGAGGGAATTCTGCCAGGAGAATGCCTTTGTAAACCCCAGAATCACCATGTCCCTGCATCTCCAGCCTACTCTACCCATTTTGAACTTAACCGCCTTCAGACTTGAAATAACTCTTTAAAAATAGATATAAATCTCTCTTAACCTATCCATCTATCACTCCATCCGTCCATCCAGCCAGCCTATTAGTTCTGATTCTCTGGGGAACCTTGACTAATTCAGTGAGTTCAGGAGAACTTTCTGGTTGAGTATGTACATCCCTGGCTGGGACTTGTGAGAGTGAGAAACAGCAGTGATGTGTGACACAGGCTGAGTCAGATGCTCCCGTGGCATGTGCCAGGGCATTTACAGGGAGCCACAGCAAAGAAGGGCAGTGCTATTCAAGGAAACCAAATGGCTGGACATCTCTCAACCAAACACCGACATGCCTCTACATGGTCGAAATAGTGGTCCTCATGGAACTCTGGATTCTGCTTCTCCTCCTAACACTAGAACGTCATTCAACATTTTCTCTTAATGCTATATAGGCTTCAAAAGTAGCAGGGTTTACAAAATATTTCATGATGTTCTCTATTGTTGCACATGTTTCTAGGCCAACGTTATATATAATGCTTCATGGGATATTTTCATATACATGTTCTTTCTGACCCCTTCATTGTTCTATAGGGTGGATAGCCAGCAATGGGATTGCTAGGTAGGACAGTAACAATAGTGGTTGTCTTAAAGGAAATAGAAACTAGAAAACGAAGAAATAAAGAAGAAAAAAACATTGCAAATAGAAAATATGAAAATATAGAAGACAAAAATCCAAATAGATCACTAATTGGAAAAATTACGAATTGATGGAAGTGGCCTATTAAAAGTTATAGACTCATTTTGGATTTCTAAAATAGTAGTTGTATAGAGTTACATGTGGTTTGTAAGAGCAATACCTAATAGAATGCACAGAAAGATTGAAAATAAAGGGGGGAGAAAATATATCTTAATACCAACCAATGAAAGTGCTCTAGCAGTAATAGCAGACAAAATCAAATTAAAGGTGAAAATAAGATAATAGAAACAATATGCTAAGAAGTTGTCACATGTGACTTCTGTCACATTGCCTTCACATATACGTCAAAAATTTTTTTCTGTTTACAAATAGAATTTAGCAACTCTTGAGTGATAAGGAAAGATTTTAAGACACTGCTCTTAGATCAGCCGAAAAAATGGTTAAAAATATAGAAAATGTAAACAATTAGAATTAAGTGCTACTTAATCAACATATAGAACTCTGCATTCAAGAATTGGAGTATCCACTTATAAGTGGAATTTGTGAGAACTTGACCATTAGATTCCAAAAAGTCTCAACATCTTCCAAAGATTGATATAACATATGATACAATTAAACTTTTAAAATTTTCAAAAAGAGCAAAAATACATATACAGGATTTTTATTGGGAGTACTTGTAACAGTACATGAATAGGTGAATGGCTTACAAAAACAAACAAACAAAAAAAAAAACATTAGAAATTGGTTAGCTGAAACCGGTTTGGCTCAGTGGATAGAGTGTCGGCCTGCGGACTGAAAGGTCCCAAGTTCGATTCCGGTCAAGGGTATGTAACTTGGTTGCAGGCACATCCCCAGTAGAGGGCATGCAGGACGCAGCTGATCGATGTGTCTCTCTCTCATCGATGTTTTTAACTCTCTTTCCCTCTCCTTTCCTCTATGTAAAAAAAATCAATAAAAATATATATTTTTTAAAAAGAAATTGGTTAAAGTGAATGAACTAGATGTTCTATTATCAAGACTTACAAAATTTGAAAACATAGTATTGTGTGGAAAAATCAAGAAGAATATACAGGTGATACCATTTGTGTAAAATTAAAAATATAAAAGAATACCACCTATTATTGTTCATGGATATAATTATATGTAGTAAAAACATGAAATTATTGTGAAGAAAGAATTGTTCCTTTCCTTTGAGGAATGAAATTAGGGATAGAGGGGATGAAAGAGAACTTCTAATATACCTCTAATGTTTTCTTTCTTTTAGAACCCTAAAGCAAATACAGCAAAATGTTAACATTTGTTCATTCTGAGTCCTGGAAACATAGCTACTTGCTATATTACTTTCTGTTCCTTTCTGTTTGAAATATCTCATTAGGAACAAAGATTTGAGTTACTTGCCCAGGGGTACACAGCTAGTGGTTGGTATTTTAGTTTCAATATTTTGGTTTCTTTATTTTTTTTTATTGTACAAAAATTCTTAATGTTTATATTTTCAAATTGAATTCCTTCCATTTTTTCCTAAGTTTATTTATACTTTAAAAAGTGACTTGATTTTTAGTCTTTCACTCTTGAAGTATAGCTTTGTTTGCATTCTTACTCACTTTTCTCTTTGACCCCTGAGGATTTTGGTCATAAATATTCAACAAGAAAGAATTACAGAGTCAGTCTTCCTTGGGAAGACCTCAGAGTACAGATGAAACACAAATCTACCTTTGTCAGCTCTGCATCAAGCTTGATTGCAATTCAGTGAACATCACCCAGGACTTCTGAAGGAAAGTTTCCTTTTCCTTTTTCATCAAGTAACTGTCATGTTTACTGAGCATTTTTGACACACTTAATGCAGGATGTCAAGTCTAAAACATTGTGGAGGACCCAGGAAATAGAGAGGGAGAACTTCACCTAAAAAAGGTACCAGTCTACTTCAGGCCTTTTAAAAAAATCTTCACCCCAGGGAGGGTGAGATATGAGAGAGAGAGAGAGAGAGAGAGAGAGAGAGAGAGAGAGAGAGAGAGAGAGAACGCAACATTGATGCGAGAGAGACACATTGATTGGTTGCTTCAGCACTCACCCTGACTGGGCCAGGGATTGAACCTGCAACCCAGGTTTGACCAAGATCAAACCCTAAACCCTTCCATGTAGGGGCCAATGCCTCTTTGGCACTTCTAAGGTTAGAAAAGCTATTTAGCTTGTAGAGGATTCTAAAAAATTCCATCTTAATTTCTCTGTTCTAAAAAGGTGAGTTTATGGACCCTGAGGATTCCTGTGGAAAATTGAGAGCGAGTACAATCTGTGAACCATATCTACACCAGGAACCTGTTCTGCTAGTGATGAGGGCCACTTTCTGGGGTTCTTCAGAGCTGCAGCAGAGAGTCATGGCAAGGGTTTTTTATACCGTGGCCACACCCAGACCAATTAAGTCAGAATCTCTGCAGGCTGTGGCCTCTGGCATCACTGTTGTTTCAAGCTCCCTACTGATTCCAAGATGCAATCAGGGCTGAGAACCGGTGATCCAGAGGTCTGGGTCCTATTTCCCTTCTACATTTCACTCTGCATTATTATCCTCTTGGGTTATGGCCTGGTTCCTCTGCTTTTGCTCAGTTTGAGTCAAATGTACGGATCAGTGTTACGCCCACCCGTCCCAGTAGTTCTAGGTTCTTCTCCATTAGTCAAAGCTTGGGTTCTTCCCTGGTCATTCTGTAATGTGAAAGCATACTTGCTTCCTAATTTCCCGCTAATCATGCATTGAGTTCCATTCGGTTTTTGTTTGTAGTTAGTGAAATACGTGTAGGTTTCTTGCAGGTTGAAACTGGTTTTGTTTGTTTCTTTGTTTCTCTTTCCTGGTGCCTAATTTAGTGCTTGGCACATGGAAGGTACTCAGCAAGTATTTGTTGAATGTACAAGCCATGGACTCTTCTCTCTCCTTTAACTCTGACGCTTACATATTCTGACAGTTTCTGAATCATCTTGATGTAAGCTCTTATACATAACTGAACTCCATTTCCGTGGTTGCATTAGCAACCACTGTTGCCTTGGTGATGGCCATCAGCATCTCTTCGTGGGTCAAGGTCCTCCCTCTCTTGCCCCAGATGCCATCTCCTCCCATATTAGTCACTAACTCTGCTTTTATACCCCCAGATTCCATTGTGCAGCCACAGAGATTTTTAAAAAAATGATTTTTTTCACATTTATGGCTTTGATTCTTATCACATTATTAAAACTTACCTAATGCCAAAACTTTAAATATAAAAATAAAGTCTGCTATGTGACCCCTGGAAAATTATCTTGATTTCCACATGTCCTTGTCATTGTTTGCTTCATATAGCTTCTGCAATTTTTTTCTAAAGATATATATTTTTTTATTTCAGAGAGGAAAGGGAGAGAGAGATAGAAACATCAATATTGAGAAAGAATTATTGATAGACTGCCTCCTGTATGCCCCACACTGGGGATCGAACCCACAATCTGGGCATGTGCCCTGACTGGGAATCAAACCGTGACCTTCTGGTTCATAGGTCCATGCTCAACCACTGAGCCACACTTCTGCATAAGTCTTCTGTCACACTGATTTGTTGACAGCATGGTTTGTATCTTTTTGTTCAGCGTGCTTCCTAAGACGTTCTGTATCATTGATAGATGTCGCATATGTTCTGACTGCTCTACCAGCTGCCCATTCCCCTCTTTCTCCCTCTCCTCCGGCCTCTCTGAGACACAACAATCTTGAAATTAGGCCATTTTTTTTTAACCGACAGTGATTTCTAAGTGATCAAGTGAGAGGAAGTCTCACATCCCTTTAGATCAAAGGTTAGAAGTGATTAAGTTCAGTGAGAAAGGCATGCCAAAAGCTGAGACAGGCCAAATAGGCCTGTTAGGCCAGACAGCCGAGCTGTGAAGGCGAAGGGAAAGTCCTTGAAGGAGATTAAAAGTACTGCTTCAGTGAGCACGGGAGTGATAAGACAGGGAAACAGCCTTATTGCTGATGTGGAGGAAGTTCTGTTGGGACCTAGAGGGACGTAAAAATCGGCCACAGCATTCTCTTCAGCCAAAGCCTAATGCAGAGCAGGGGCCTAACTCTCTTAATTCTGTGAAGCCTGAGAGAGGTGAGGTAGCTGCAGAAGAAGAGCGTGAAGCTGGCAGAGGTTGGTTCATGGGACTTAAGGAAAGAAGCTGTCTCCATAACGTAAAAGTTCAAGGTGAAGCAGCAAGTGCTGATGTAGAAGCTGCAGCAAGTTATCCAGGTCTGTCCAACATGCTGACTCAAGGCAACTACGTGAACAACAGACTTGCCATGTAGACAAAATGGCCTTGTGTTGGAAGAAGTTGCCACCTGGGACTTCCGTAGCCAGAGAGGAGACGTCAGTGCCTGGATTTAAACCTTCAAACGACAGGCTGACTGTCTTGGGAGGGGCTGATGCAGCTGGTGACTTGAAGTTGAAGCCAATGCTTATTAGCATCCTGAAAATCCCCGGGCCCTTAAGAATTATGCTAAACATATTCACTTTTCTCACCTCTTAAATTCCTTGTTTCCCATAATACCCCTAACCAATGTCATGGCACCATGGACTGCCCCGGTATTAATCAGGCCTGTTGCTAGAGTGTTATACTCCTGGAAAAAAATCAAGAGTAGCATATAGTTGATGTGTTGTTGTTTTTTTTTTTAAATATATTTTATTGATTTTTCACAGAGAGGAAGGGAGAGGGATAGAAAGTCAGAAACATCGATGAGAGAGAGACATCGATCAGCAGCCTCTTGCATGCCCTCTACTGGAGTTGTGCCCGCAAGCAAGGTACATGCCCCCGACCGGAATCAAACCTGGGACCTTTCAGTCCACAGTCCAACGCTCTATCCACTGAGCCAAACCGGTCTCGGCTGATGTGTTTTGTTTTTTATTAAGCCAAATTGCTTCAGCAATATACTATTTCATTGACAGGCAAAACCATAATAAATCTTAAAAGAGGAATCTTCCTGAGACATTATGAAAAATAAAATGAGAGTAAACTCATTGGTAGCTGTCAGTACTTATTCTCATGATGTTGACATGAATATTGGTAAGAGAATGAGAAAATTTATTTATGGCTTTCAGCGGGCGTTGGAACACATCAGTAGGGGCGCTCTAGTCTGTCACCAGTCACGGAGTTAACTTGGTCTCACAAAGAATCACGTTCTGTTTACTGGACAATAAGGAATGCTCTTGGCTCCACTCCTGTCTTCCCTCTCCACCGGCTGTGAAATATTTCAGCTGGGGGCAGGGGTGTGCTAGAGCAGGCTTATGAGGCCAATTGTTAGCATCTCTTCCAACTCCACGTTCAGTGATCAGTTGGTAGCTTGAAAGTGTCAGAGCAGGAGAATTGACACCACAGGCATTGGCAGACACTGCACATCAGGGGTTCTCTCTTCTCCCCAACACCCCCAATAGCCATTTGCTAATTATTTACCATCACATGTCTGCCTGGGTATTTCACTGGAATCTCAGCATCTTAACCAAGAACTCCTTGTCTGTCCTTCCACTCCTCTTTGCACTACCAGCTCCTCCTCCTGTATTCCTCTGATTCGTTGACAGACTTCAAACCTCGTCTCAAATCTCCAGAGGCATCTTGGGTGCCACTTTTCCCTCTTGTCCCAACATAAAACCCCTTTTCAGACTCTATAGTGTACGCCTCTCTCCTATTCCACGGGCTTTACATTTCTGGATTCCTGTTGACACTTCACCAGATAAGACTCTGGTTGTATCTTTTTTCTCTCCTAACCCCACGTTGGGTTATCGGCAATAGCTCCTTAATTCCGCATTTAATCCTCCTTCTCCACTTCCCTCAGCCCGCCTAAGGCACTGTTATCAGCTTACTTTCCGGAGGTGTAGTTTGTATGTTATCACTTGGCGCTCAAATCTGTCAGCGACTCCTCCGATCTTCACAAAAGGTTTAGCTTCTCTGTAGGTTGGCCTACGAGGCTCTTGGTTACATGAGCACAGCCTACCTTTCCTATGACTTCTGTTTCTGTTCTTAATGCTCATGAGTCCCCCACCGGGACCTGAGGCATTTCAAACAAAAATATTTCTAAAACATGAGTTTTCTGAAAGACTTCCTTTTTTGCCTGGGTAAAACTTATTCTTTCTTTTAAGATATAACTCAAATGAAGCCTCCTCCTTGAAATATTTCCTAACTTCTCACTCCCTACCCTCCACATCAAAGTACAGTGGTACCTTGAGATACGAGTGCCCTAACATACGAGATTTTTGAGATACGAGCGGTCGAGCGAGCGATTTTTGCTTTGAAATACGAGCAACAGTTGAGATAGGAGTCATCGCGTGGATCGGCCGGCTACACACGACCCACCGGTTTACCGCGACTCGAGCGTCTCATAGTTTCCCACGCCTCAAGGTTACGGAACGAATTAAACTCGTATCTCGAGGTACCACTGTACTCTCCTCTCCCCTGCCCCCTTGAAGTTCTTTCATAATACTGCACTGTGTTGTACAGCACCCACATTTTCCTCTTTTTATCACAATTTATTGTAGCACGTTATGTAGTTTGGAGTTGGAACCCCATCTTTTACATCGTTGCCCCTAACTTGGAGGCATGCACCATGTCCCCATTCTGTAGAAAGAATAAATACAAAGGAAAGAAGGTTTAGATACCCTTTAGCTGGTAGATGTGAAAGGAAATCGAAGCGCAGGCATTAATACAAATGGTGTCATGCGAATATTTCTGGAAGTCCCCTAAAGTGAACATCTGAGTGGAACATTGCTCCTGTTTGTCATGCGTTTGAAGAGGATATCACAGGGACGCTGGGAGAGCACAGAACAAGTCCACGGTGTGACAGAAAGCAGACTCTGAACAAATGGAGGGAAGCTGCAGAACACACTTCCGTTTAATCTACGAGGAAGCTCCTTTAATTGTCTATTACAGGAATGAGATTCCTCAAAAGCTCCCGAGCCCTTAGTGCAGATGAGGCAGATGCATGACCATCTGTCCAGGATGTTATAAAAGGAACTCCTACGAGGAGTAGATGTTCACCAGTGTCTTTTTAAGACTCTTGATTTTATTATTCTGTGACTGTTTATGACTCACCCAGCCTCTTGGCTGGATTTTTGAGTCCTCCCTGTCCCAAACCAAGATGGGTTTCCACAGTGGTTCTCATTACGACCTTTGTTTTATGGTTGAGAGCATTCAGATCTTCAGGAAGAAGACCGCCAGAGAAGCCCACCCCCAGCGCAAGGAAAGTGGTTTCTGAATTTCAGGTGGTTTGATGTGGGGAGAGGGAATGTCCCATCATTAGCCTCAGATCGTAAAAATAAGGTCTAGAAAGCCGGCCATAGTGTCTTTCTTTCCATAGGAGCTCAGGGCCAATGTCTCCAGCATGAAATTTCTGTCTGATTAAAACTGGAGCTCAGTTTTATTTCCGTTCATTCTCCCTTGGTCCCCAAGGTCATAGATGGAGACTCTCCTTCTCTAGAGATGATACTTTTGTCCTTGTCTGGAGTCTTTCCTCTCCTGGCAAAACCCTTTGAAAATGTCATTCGGTTCCACTTCCTTCTTTGCTAGACATTTACATTGGGGCCTTGGACTTTCTTCACCCAACTGTGTATCTAGAACAAGCATGTCAAAGTCATGGCCCCCAGGCCACATGCCTCGTTTATTTGGCCCGTGTTAGCCTTTGAGTTTGACATGTTTGATCTAGAAGGTAGCCTTGATTTTCACCCCTTCCCCTACTGTGTCTTATATAAGTATAGGAAATTTTATGTTGTTTTCCCCCCTTTTTTTATTCATTTATTTAGTTATTAGGGACTTACTAGTAACTATTAAGTAAAGGGAATGGCAATCTTTGTACTTAATTTGTGGCCTGTCCTCACTTACTTTAAATATATATATAAAATTGATTTTTCACAGAGAGAAAGGGAGAGAGAGAGAATTAGAAACATCGATGAGAGAGAAACAACAATCAGCTGTCTTCTGCACACTCCCTACTGGGGATGTGCCCACAACTAAGGTACGTGCCCTTGATCGGAATCGAACCTGGGACCTTTCGATCACAGGCCGACGCTCTATCCACTGAGCCAAACTGGTTTCAGCCTCACTTACTTTCTTTATGATATTACTCTAGACTTTAATTGGTTTACCTACCCCCTCCTTCTCTTTAGTTTCAATATCTTCTCTTGGATTTCCTTATTCTTGGACAAAAATATGTTTAAGTCTTCTTGATCCTAACACATACATACATGCACTTGCACACGCACACACATACACATACACACATGCCTTCCCTCCAACCTGTTGCCCATTTCTCCTTCTCTTCACTGCCAGCCTACTGAGAGATGGTGTTTGTTCAATGATTCACATATTTTTCACCTTCAATACGTGTCTGGATGATTTCTTCCTCCCCCCAACACCCCTATTCCTGTGAATCCAGTCTGGCTAAGGCCACCAATGACTCCCTAGGTGCCCAGTGTAGTGGCCAGTTTTCAGCTCTTATTCTTCTTGGCCATCGAAAGTACGTACTTAAGTCCATGACATGCTCACTCCTTCCAACCCTCTTGGGCCATTTAACCATCTGATTCTCATTGTCTTCTTAGTAATCACCTCAACAAGACTTGACTACGTGAGCATCTATAAACAATTCATTCAGAAAAATAGGTTTTGAGTATCTACTCTTGACCAAGCATTGCACTTGGCTGGTGAAAGGTGGTGAGCAAAATCTGCCCACCCTGGAGTGTAGTGGGGTAGATGGCATGAGGGGCCAATCACAGGAGAAAGGGTGGAAGAATATGCCAGTGGATGGAACGGCACACAGCATGTGCTATAGCAGGTAACATGTTACAGGTGAAAGAGCATGGATCTAGCTTTGCCACTTACTAACAATGTGTTGGAAAGAGATAGAGAGAGAGAGAGGAAGGAAGGAAGGAAGGAAGGAAGGAAGGAAGGAAGGAAGGAAGGAAGGGAAAGAAAGAAAGAAAGAAAAAGAAAGAAAGAAAGAAAGAAAGGAAGGAAGGAAGGAAGGAAGGAAGGAAGGAAGGAAGGAAGGAAGAAAGGGAAAGAAAGAAAGAAAAAGAAAGAAAGAAAGAAAGAAAGAAAGAAAGAAAGAAAGAAAGAAAGAAAGAAAGGAAGGAAGAAAGGAAGGAAGGAAGAAAGAAAGAAAAGACAAAGAAAGGAAGGGAGGGAGGGAAAGAGAAAGGAAGGAAGGAAGAAAGGAAGACAGAAAGAAAGAAAGAAAGAAAGAAAGAAAGAAAGAAAGAAAGAAAGAAAGAAAGAAAGAAAGGAGGGAAAGAGAAAGAAAGAAAAAAAGAAAGGAAGGAAGGAGAGAGAGAGGAGAGAGAGAGAGAGAGAGAGAGAGAGAGAGAGAGAGAGAGAGAGAGAGAGAGAACTGCTTGACTTCCTTGGCTCTTAGTTCTATTCTGTTAGGCATTATGCTGTCAAGATGATAGGTTCTCATAGATGCAATGCACCTAACACATAGTAGGTCCTCAGAAGTGTTGCCTCATCCCCACCTCTTCCTCTCTTGGGCTGTGAGCGGTCCCCTCGGTAGCTTCTGGGAAACAGGCCTTGCATCCTATCTTTCGGGGGCTCACAGGGGGCGCACCCACTCTGGAAGAGGCTGCCAAGGAGGTGGTTGGCCCACGGTGTTTATGGTTTGGATTTGGGGACTGTCTGCCCCAGGAGCCTCTTTTCGGCGACGTGAGAATGGCCTCATACTACCCCCCATGGCAGCGGTGGGGTGGCAGGTGACGGGATGGCCCTGGCGAAGGATCCCTCCCCATGGAGGTCCAGCGGACTGAGTTTTCCCTGCACCCCCAAGCTGTCCAGAAGATGGGGTGCAAACAGCCGTCCGGGTGCAGCCGTTGTATGTGGGTTCTGGTTTATTGCAGAGCCAGAGGGCCGGGCTGATGCGTGATGAAAGGCACCCACAGCATCTGACACGGCTCACCCGCGCGCCACATCCTTCGGAGCGGCCGCCCCGCCGCCCTTTCTTCCCGCAGCGAGCGGAGGGTTGTGGGCCTTGGCCGCGGGCCAGGGCCTAATGCGAAAAAGGCCTCCGAGGGCTCGGCCCTTTGAAGCAGTCGGGCGGGTGGTGGCTGCCGCGTGGGGCTGGGTGTGGCCTCCAGATGCTGGATCCTCCCTCCACGGCCACTTGTGTCTGCACCCCCCAACACTGCCCTTCTGCAGGCAGCCGGCCCCCAGCTGGGCAGCCCATCCTGGCTGCTGGGCCACAGATGGTGGGCGTGAAGGCACCCCTTGGGCAACATGTCCCCGAGAATACGCCCAGGGGCTGCCCCCCTGGCATGGGAGAGAAGGAAAGATGGACGGCCTTGTCTCTGAACTTGAGCTGGCAAAGCCAGGAGGCCCCGGTGCCCTGTCCACGGTGGCTGGGTTTCTCTCCTCATGGGGCGTGGCGGTGGCGGGAGTGGGGACAGGCTGCTTTCTCGGGTACTTTCCCTGGAGCCTGTGACAGATGCTCAGGGGAGACGGGCATAGGAAATGGAAAGAATGGGCCCCAAGTGAGAGCTGGGCGTTCACAGGGGTGGTGGCTCCACGGTGTTCTTTGCCTCACCTGGCTGGCTGCCTCTTCCGGCTCCCACATAGCTCGTTCTGTGGGGACACCCATGTGGGCACAGGTGTGCAGAGATGAGTGGGGTCCCGGAGCATGATTCAAGGGGTCCCCCCCTCCAGGGCAGCCTACCTTTTCCCCAGCCTCCCTAAGGGTGCTGCGTGTTGCCTACTGCCTTGACTGATGGGTTTTGCCCTGTACCCTCACTCACCGCCCCACATTGAAGGTGGGGTCCTCTTTCCTGCTTCCTTCCCCATAGAGCCTTGCATGCAACAGACAGTGAGCATTTGGTGAGTTGAATGGGACAGTCTCAATGACGGGGTGATCCATCTACGTGGGTAGGGACTAATGAGACAGCTCGCCATGAGAAGAGGGATTGCTTGAGATTTCTGGGTGGAGAGCCCCCTCTCATTTCTGGAAGGTCTTTCCAAGGGTTGGGGGCTAGCTGAGCGCTAGGTGCAGTGCATAGGGTTAGGTCCAATGCATGGGTTTAGGTGCAGTGTGTAGGCTTATGTGCAGTGCGGAGGTTTGGGTGCAGTGTGGAGGTTAGGTGCAGTGTGGAGGATTAGGTGCAGTGTGGAGGATTAGGTGCAGTGTGGAGGATTAGGTGCAGTGTGGAGGTTTAGGTGCAGTGTGGAGGTTTAGGTGCCGTGTGGAGGTTTAGGTGCAATGCAGAGGTTTAGGTGCAATGCAGAGGTTTAGGTGCCGTGTAGAGGTTTAGGTGCAGTATGGAGGTTTAGGTGCCGTGTGGAGGTTTAGGTGCAGTGTGTAGGCTTATGTGCAGTGTGTAGGTTTAGGTGCAGTGTGTAGATTTAGGTGCAGTGTGGAGGTTTAGGTGCAGTGTGGAGGTTTAGGTGCAGTGTGGAGGTTTAGGTACCATGTGGAGGTTTAGGTGCCGTGTGGAGGTTTAGGTGAAGTGTAGAGGTTTAGGTACAGTGTGGAGGTTTAGGTACAGTGTGGAGGTTTAGGGGCAGTGCATAGATTTAGGTGCAGTGCACAGGATTAGGTGCAGTGTGGAGGTTTAGGTGCAGTGCAGAGGTTTGGATGCAGTGTTTAGGTTTAGGTGCAGTGTGGAGATTTAGGTTTAGGTGCTGTGTGTAGGTTTAGGTGTAGTGCAGAGGTTTAGGTGCAGTGTGGAGATTTAGGTTTAGGTGCTGTGTGTAGGTTTAGGTGCAGTGCAGAGGTTTAGGTGCAGTGTGGAGATTTAGGTTTAGGTGCAGTGTGGAGATTTAGGTTTATGTGCTGTGTGTAAGTTTAGGTGCAGGGCAGACGTTTAGGCGCAGTGTGGAGATTTAGGTTTAGGTGCAGTGTGGAGATTTAGGTTTAGGTGCAGTGTGGAGATTTAGGTTTAGGTGCAGTGTGGAGATTTAGGTTTAGGTGCAGTGTGTAGGTTTAGGTTTAGGTGCAGTGTGTAGGTTTAGGTGCAGTGTGGAGATTGAGATTTTGGTTCAGTGCACAGCGTTAAGTACAGTGTGCAGCGTTAGGTGCAATGCGCAGGTGAAATGAAATTGCAGAAAGTGGAAGGCACAGGCTCTCCCGCTGACGCTGCACCTGGCCTGCTCTGCAGGTGCAGCCCCCAGAGGCTGCCTCCTGCGGGCACCTGGGCAGGCCTGAGGCTTACGCAGGGATTTGGTGCACCCCCCACCTTCTAGTTGTTTCACAGAGGGCGTGACAGTGGTACACTGGGCATCTTTAAAAGAAAAGTGATTGATTTCCTGACAAGCAGCTTTTTTCCCCCCGTTCTCTTTTATCAGCCAGCATCCTCCAAAATGTGAGGAGTCAGAAGCAAATGCTGGGATAGGAAGGAGCGTTACTTGACGCTCTAACTCTCGGCCACTAGAGGGGGGTGGTGACCAGGCTTCCCGCTCCCTGGCTAGCTTGTGCCACATCTTCGCCCAAACTGAAAGAGGAGTTATCCCTGGAAGAGGGGCATGGCAGCCAATGTCTGAGGACCATGGCCTGCCAGTCCCCAGCTCCCCGCTCCATGGAGTCAGTGCCTCCTACCCCAGCAGAGAGCCCAGCTTTCTCCCTAACTCAGTATCTCTGACGGACGGTGGTTCCAGTCTTTGGCGCTGGCCCCTTAAAAGTCTGGCCCCTTAAAAGTCAATAGGACGGTGCGCCCCCCGACCCCCAGCCCTGAGACCCAGACACTCCGGCCACCAGATCAGATTCCCACAGCGGGTCTGAGCTGTGGCCTTATTCGGGGGGACAGACGGCAGGTCCAGAAAATGCATGGTGGCTTCCCGTCTCGGAAAGTCCCAGGGCCTCCTTTGGAAATTGGCGCCTGTGGGATGCTGTCAGCGTCGCCGCTCTGGAAAGGCGGCTTCTGTGTCCTCAGATGCCTCCGTTACTCCACAACCCTGGTCTCTAGCTTTACGCGGATGCCTGAGGCTGATGCCCAGGCTGGACTTCCGTGCCACACCGGCTTCTGCTGGGCAAGAGTGGCACTGCCTATAGGGAGGGCCAACAGGATGAAAGCGGTCAGGATTTTTCAGTGTCTCATGAGGTCGAATGGTTGGGCCTTAGGTTTTTGGTGCTCTTTGTTGTTAATCCTCACCCGAGGATATCTTTTCCATTGATTTCTTTGTTTTTTTTTTTTCTTTTTAAGAGAGTGGAAGGAAGGGATGGAGGAAGAGAGGGAGGATTAGGGAGGGAGGAAGAGAGACAGGAAAACATCCATGTGAGAGAGACACGTGGAACATTGGTTGCTAGGCACCAGGGGCTTCCCCCCAGGTGACCCTCATCCTTGCTCTGCCCGTGCCTGTCTGCCTGACCGCCTGCCACCCTGGAGGACCGGCTGCCGTGTCTCCTGCTCTGTGAGTCTTTCTGGACCAGCGGTTCTCAACCTTCCTAAGGCCGCAACCCTTTAAGACAGCTCCTCATGTGGTGGTGACCCCCAACCATCAAATTATATCCCTTGCTACTTCATCACTGTCATTTTGCTACTGTTATGAACTGTCATGTAAATATCTAATAGGCAGGATGCCTTTTCGTTGTTACAAATGGAACATCATTAAAGCATAGGGATGAATCACAATAACAATATGTAATTATATATTGTGAAATATTTATTTCTAATGACAAATAAATGAAATTTTGTCTTGAATCGTGGTGTAGCATGGGCAACAGTCTTTCATATGACAACAGTAAACTACATTGCTACACTTTGCTACACCGAGGAGCGGTGTGTTGGTTCCTAAGACCATGGGAAATAGGTGTTTTCCGCTGGTCTTAGGCGACCCCTGTGAAAGGGTCGTTTGATCCCCAAAGGGCTCTCGACCCACAGGTTGAGAACCACTGGTCTAGACGGACACACTTGCCCGCCTGCCTGGAGTCAGTCCTCAGGATCCGTCGCCCTGCCTTCCTGCCCGTAACAGCCCCTCGGTCACCGGGCGTCTGGCTTTTGGGGTCCGCACAATCTCCCGTCCTCGGTGGGCCCGGTTCTGTCCATCTCGGAGCCTCGCTTAGAACCGGGAACGAACATAACCAGTGACCTCGTTCTCGGCCATGGGAGGCCCGGTGCGTGTCTGTGCGGGGCGCTGGGTAAGGCTGGCCGCAGGGAGGCTCAGGTCCCAGCCAGAGCCATGGCCGCCTCGGTGGTGTGGGTGACAAGCCCCTCCAGAGCCCGGCCTTGCTGTGCCGGCCCAGCGGCCCCGCAGCCACACAACCAGGACGGAAGCCGTGCTTGCTGTGGGTCACTCTCGCCAGCACCAGCCCCGGAGGTGCCATGCGGGCTGGCCAGGAAGGGTCTGGAATGAGCAGCAGAGACTCCCTGCTGGGGCTCCGTGGGCTGGCGCCCCCTTCGTGAACAGCTCAGTGAAGCGACCCCCCGTTCCCCAGCATTGTACCTCTGGCCCTGTCTTTCGGGCTGGAGCGCTGTTTCTGGTGCACACGTGTGGGGGTGCCCGCAGAGACGGAGGAGGAGGAGAGGGAGCCACTGCTGAGGAGATGACCTTCCGAGGGGTCATGTGACACAGATCTGCCTTCTTCCTGTGCTGACTCCCTCCAGTCACTTCCCTGCAACTCCGGCGAGGGAGGTCAGGGCAGAATGTCAAAGGTTAAAGCATAAGTGACTTTTTAAAAATATATATATGTTTTATTGATTTTTTTTACAGAGAGGAAGGGAGAGGGATAGAAAGTCAGAAACATCGATGAGAGACATCGATCAGCTGCCTCTTGCACGCCCCCCACTGGGGATGTGCCTGCAACCAAGGTACATGCCCTTGACCGGAATCGAACCTGGGACCTTTCAGTCCACAGGCAGACACTCTATCCACTGAGCCAAACCGGTCTCGGCAAAGTACAAGCACTTTTTGGATAGGCTCTTGGCGGTTACATACGCTGTGTCCACCCAGGCGGGACTCTGCCTCTTCGATGCCAGGCACTAGCAGGCCTGAGGTGCCTTCCCATGGGTCCGTGAACTTGGTGGGAACACGCAGGAAGAAGAGCCAGGGATCGTGTGCCACCTTCCCGCCCCGATGCCA
This sequence comes from Lasiurus cinereus, assembly GCA_011751065.1. NCBI lineage: Eukaryota > Metazoa > Chordata > Mammalia > Chiroptera > Vespertilionidae > Lasiurus > Lasiurus cinereus. The sequence continues at coordinate 2,876,253 of JAAGEH010000337.1, forward strand.
CTGTCGCTCCCAGAAACGCTGACCCACATCATGCAGCCCCAGGCTCCTCCTGGGCAGTGCCCCTGGCTGCTGCCCGCCTCCTGCTCGCCTGTCTGTTCCCCCCTCAGCAGCGTGGAGGGCTCCCCGCACCTTAAACTGCGTCTGGGTAGCCAAGGCCCGAGAGCGGCCTCTCCCCGACAGGTGGCCCTCGTGCCAGGAAAAGCCGAGGCAGAGCCGCCCGGCAGGCCGTTGCTAGGCAGCGAGGGATGTTGGATGTTTGGATTGTAGCGGCACCTTTGATCGGAGAGGTTTGCCTTTCTAATAACAGGGAGAGCGAGGGGTTATTCTGACAATATTGAATGCGCTTTTCTGAAAATGCGTCCGGAGAGCAGAATTCTCACATCCAGACCTTTTCCATTAAATGAAAACCGCACGCCCCCTGGACTCAGCAGGACAGGGCTTTCAGAGTGGACCTGGCAGTAGAAGGCGCCGGGAGAAGCAGCCTATTTCTGAGGTGGCTGCGGCCAGCTGTGCCCGGGGCCATGGCCCGGTTGGGTGGCCACCAGAGACTTCGGGCACAAGGCCATCCGTGCCCAGCGTCCGGCCTGAGGAGGCGAGGACCGGTCACTAGGCCGCTCCCGCCCAGTCTCCCGATGATGCGCCGCATGTTTACTGAGCCGCGTGTGGCTGGCTGAGCGGATGCATCCTCGTTCTCCCACAAACAGGGGAAAGGGTGCCTGGGACTCCGAGGGTCTGTGTGAGAATAAAGGGGTGGGTGAGGCGGGGGGCAGCCAGGAAGAAGGACGTTGGCCTCAGAGCGCTCAGAGTCGCCCCACTGCCAGCAGGGTTTGGACTGTCTGTCCACACTCTCTCCAAGACCCCGGGCACAAGTTTGTGTAAAAGTCGTCAAGTTGACAAGTGAAAAGACATCTTGTGTTTTAACTTCTATGATAACATAACATACATCTTTTTGCCGAAACTGGTTTGGCTCAGTGGATAGAGTCTCGGCCTGCAGACTGAAAGGTCCCAGGTTTGATTCCGGTCAAGGGCATGGACCTTGGTTGCGGGCACATCCCCAGTAGGGGGCATGCAGGAGGCAGCTGATCGATGTCTCTCATCGATGTTTCTAGCTTTCTATTCCTCTCCCTTCCTCTCTGTAAAAAATCAATAAAATATATTTTAAAAAATAAAAATAAAATACACCTTTTCAACCCTCCAAAACGTGTGAAGTGTTTCGAGCGAAGGGCTGGCTTTGACCAACGTTTTTGGCCCCAAACGTCATCCCTCACGAGCGCTGAGTCATCCAGGCAGCTCCATCGTCTGGTCTTCCTCACTGTCAAGGGCAGACTGGTCAACGCTTGCACGTGAGGACGCATTGGGCCTGGGCAGGAGTGTCTGCCTGGGGTGGTTATTAACTGTGTGCCTAAGCCGTGTTCTCTCAGCTGCCTCCCGGAATGGGATTAGCTGCCCACACTGCATTGTGACCTGAATAAACAGCTCCCTCAGACAACCAGTAGGAAGGAAGAGGGAAGAAGGAAAGCACTCACCAGCGGTCCTTGCACCCAGAAAAACGAAACTGAATTCGTTTCCTGTCCACACGCCTCCACAGAACCCCCGTGGATGGTTTTCCAAGTCAGAGCGTGCACCTGCTCCTTGGAGACCGGCTCTTTTCTCTACAAACACTGTCCCTTTTCCAGGCCCCCGGGGTGCCCCACCATCAATGTCACCTTGTGGGTTTGTGGACAAGGGAATGGGACCCCCACCCTTAGGGCCAGGAAGGAGGGTGGGTGACAAGTGCCTCCTGGAGAAAGGAAGCAGAAAAGGGATTAGACAGGCCAAAACCAGTTTGGCTCAGTGGATAGAGCGTTGGCCTGCGGACTGAAGGGTCCCAGGTTTGATTCTGATCAGTTGCACTGGTTGCAGGCACATCTCCAGTGGGGGGCGTGCAGGAGGCAGCTAATCGATGTTTCTCTCTCATCGATGTTTCTAACTCTCTATCCCTCTCCCTTCCTCTCTGTAAAAATCAATAAAATATATTTAAAAAAGGGGATGGGGGTTAGACGGAAGGTCCCGGGGCAGGGCGGCTGCATGTGTCGCCTGGAGTCTGAGCTGGCGTGTGATGGTGAGGGCTCGTCGGAAGGAAGTGAAAATGGAAGCAGCACAGGGCATGGTGGTGAGGAGGGTGCATTCCCAGACTAGGGCCGGCTTCCTTTGGCTGTTCCTGAGGCCTGGAGGCTCCTCAGAGATTTAAAGACACAGCACTGTGTGTCTTGTCCCAGAAAGGGTTTGCCAGCGACCATGATTTCGCAGGATCTCTGTAAGGCCAGTGGGAGGAGCTGTTAAGAAACGCAGCCTTGCTGATTACAGAGAGGAGAGAGGTCCGTGTTTCTGTGCCGATTAGCGTGTCATCACATCGACTCTCACCTGGTGACGTGAAGAGGCTCTGTGGGTGTCAGGTTCGTCCCTGTTAGTTCATGTTTCCCAGGCTCTGCCCTGGCGTGTTGGGCTGCAGGAACTTTGGGGGTGCTTGGTGAGTCTCTGGTCCTTTCCCAGGGTTTCTGCCATTCCTATTCAGAGCAGGCGGTAGAGCTGGCTGGTCACTCTCTACTCAGGTGTGCAGGCATGTCTGACCAGGAAACAATGGTGACCTGTTAACACTGGGTGACCCTGTGCATCCTGATCGTGTAAGAAACAAAGAGTCAATCCTGATCACTTCTCAAGACTGTCTGTGCTATTTGTCATCTTGATTTCGGTCCTTTGTAAGGAAGAGGTTCTGCTGAGAAAGAGTCTGACAAAATAAGGGTAATTGGATGTTATGAATCTCGGAGGCCTCTTGCATAAAGGCTGATTCAGTTAGCAGGCAGGGAACTTGCTGGAAGGAAAAGGTTGAGGATGGTGGTAGAGTCTGGTAAGAAAAGGAGCACTAGGCTGGAGTGAGGAAGTATGATTGAACTCGCTCTTCTGCCACTTGTTCGTGTGACGGTAGGCGCATCTCCTCATTGGTGAAAGGACCTCGTTGTTTCACCAACAGTGACTGTCCGGTGTCCTATCTGCACCTCATGAACTGCATATTGCAGGCCAAGGGCGGGTCATTAGTGTGTCTTTGAGGTCAACATGTCTTAACACCTGTTACTTCTGCATTGAACACGTTCATCCCCAGCCTGTTTTGTCTTCCAGATGGAAAATATAGTGTCATCACCGGTGACTGACTGGGCGCTGGACGTGTTCAACATATTTCTGTTCTCTTCATGTCCTGGCTCTTCGTTCCATACTTCAAGTTCAGCGAAGGAGACCGTGGTTCGGTCCTCTTTCCCTTTCAGTCTCCTGAGGGGACGGGTATTTTGCTTTCTTTGGAATGTGTCACCCCACCTTCTTAAAAATGGAGTGCAGTGTTTCTTAAGAGACTGAGAGTCAAGCCAAAACCGGTTTGGCTCAGTGGATAGAGCGTCAACCTGTGGATTGAAAGGTCCTGGGTTCGATTACAGTCAAGGGCACATACCTTGGTTGCAAGCACATCCCCAATGGGAGGTGTGCAGGAGGTGGCTGATCAGTGTCTCTATCTCATCGATATTTCCAACTCTCTATCCCTCTCCCTTTTTCTCTGTGAAAAATCAATAAAATATATATTTTTTTTAAAAAGAGAGAGAGAGACTGAGAGTCAAGAAATCGCCGTGGGATTCTGTGCTTTTGCCCCTGGTCACCTTTTCGGGTCCATGGCAGTAGTGCCTACCGTTCCCATGTCAGAGCTGATCACCAAAGGACAACTCCTTGAACGGCGGCGATATTCGAAGCGCTGCCTTTCCAACGCGATAACCCCTGGGCCTACGTGGCAATTCACATCTAAGTTAATTAAAATGAAATCAAGTAGCCATTGTGGCTCCATGGCTGAGCATGGACCCATGAACCAGGAGTCACAGTTCCGTTCCCGGTCACAGCACATGCCCAGGTTGCAGGTCCATCCCCAGTCGGGGGTGTGCAGCAGGCAGCTGATGGATGATTCTCTTTCCTCAGTGATGTTTCTCTCTCTTTCTCCCCCTCCCTTCCTCTCTCTGCCAGTAATCAAAACACTTAAAAATGTAAGTTGAAACAACTTGACTATAAATGAAAGAAAAAGCAGTCCCGTCCCTCAGTCACCCCTGACGCATCCCCGATGCTCGCTAATCAGGAGGAGACGGTGGCTGCTGCTCTGGATTGAGGGGAACCCAGAACATGGCTTTTCCTGGGATCCTCCTGCTCCGGGTTCCACGGCGAATTGTCACACCCATTTAGGTGTCCCACCTAAGACAGAGCCTCAGTGGCCAGTCAAGCTACCCCATTCACCCCTCAACCCTTGCTGCAAGTCACGTTTCGGGTGGTGGGTATCCTTGAATGTTTCTCTTCCTCTTGGTCCCTGCAGGTCCTGTGTGACGGACATGTGCGAGTGTCCGGTCCATAAAAACTGTTACTGCGAGTCTTTCCTGGCGTACACCCGGGCCTGCCAGCGCGAGGGCGTCGGCGTCCACTGGGAGCCCCAGCAGAGCTGTGCAGGTGAGCGGAACTGGGGCCCACCCGTCAGAAGGTCACCTCCCTGCCCGGGCCAGCCGTGGGGGAGGCTGGGGGGCCTGAATAGACACCCCTGCCTGGGCCGAAGGGAAATCCCGGCGATGGCCCAGCTGAGTGGCACCTTGACAAAACACAGGGGCTTCCCATGAGGGGGGCGGGGGGACAGAAAGCACTCAAGAAAGATGCTCTGCCGAAACTGGTGTGGCTCAGTGGATAGAGCGTCGGCCTGCGGACTGAAAGGTCCCAGGTTCGATTCTGGTCAAGGGCATGTACCTTGGTTGCGGGCACATTCCCAGTAGGAGGCGTGCAGGAGGCAGCTGATCGATGTTTCTCTCTCGTTGATGTTTCTAACTCTCTATCCCTCTCTCTTCCTCTCTGTAAAAAACAAAAAAATATTTAAAAAAAAATTTTAAAAAGAGAGAGATGCTCTGTGAGGAGCACATTTGAGGGATTGAAGGACTTCCTGTTTCACAGCCTCCCAGCCTCCAGCTGCCAGCGGCATGTGCTCACACATGGGCGGTCACAGCTGTGCTGGGGGTCTGTGTGGGGCCTGCAGACTCAGGACAACTGCAGTCACTTAAGGTCTCTAGGGTAGCTGTGATTTTATTTTCTTTCTTTCTGTCTTTTTTTTTTTTTTTTTGAGAGAGAGAGATGGTGTTGCAAAGCCTCGCAGAACGTCCCTTTGCCGAGATGGATTTCTATCATAGCTGTTTCAGCTCCTTGATCCCGGGCCAGGTCATCCGCTTCCTTGCTCTGTGTGAAACGGACATCTTTGTTCACCCAGAACTGCTCCCCACCACGTGGCTGCGCGCCGGGCACCGTGCTAGGCACTGTGGGCACTTGGGTGACGACGGCCCCCCATCCTGGAGGTGCTGACAATCCCCTGGGGGAACCAGACCACGGTGGTAACGGACACGCAGGGCGCGCTGAGAACGGTCGTCGTGATGCAGGAAAGAACCATCTGGAAGCTGTGTTTCCAGCGTCTGGATCTCTTGTTTGCTTAGGCCAGGGGGTCTTAGTGTGGAGTCACTTTGGGAGCTTAAAAACAACACCCACCCAGAACCCTGTGCCGGGGCCCCAGGCCCAGACAGCCCGCTTTAATGGGCCTGTGGGTCTTTTAAAACCTCTCAGGTGGCTCTGACCTGCAGTCAGAGCTGAAACCAGAGTTAATATGACAGTGTACGCTTGGGTGGGTGGCTTTGGGGGAGTAGCCGGAAGGTGTTTGGAGGTGACCAGAGTCTCCTCCAGCTGCCCCTGACACAGTCACGAGTCTGTGTCCTCGCAAAGCACCACGACCCTTCCATCTCCTCTGGCGCCCCTTATGGATGTGCTACCTTCTCTGCAAATGCAAGTCGAGTCTTTATGTCTCAGTTCGCTTCTCTCGGGGCTGCCTGCATCTCAGAGGATGTGAATCGGATAAGAAATAGCTCGCGCTGAGCTGAGGCAGAGGCTCCTGGAGGTGAGACTCGCTGGCTCACCTCTTCCCTGAAGCATCAGGGAAGGTTAGCACCGTAAGGATGCTAACGTTTTTGAGGGACTGGGTCCCTTGGGTACACGTTGAACCCGTCTATCGAATGCTCCTTCTCTATGTTGAGTCCTCCTGCCCTTGCATCGACCAGAGGATGAATAACAGATAAGGAGTCGAGCCCCCTCCCCCCAGCCCGGTGAGATGCTGAGCTCAGCAGAACGTGGTGGAGTTGCTAGCTGTGGTGAGGATCACGTTAGATACAAAATCTATGAACTCGTCCTGGCCCAGAGCTATAGTTAGCACCATGTCAGCACACGCCTTGCTTGTGAAGGCTGCACATTTGTGTCGGCATCCTGATTTCAGGGGCTGAATCTCAGAAGCTAATTTACCTTTCTAATGGAAAGGGAATATGGATCCTGAAAGGTTTCATTTCCCACTTACAATTATGGAGCCATCGGAGTGAAGGATAGCTCCGTCAGTGTGCTGCTGCAGGGAGCCTTTTACACACACACACACACACACACACACACACCACACATACACACACACATTATGAACTTCCACAGATACAGACACACACTATGAACTTCTACAGATACACACACACATTCACACACACACACATACACACAATCAACTTCCACAGATTCACATACACACACACTATGGACTTCCACAGATTCTCTTTCACACACACACACACACACTATGGACTTCAACAGATTCTCTTTCTCACACACACACACACACACACACACTATGAACTTCCACAGATACACACACACACACACACACACACACACACACATACAATGGACTTATGCAGATTGACAGCCGGTACCTGAGAAATTTACAGAGACATGTGGCATCCTTCAGTAGACTCCTCTGGAACTCTGCAGACTAGAAGAACACTCTTTCCTTGTGTTTAACTCCCAGAGAAGGCCCATTTTCCAGAGTAAAAAGCTTGGGTGTTGAACAAATAAGACGCCAGCCAGGCTCGAAACTCTGAATGAATGAGGGGCTTTCCCAGTGTAGCCTGGATGTTGACAGTACTGTAACTACCCACCCAAAACACATGGCCACTAGCTGTGGGAGGGAGGACTAATGGGACTCCAGTGTAGCGTGTGAATGACCGAATACAATGCAACGTGCGATTTACCGATTTCTCAGTACCTCCAGCCCCCAGGACTGCGCTGGTATCACTTTTATTACATGTTGCCACATCTGATTCTCCCCTATCTGGCTTTAATCTTTTGATAAATTTTATTTTCAATGACAGTTTACATTCACTATTATTTTTATTAGTTTCAGGTGTACAGGATAGCCATTAGATAATCATTCTCACAAAATTCCCTCCCCAATACTTCAGGTCCCCACCTGGCAGTAGAGTTACTACAATATTATTAATGATATGCCCTAGGCTGTAATTTACAACCCCAGGACTATTTTCTAACTACCAATTTGTGGTTCTTAATTCCTTCATCTTTCTCATCCGGCCCCTCGACCCCATTCTACTCTGACAACCATCAGTCTCTTCTCTGGATCTATAAGTCTGTTTCTATTTTGTTTGCTCATTTAGTTTGCTCTTTGGATGCCACCTGGAAGTGCAATCATATGGCATGGAGCTTTCTCTGTCTGACTTATTTCACTTAGCGTAATACCCTCTAGGTCCTTCCATGCTGTCACAAATAGAAAGATTTCCTTCTTTTTTTCACGGCGGAGTAATCCATTGAACCACAGCTTTTTAATCCACTCATCTACTGACGGGTACTTGGGTTGTTTTCACCTCTTAGCTATTGTAAATAATGTTGCAATGAACATTGAAGTGCTTATAGCCCTTTGAATTCATGTTTTGAATTCGTGATTAATACCCAGAAGCAGAATCACTGGGCCATAAGACAGTTCCATTTGCAAATTTTTTTAGGAGCCACCATACTGTTTTCCATCATGGATGCACCAGTCTGCATCCCCACCAGCAGTGCACGAGGGTTCCCTTTTCTCTGCATCCTCGCCAGCACTTGTTGTTTGTTGATTTGCTGATGGTAGCCTTTCGGACATTTGTGAGGTAATATCTCATTGTGGTTTTGATTTGCATTTTCCTCATGAGTGATGATGAACATCTTTTCATATGTCTATTGGCCATCTTTGTATCCTATTTGGAGAAGTGTCTATCCATTTTTTAATTGGATTGTTTGTTTTCTTGGTGTGGAGTTGCATGAGTTTTATATAAAGTCTGGATCGTAATCCCATTACCAGATATATTTAGCTTTCCTCTTGCCCTAATTTGCCTCAAATTGATTAATTCCACACATAATTAAAATATGATTAAAATTTGTTAACACATTTTCAATATCTGTGGTAGTTATTTTTCCTGCCGTGTAATTGTGTTTATTTGAATATTGGTGTGTTCGCACAAAATGTTGGTATTCATCACAGCTCAGTTGCTTGGAGGACTCTCTGGCGTTCATGTTTCACAGAATTAGCAATAACTAAATGACCTTATAGATTTCCTTATGGCTTTAGTAATGTATAGTTTGTCTTATCTCGGAATAAAAAGCTCTCACGTTATTTTATTTTGAAGTTCACTGGCCCAGCAGCTGGATCTTTGATGTTATTTTTTTAGGTGCAGGCAATCCCCAAGGTGTTTGTGGAATGATCGATGTTCATTATTCCTTTGTTAAAATGCAAAAGTGTGAATCTCAGTGGGGGAGTTGGGGGTGGGTGGGTGGGTGCAGAGAGATTAACCAAATAATTTATATGCATATGTGCATAACCCATGGACACAGATGTAGTGTGGTGAGGCCTGGGGGGCGGGGAGTGGCAGGTTAGAAGGGGTGAACAGGGGATAAAAGGAGACACCTGCATTTCTTTCAACAATAAAGATTCTTTTAAAATATATTTTACTGATTTTTCACAGAGAGAAAGGAAGAGAGATAGAGAGTTGGAAACATCAATGAGAGAGAAATATCGATCAGCTGCCTCCTGCACATCCCCTAATGGGGATGTGCCCGCAACTAAGGTACGTGCCCTTGACCGGAATCGAACCTGGCACCTTTCAGTCCGCAGGCTGATGCTCTATCCACTGAGCCAAACCAGTTTCCACAACAATAAAGACTTTAAAAGTGCAAAAGTGGCCCAGTGCTGTGGAAAGGCCTGGGCCGTGAGTGGCATGAGCCTGCAGGAGGGCATCAGACTGTGGATGAGCTAACGAGGCCATTTCTCCTCCTCTCACCTCTGTCGCCTCCTTTCTTCCAGCCACCCAGTGCAAGCACGGGGCGGTGTACGACACCTGTGGCCCAGGCTGCGTCAAGACCTGTGACAACTGGAACGAGATCGGTCCGTGCAGCAAGCCGTGCGTGGCGGGCTGCCACTGTCCCGCCAACCTGGTCCTTCACCGGGGAAGGTGCATCAAGCCAGTCCTGTGTCCTCAGCGGTGACCTCTGTTCAGCAACCAAAGACTTTGAAACCTGGTGTCCTTGACACTGGCGTGAAAGAGCCGGTGAGGGACTACCGTGTCCGTGTGCCCTCCTGCACACACACACACACACACACACACACACACACACAGAGTATATACATGTACATATATAGATATAGAGATATATTCAGAAACATTTCGTCATTTATATAAACTACAGGTGGATTATTATATGTATATTTTTTGCTATCAGACATGTATGATTTCTAGAATCCTAATCTGTAAGCCATTGGACGCATTGTATAAATAAACCAGGTGTTTTTAATTTAATAAGGCAGCATGCGGACATTTTGGAGGGCTTTAACATCACATCCGTTGTCATTGAGAAGGAAGTTTTTCTAAAAAAAAAAAAAAAATCTTCAATTGCCTGCCTGCATTAATTTGAGCTTTGAATCAGGATTTGCAGCTGAGTGAGAAGTATGTTTCTCTGGGGAAGGCCAGCTGTATGCAGGGGTGTTTCGTGGGTGTTTCCAGAAAGGAATGTTTGCCAGAAAGAGACGGCTGCTGATTGGTGACAGGCCCTAATGGTGCTGGGTTCTTAGACATTACTGGGTCATGATCTGGTATGATTTCCCAAACTGATTGGCGGGTCGCCAAAAAATATATGTTTGTTACTGGCGCATAACCAAAGAATCAAATGGCTTCTGACCATCTTTCTATATTCTCCGAGGCTCCTAATTGTATACATGTGTGTGTGTGGGGGGGATAGATGCATACACTCGTATGTCACACATAGAGATTAAGGAGTGTCTGGGTGACATGTTCGTTTTATTGGGCATGAGCAAATATTTGGAGACACTTTCACAGCATAAGAAAAACTATCCCTTTCTCTGAATCTCAGAACAATTTAGGATGGGCAAATCCGATGAATGGATATAAGCCATCGCCATGTTGTGACTGTTCCATTGATGAAGTGAAAGCCTTTAATTATTTATAGAGGATTCCCAGGTCGGTGCTATTTGGTTACTGTTCACACATCGTAATTATTAGGCAGAAAGAAAGCTTTTATGGATCTGTCGATTTAACATGAGTCCAGATGAAGAATGGTCTATATTCTTGCTCTATTATCCTGAGAGGTTACTGTTAGTCGCCATGTGATTTTCCTGACTTGTTTTCAGTTGCATAAGTGGAAATGTCAACAAAACAAACCCCACTGATGTCTAAAAATAACATGTTTCGCATTGTAGTAAATAAAGGGCTTAAGATTTAAAACTACATATTTTCCATTTCAAGATGTGCTGTGCTGAACGTTATAAATAAGCTGTACCAACTTCAGGTTCCTTGATCTTTAACAGCTCTTTTTATATACATTTTATATGCACTACTAGTGGCCTGGTGCATGAAATTTATGCATGGGGGGTCCCTCAGCCAGCCTGCACCTCTCCAATTGGGAATCCCTTGGGGGATGTCCGACTGCTGGTTGGGATCGGGCCTAAACCAGCTGTCCGACAACCTTCTCACAATCTGGGACCACTGGCTCCTAACCACTCACCTGCCTGCCTGCCTGATTGCCTCTTACCCCTCTGCCTGCCTTCCTGATTGCCCCGAACCTCTCTGCCTGTCTGCCTGATCACCCCTAACTGCCCTCACCTGCTGGCCTGATCTCACCTTCAACTGCTTCTGCCTTGGCCCCCACCACCATGGCGTTGTCTGGAAGGAAGTCAGACATCTGGAAGATGGCCTGTCAACCTGGTCTAATTGGCATATTACCCTTTTATTAGTATAGATAGATTATATAGAATAGTATTGCTTAATTGGTGGGGGAGGCTTTTTAATCAGGAGGAGATCCTCTTTGCACACAAAAATACATAATCCCTATATCTGGACTAATAGCCAGCCATATGCACTATACTGCCAAACCGGTCATTAAAAAATTGAACCACTTTCTTACACCTTATACCAAATAGCTGTTGCCCTTAAAACCTCTTCTCAGCCCCCATCTTAGGTTCTACCTCCTCAGTTCACCCAGATTAGGTCCCTAATTGGTCAGTTTCTATGCCAGTCCATGTCAAAAGCTCTGCCTCCTAGACAACCATTGGCTCTTCACACTTCACCCAGATTTGGTTTTGATTTGTTGGTTTCTATGCCAGTCAGCATCTCTGGGCCTATCAACCAGCCTGATCAGAGAGGCAGGGCTGATCAGCAACCCCAGCAGAGGCCCAAGAGAAAGAGAGATGTGGCTGCTGGCCAGGCCCCAAGAGAAAGAGAGAGGCAAGTGCTGATCAACAGCTGCCACAGAGGCTTCGGATCAGGCCTTGTTTCTCTCTCCAGGCCTCTCTTCAGGTCTGATCCACAGCCCTCTCAGCAGTCAGTGCTGAGTTGCAGCACCCACAGCAGGGGGCAGTCAGTGCTGGGTCGCCATGGCAATCCAGCACTGACTGCCAGTTGATCGAGCTTTTGGTCATTTTGGATGTTACAGACCCTTTTTTATATATTAGGACGGTGGTTGGCAAACTCATTAGTCAATGGAGTGGCAAACTGCGGCTCAGGAGTCGAATGTGGCTCTCAAGCCACAGTTTGCTGACCTCTGTATTAGGATAATGCATTATAAAGAGTATTATTAACAGTAACAGCAAAATCCCAAATTGTTGAGAGTCCGCATGTTGCCATCACTTGTGAAGACATTTGTGTTTAGCAGATGTTCCTAACAGCTGACGGATGAACTGGATTTCTTACTGGGACATGAATGGTTGTTGGAGTGAACAGAATAAAGTGCACAGTGTCATAGTTACTCAGGAACCAGGGAGTGTGGTTGTTATTGTTGTGCTTGGGTCCCAAACACCCCACTATCTGGGACCCATGGTAGCCAGGCCACGGCATTAGTGCTGCATGTGAAAGGAGAGCGTGGATTTAGGAGAGACCCCTTCCAGGTGTAGTTTGTGACCTCGCTCCTATTGTTTGAGGATTTGGATCCCCTCTTTTGCTTATCTGTTACGCAAAGAGGTAGTGTCCAGGCAAGGTTAAGTACCAGGGGGTCTCGACCTCCTGCCACTACTGAGATAGTTATCAGGAGCTTGCCTTTGAGAACCCAAGTATTGCGTAGTTATCCAGACAGAATTTGCAATCACTTACTTGTAATTCCATTTATTCCCCACAGTGTGCTAAAAGGAGACAGAGGGAAATCAGTTGATCTGCCCTGTTTCCTTTTTTATTCCTTTAGATCCTCTTTCAAGTCCTTCCCAGTTCACTCTTTATTGAAAGAGGGATACAGAAGGACGATGATGCAGAAGGGAAATTGTGGGTGGTTATTTACTGCTCATGACTCATGCAAGGGCTGAGTAACTATACCCAGCGAGACGCAATAGCCTTTTTTTTTTCAACACTGTCAATCATGGTCAACCCTGAGGGATGAGTGATGAAGGGCCTTTTTCATGGATCCATTTCATGAATTTGGGTGGCTTGTTTACAAGTTTGTGTGATATACCTTCTCCAGGGTTTAGTTTAGCCTGAGATTTTTCTTTTCATGACTATTCTTAGGAGAAGGAAAGAGAGAAGACAGAGGGGAGTTGGGGCCTACTCAGTCAAACAGCTATCTGATGAGGGAGGGCGGGGACATCAGATCAACTGTTGGTTTCCCTGTATTGTTATTGGCTGTGGCTATAATGTAGCTATGATTTTTGGCTCATGACTGATTGTAATGCAGATTAACCAAGTGCTTCAGTGAGAGTGGGCCCGCTTTATTCACATGGGATGTTTTCATGGGTTTTCAAAGGCAAGCTCCTGCAGAGTTAGATGACTTGAAGTGAAAATGTTCCATTTCTCTCATTAATATACATAGCCCAGGCTAGCAGTTAGTGTGGGTTCCGTGAAATCTATGAAATGAATAGAGAGGGTGATATTGCTCTGTCTACATGGATAGAATCCCTATGTGGGTCATGCTATTAGCTATGAATATTGAATTTGATGAGGGAACCAGCACTATTATGGTTCTCATTACACATGGTACTAAGGAAAAGTAAGTTCTTTCTTTTCTTCCAATGAAAAATAGGAATGTTTGATAGTTTTGGGGTTTTGTTTTCATTGATTTGAGAGCGAGAGAGGGAAGGAGAGGGAGAGAGAGAACAATTGATGTGAGGGAGAAACATGGATCTGTTACCTCCCTTTTTTGTGCTGACCAGGGATCAAACCTACCACCTGGGTTTGTGCCCTGACCAGGAATCCAAACCGCCAACCCTTCAGTACATGGGATGATGCTCCAACCAACTGACCCCATAGCAGCCAGGGCCCAAAAGAAAAGTTTTGAAGTAGGAAGGAAAGTGTATCCTTGACATTGATAGCAGTAGTTATATATTAAAGTAGTGGCTCCATGTGGGTTCCATGATACGTATGAAATTTGATGAGAATTACCAACTCTTCCAGTCAAAGGTCTCTCCCTCTGACCTAATTGCATGTGTCCTGTGCATCTGACCACCAGCCTGTGAAAGGCCTCCTCCCAACAAAACAAGAAGGACCCGAAGAACTCATCCCTCAGCTTTTGTTGAACATGGATAAGCCATTTAACTGGAAAACTCTCTCTCATTATGAAATACTAGATGCCTGGTGCACAAAATTCATGCACCGGTGTGTGTGTGTGTCCCTCAGCCCAGCCTGTACCCTCTCCAAAGTGAGACCCCTCGAGGGATGTCCAACTGCCCGTTTAGGCCCAGGAGCCTAAAGGAGCAGTCGGGCATCCCTTTCACAATCTAGGACTGCTGACTCCCAACTGCTCGCCTGCCTGCCTTCCTGATTGTCCCTAACTACTTCTGCCTGCCAGCCTGATCACCCCTTAACAACTCTCCTACCAGTCTGATTGATGCCTAACTGTTCCCCTGCCAGCCTGTTTGCCCTTAACTGCCCTCCCCTACAAGCCTGGGTCCCCCCAACTGCCCTCCCCTGCAGGCCCAGTTGCCCCCAACTTCCCTTCTCTGCTGGCCTGGTCACCCCTAACTGTCCTTCCCTGCAGGCTTGATTGCCCCCAACTGCCCTCCCTTGCAGGCCTGGTCCCTCCTAACTACCATTCCCTGCTGGCCATCTTGTGGCAGCCATCTTGTGTTCACCTGGGGGCAGCCATCTTTGACCACATGGGAGCAGCCATCTTGTGTGTTGGGGTGATGGTCAATTTGCATATCATTCTTTTATTAGATAGGGTTTCAGACATACAGAAAGATAGAGAAACTGGTGTTGCAAACACCCATGAATACATTGCCTAATTAAGAAAAATAACCTGATGGGTAATCTGTACATTTTTGTTGCATAAATAAAATGAAGCCAAGAGCCATAGCGGCAACAGCTCCATATGGAGTCTTTGCTTGTTGCGCTTCTGTGCACTTTGCTGCTTTTTGTCACTCTCATTCTCTGGTTCTGACAAGTGTCGGGTACGTGAGCCAGAAAGCTCTTGGTGTAGGAGAAGGAATGCCTGAGGGGACAGGTGCCAAGATATTTTCATCAGTTATCTCCCCCAAACATCACCCTCAGGAACACTCCAAAATGGTCTCTGATTCTAAATCCTGACGTACGAGCCTTTTCAGTATCCGGGATTTTCATTCTGGAAAAAGACAGGGTTCAGGTGGCCAAGAATGAGTACACAGAGAGAAAAACAAACTAATGGTGATGATTATGCCCACCCTCACTGCAGACCCAGACGCCGAGTCCTCCAAGGGGGCCCTTTAGGCCTTAGAGCTATGCTGCTCCATTGGACTTCATGAGTCTGATGGAAAGACACCCGCTTGGGATCCATCTTCACATAAGTTCCCTTTCAGCTTAATTTGGAGCAGCTTTGAAAAGATTAAAGTAACGCAGAATGAGCCTCAGGGATAATTCCAAGTGAGCCTGGCTCAGCAAAGTCGGGCTGTCGCACTGGCTGGGAAGAGCCGCTTCAGGGCAGATCCAGCTACCGGACGGTGTTAAGCAATGGAGTGATGTGGCCAGAACATCGTCTCAGCAAGTGGAGTAGCAGTGACATTTTTGGTCAAAAGAGCAGATGGAAGGCCACTGAGACAGTCCAGAAAAGACGCAATGAGCCCCCAAAGTAGGAGGTAAAAAGGGGAGAAGTTTGTGACAGATTGGATGATAGATTGGAAGGTTTGTGGCTGGAGTGACAGGTGGTAATGGCGCCAGTCTGTCGCCCTGGGAACACTGGTGGGGGAGCAGCTTTACTGGAATTTCTATTGTAAATCAGGTCTCTTCTGTTCAGTTCAAAAGACATCCTGAGCTTTAGGACTAAGAAATGGTCCTTCTTAAGACAATCACAGGCCAGGATGAGTGACGTGTAAACCAGAGGATCACACAGCTGAATGTGGGGGTCTCAGGAATTCCAGTTTCTGCTTGGGGGCATGTCACAGTAGCTGGTCAGGGAAGGGGACTTCTGAGAAGAGCCTTATGAGGCTGAGTAGGTTCTACCTTTGTAAAGATCAGTGTGTGTGTGTATACACACACGCAAGCACAGGGATGGTGCATTCTGGGAGTATAAGGCGTGACTCACTGTGTGGATCAGAAGAAGACATGTGGCTGAAACCGGTTTGGCTCAGTGGATAGAGCATCGGCCTGAGGACTGAAAGGTCCCAAGTTCGATTCTGGTCAAGGGCATGTACCTTGGTTGCAGGCACATCCCCAGTAGGGGGCATGCAGGAGGCAGCTCATTGATGTTTCTCTCTCATTGATGTTTCTAGCTCTCTATCCCTCTCCCTTCCTCTCTGTAAAAATCAATAAAATATATATTTTTTTAAAAAAGAAGAAGAAGAAGACATGTGACAAGCCAACTGCCCAGGAATGTGGAGAACCACAGGTTTGGGGGGATTCCTGGGGTATAACAAACTCACAGAACTCTTTTGAGCTGTGGCAATGGAGTTTGCATACCCTGAGAGGTCTTTGCAAGCCTCCCTTGGTTTTTAGTGGGTTTCAGGAAACGCTGGCATTTTGTGATAAGCTCTCTTTCCTTCCTGCATCTGGGTGTGTTGAGTGTCTCTGGTGTGCTCCTGGGAATCTAGAGAGGGAAGGAGAGGGGAAGAGACTTTCAATGGACCTTCAGTGAGGAGACGTCTTTCAGACCCTCCAGACCTCGGTTTCTTTAGCAGAACTGGTCCAGGGTAAATACATTTAATCACCTCCTTCATGGACTTGGCTGTGGCCCGAAGGCAGGGCTGGGGGATGCTTACGGTCCAAACAGTTGAACCTGCCAACGTCAGCAGCTCTTGTCACACCTCCAGACAAAAGACCGGAGGAAACAGCTCACCCAGAGCTCTGGGTGGAGCAGCTCTGTTCTGTTGTAGCCACTTGGTGTCCCAGTCCAGCTTATGCTTTCAAAACTGACAGCAACACCTTCTCCACTTCCTCCACCTGGAACTTGGCTGCTTAAGACATTCCTCCAGGGGGTGCTTCCAGCGGTAACATGTGGGGCTTTGGGAAATGTTTGTGGAGGAGAAAACGTTTCACTTTGGCTCCTAAAATGTAAATACCATTAGTTATGTTGTCCTTTTCGCCATGTTCCTGCACCTAATTTAAAGACTCAGACCCTGGGCTCCTCCTGGCTCAGGAGCTTAGACAGGCACGAAGGGGCGTGGAAGGCGGCAGAAAGCCTGGCTGACCCCACCACACAGAGCGGGTTGTGTGATCCCTGCACACAGCTGGGAAGACTGCGAGGCAGTGTATCCTGGCCACACAATATGGACTCCCAACCCTAAGTCTAACCTGGAAATTTGTGATATGATGGGTTCCTGGTAGGTCTCTGGAAACATTTGTGAAGACCGTGCGTCAATGGATCCTTGACACACAACCTGGATTCCCAACTCTCATCCTACACCTAACGGTAAACCTGAGCCTAACCCTCCGTGCAGTATGGATTCCCAACCCTGACCCTAGTTATAATCCTAATCTTAAACCTCCATGCAGTATGCATTCCCAACCCTGACCTTAACTCTAACTTTGCACACAGTGTGGATTCCCAACTCTAACTCTAAGCCCTAATTCTAACACTAAACCTACCTCAAATTCCATATATAACCCCTAAACCTAATCCTTACTCTAACCCTAATTCCCTAACCCTAAGTCTACTTCTAACTATATCCCTAAATCCATTCCAAACTGTAAACCTAACCCTAACCTTAGAATTCAATGCGGTATAGATTCACCACCTTAACACCAATCATAAACCTACCACAACCCTGAACCCTAAGCCTAGCCACTAACCCTTAAACTTAACCCTAATGCTGACTATAACTTCTAACACTAAAGCCAACCCTAACCTTAACCCATCATACAGTATGGATTCCAAACCCTAACTCTAAACCTAACTCTAACCTTTAACCCTAACCATAACCCTAACCATAACGCTACCTGAAACCCTAACCCTAATGCTAACCTCAAACCCTAACACCTAACTCTAACCTGAACCCTACCCCAAACCCTAACTCTAACCTCTAACCCTAACTCTAACCCTAACCACACAATATGGATTCCTAACCTCTAACCATAATAACTAACCCTAACCCGTACCTGAACCCTAACCTCTAACCCTAACCCTACCCCATCCCTAACTCTAACCCCTAATACTAACCATAACTGCACAATATTCCTAAACCTAACCCTACCTCAACCCTTAACCCAAACTCTAACCCTAACCCTATTAACCCTAACTCTAACCTTTAATCATAACTCTAACCCTAACTCAAACTCTAATCTTAATCCTAAACCATAACCACACAATATGGATTCCCAACTCTAACCCCCCATGCAGTATGGATTCCCTCGACTCTTGAAAACAGTTGGACCATGGCAAGCGGGGAGGTCTCTGTCTTAGGAAACTTGCTTTGCTCACTTCACTTGCTCTCAGCTAACTGGCTATAAATTAAAGCAAGATGGAGGAGAGACGATGGATAGATAGGTTTACCAACAATATGTATCCCTCCTCTGTACCCCTAAAACGTAAGGGGGACACAGGGCAGACTGATGGATGACATTAAAGAACATTTCCTATATTGTTCAATGAGATGACATTTGGGAACTATCTATTTTCATAGTCAAAACAGCTCAGCCTGAGCAGTTTCATTCCCATGATGGATCCACTCAGCACTTTGGATCCTGTGATTCTCTGAAAGGCATCATGGAGAATCCTTCCCATGGTCTGTTACTAGCCAGGTCACCCCACTCCAAGGCCCTGGCAGATGAATGTAGACCCTAAACCAGTTTGGGTTTACTGGGTTGAGACCCCCCCATAGAATTCATTGTCCATTTCTTTGCTTTGTCATTGGCTTCGGCCATAGAATGGCAGGGTTGGTTTGGTTAAAGGAGATAAAGGTGGCAGCCGGGAGAGCCTCCCAGAGGTACTGACTGGCAGGTCCAACTGAACTGGGAGACGTTTACAATACCTGCTGTTCCTGGGGGTCGGAGTGCGTGCATCAGCTTCATCCTTTGGTTTGCGGATGGAGAGCGGGCAAAAAAGGCCTTTTCTCTCTGAATTTGCTATTTATCTACTTTGCGGGGTGGGAGAAAGTAAAAAAACAATATGCTGTACACATTTTGATTTATTATCCCACAAAACCTGGATAAAACAAAAACAGTTTTCAAATTCGGGGAATTTCCTATTTCTTTGGACTCAAGTGTTACCTAATCTATGCTTAACATTTATTGAATGTTAAGATTTTTCCTATTGAGTTGATTTCAAGTGCGCATAGTTGAATGCAATTTTCCCGAGCAATACTGGTTTCCCTTGAAATAGGTCCCATGATTTATGGTGCATACGGCCAGCTCATTTGGGCTATCTGTTTGGTGACAGCGAGTGCATGGCAATTCTTGCTTAAATAATGCATAGGCCCATTAGTTTCCTCCCATAACATTGATTAGTTTTAAATCAGCAATGCACCAAGCTTCATTTGTTTATGTCCCTCCGAGCGCAAGCACGCGGTCCCTCTTACTCTGAAAGAAGAGGCCCAGTAGATGCAGCCGGGGAGAGGAGGAGCTAGGCAGAAGGTTCGAGGCCAACAGCAGAGACCCAGCAGATACAACTATGTGTTTCTTTTTGCAACACAACCCCAGGAGCTGTCTCACGCAAGACTCACGCAGATGTGATTTCTCTCTGCTGCTGCCTTCAAACAAACGCGAGCAAATAAAATCCAGTTCTGAGGTCCTCACCCTCTGAACGGCATGGCGTGACCCACATGGTCTTTAAAAAATGTGCCTTTTATGACACATGGGAGCAGGGTCCCCGTGTCCCAAGGCATGACTGCGCGCCATCAAAGCTGTGATCTGCCATCCAGATGTCCAGGCTGTTGGGGGTAAGGGCCAGCTTCCAGATGGACTGGCCTTCGTATGGATGAGCTGGCGGGGTGCTGGGAGTTGTGCGCACCTGGCCTGACTTGGTGCTAAGACCCCGGATGTGAGCAGGTGCTCTGGGCAGGCCACCACAGGTCCTGGGCAGGGGTGTGGAATGGCGGGGGAAGGGTTCCCGGGAACCTGTAGGAATGGCCTCGCTCTTTGAGCTCATGTTCCTTCTCTGGCAGGGAGCGGGAAGGCCTCCCTCATAAGACCAGAGGTTCCCAGTAGGTCTAGCCAAAGAGCCCAGCAGCTGGACTGGAGCATACGGGGCCAATGGCAATTCTTCCACCCGGAAGAATGTAGCTTTCTGAGGGTTTTCACCAAGAATCCAAACAAACTGGCATGTCATCTGTTAACGTGTGCCCCTCTCTCTTCCACATGTGCTCCCTGCCTTCACTCTCAGTCCTGCCCCTTTTTTAATTCTCCTCTTCCGACATCAGATGTTGCATGCTTCTCTCTACCATCCTCTCAATCTGCATTCCACACTGGCCGGCCCTCCTGGCAGCATCTTATGTTCCAGTCCTTTCCTGGCACTTTCAAAAAATGTAGCTGAGCCCGAACCGGTGTGGCTCAGTGGATAGAGCAGCAGCCTGTAGATGTAAGGGTCCCAAGTTTGATTCTGGTCAAGGGCATGCACCTTGGTTGCGGGCACATCCCCTGTAGGGGGCAAGCAAGAGGCAGCTGATCCATGTTTCTCTCTCATCGATGTTTCTAATTCTTTATCTCTCTCCCTTCTTCTCTATAAAAAAAAACAATTAAATAAATATTTTTTAAAATGTAGCTGACTAAATTTCTACTCCCTCAAGAATCAATTTATTGAAAATCTATTTGTGATGCTCTGAGGTCTATGCAGGATCATTGTAGGTGCCTTCCCCCACCCCCATGGGACTTGACAGGGGACCTCAGGCCATGCCCCCAGCCTCAGGCACCAAACCAGAAGACCTGAGGCCACACCCCCTGCCCTGCTGGGCTTTCAAGGAACATTAAGGTGCGCCCTCCACCCTGGTGTTGGGCAGGGGCACCTCAGGCTGCTCCCCCCACCCAGGTGCCAGGCCAGGGGACCTCAGGATGTGTCCCCCACCTGGCAGGACTTGAAGGGACCTCAGGTTGTGCCCCCTGCCCCAGCACCGGGCCAGTGGGCCCTGGGCACTGGGCTGAGGGACCTCAGGCCATGCCCCCCACAGTGGGGCTTGACAGGGGACCTCAGGCTGTGTCCACCACCCAGAAGGGCTTGACAGGAGATCTCAAGGTGCACCCCCTTCCCGGCAGGACTTGATAAGGGTGGGACCGGCCTGGTCTGAATCTAGCTCAATGGGGCAGGGGAAGGGGGAATGGGGTGGGGGGTCTGGGTCTTGCGTGATTTTAAGGCGCATGTGGGTGGGCGGGAACTTAACTCTGGGTCCCATGGTGCACCCCAGACTCTAACAGGGGGAAGATTTTCATATACATTTTACTAATTTTCTTTCATCTCTGACACTTCTATTATAGAGAAAGGGCAAATAGCAAGATTAAAATATTGTCTCTAATTAATACCCTTTTAATGTGCACGAATTTCATGCACCAGGCCACTAGTAGCAATATCAGTGGAAGTCACAAGACTGTTCCTTCTAAGGGACCTGGATGAACTTCCAGAAATAAGGCATCAGAGTGCAGCTCAGTAAAATCAGCTTCTTTGCATATATTCAGAAATAATGACTTTCAAATGAGAGCGTTTTCTGATCGGATGATAATGTATGAAATGCATTTGTCATCCCCATGCAACATGGCTTATCTCTCAAGCCAAAGGCAGTGAATGTTAGTTATTGTTTACGTGCGGGGCCGGTGGCTGGGAATTCTTTCCCAGACTCTGTGGGAAAGAGAGGTATGAGCCACTGGCCAGGTCTTTGGAAGAGGGGACCAGTTTGATCAGCCCCCCTGAGCTTTAGTGATGGGGTGGATTCCATGGCTACGAGAGAATAGTTTACTGAGCCCATTATAAGAAAAACACAGCGCGCACACACACGCTAATGACAGCAGAAATTCACGGCACCTTTAGGAGTCTTTTGGGTAGAATTTTATGTTTCATTTGACCTTTTGTTTGGCATACAGACATTCTCAAACATAAAAGCGGAACAAACCAGTTCAAGCTGCTTGTCAAATTGCAGAGCGGAAACCTCCGCTTTACAACAAATTGGCCTAATTAAACCGCATTAACATCGGTACCCTAGGGGGAATTTTTCTCCCTGGCACAAAAGGATGGCACTGCCAATTTCCAAGCACAATGCAGGCGAGTCTGAGGCTTTTACGGATGATTTTCCAAGTGGGGGTAGTAAATGTGCCAGGGACGGCATCATCTCGGAAGCCAGGGGGAGGTATAACTCCTCGTAATTGCCATTTTCATTTGGGCAAATTAAATGAAAAGGAAAACAAAAGCCCCATCCTGCCTCTGCTATGTCTGTGCCACTGAGCCTGGGGCTGGGGGTGTGGCTGGGGGCTGTCAGAGGTGCTTCTAGGGACGTCACTGGTTATCTTTTCCCACTCCACCCCCTTCTCCTCTACTTCCTTTCCTCCTGCCTGAAACCTCAGGGGGGAGGTGAGGGGACAGAAAAGGCTCCCGCCAGATAGTGTACTTCTGCAGAGTGGCCATGCTGACTTTCGATGACAAGCTTTATTTCTGATGTGACTGTCCTTGCAGTCCCAGGCCACAGCGCTGTCTGGGGTTTCACTGCTCCCTGCATGCCATCAGCTCTGGGAAGAGTCACCCTCAAGGAAACAGTGGGATTCAGAGACCCATTGTATGCGAATGTGGTGGGGAGGGGTGCTGTGAATGGAGTCTGTAAATGTGGGGATGCTGTCACCCCCCAAAACAGTCTGTTCTAAATTCCAGACTCAAGTCATCCAACTGCCTCCGTGCCACCTCCATGTGGAATTCTAACAAGCAACTCAACCTTTCTGTGTAATCCTGAGCTAAGCTCATCATGTCTGCCTGCCCACTCACCTCTCCCTCCTACAGCATCCTCATTTCAGTAAAGGAAGTAAGCTTGGAGTTGCAAAGCCTCCTTCAAGGAAACTCGGGGTCACCGGTGAGGGACTGAGAAGGCCCCAAAGGTCAGAGGGGACTCCCATCCAAGGGAGTTTGGTTGAACTGATGACTGCCATGGGCTCCAGGGGGCTCAGTTACATCCGGCTCTCTCTGAAGAGCTGTTGGGGTTATCTGCCTATTCCAAATCCCCAGTCATCAAAAGATGGTCCCGCCGTGGGAACTTCCTGGATCGCTCAGGCTTCCACAGGTACCCCATTGCCCTGGGACAGAAGGCAAGAGTTGCCAAGTACAGGCAGTCAGACCAATGTGCCACCAGGCCAAGCAGACTATTGATGCTCATCTCAGCTGGAATAAATTCCAAATCCCTTCTAAGATCTACGGTGTGAATCCTTCGTGTTTTGGTCCTTTGCTCCCTTTCTGACCTCCTGTTGTACGTCTCTGCCCCTCTCTCACTCTGCTCTCCACTGATGCTGGTCTCCACTGGCCTCTTGCTGTCTCCAAATTGCCAGAGAGGTTCCCCTGTCACAGCTTTTGCACCTGTTGTTCCCTGTTCCCACAATGCTATTCCTTCAGCTATGTGTATGGTTCCTTCCTCATTCAAATCCCTGCACAAAGATCACCCCATCAAAAAGCTTTTGTCCTAATCATCTTTTCTAAAATAATACCTTTCCCTCCCAGAATCCATTTCCTTTCCCTCGTTTTTTTCTCCTTACCTAAACATTAGGAATTTATTCCTTTGCTTTTGTCTTACCCACCCCCAATTCAGTGCTAAGGTGCAGGGACTTTGTGGGGTTTTTATTTTGTTTTGTTTTTCTTTTGTGTTGTTTTTTTTTACTGACATATCTCTCTGCCTAGAACAGTTCCTGGCACTCTGTAGACAAAATTGCACTCAACGAGGATCCTCCAGAGAGGTGGGTGGCAAATAATCTAATCAGATACTTGATTTAGGACATACCCAGAGCAGGTGAAAGTGTGAGGGTAGAAGGTCTCAGACCTTGGTGTGTATCCTGAGAAATGCTGCCCTCTTGCCCTGTTTCTTCATTTTCCATGTTGGATCCTGCAGGGGCCAGGTTGGCAGCATGACCAAGAAGAAGAAGAAGATGTTAGACATGGTCACCTCAAATCTGGGTATTCTTACCAAAATCTTCAACATCACTGAAAGGAACCTGAGCACATGTGCCTTTTCCTCCTTCACCCCAGGAATCTGATGAATAGAGCCGTTGAGTCAATGAGATTCTCTTCAGAGAGCTCTGGTCACCAGGTTTCTTTTAGCACAAATAGGCACTATCTTCTTTGGGATGAACAAACTTGCTTCTCCATGACTGTAATGAATTTCAACCTAGAAGAGGAGAGAGGTAAAATTATAATCTGAGACCTGGTTTGAGGTGTGTTTCATTCATGCACAGGGCTACCCTATCAAAAGGGAAGGAGGAAAGGTAAGTCGGTGCCTTGGTGTTGGGTTGGAGAGCACCTAGCATACAATTTAAGAACCTGACTAAGGATGCTGGTGCTATATGAACCAAGGCCGTGGCCTACTTGGGTGGGGCACATATGGTTCCTGGGGAAATCTGGCCTACTGCCATTTGTTATAAATAAAATTTTACTGGAACACGGCTATGTTCATTCCTTACAATTTGTCTAGAAATATGTTCATGCTACAAGGACAGAACTGAGTATCAGTGACAGAGACAGCAGACCGAAATATACACTAGCTGAACCTTTATGGAAATCTGCCAACCCCAGAGCGAGTGGGAAGAGCCATGTCCTGAGAACCGGATTCTTTAGGATCCCAGTCCCTACCCTCTAACTTAGGGTGTCTGTGAGCAGCTGGTCTGTCCTCAGTGAGACTCGGTTCATTTGAAAGCTCTGAGCCTAAAAGAAGGTACTCAACACAAACTGGCTGAACAGCAGCAGAAAAATAAATTACCATGTCATGGGAGTGTACTCTGTGCCTGTCAAGAGCACGGGGCGAGAGTGATAATCAATTAAATGAGAACATTCACTGGGAACGTTCTGAAGCCTTGAATTCTCTCCCAGTGATCACTCAAGGCCAGACTAGATCTCTACTGTCCACCCACCGCTGTACCACAGGCATTGGGGGAGCTGGTAGCTCCACCAGTGACCTTCCCTGACCCAGGAGGTTGAGGGAGAACCTACAGGTGCCCCTTGGAATGCTTCTTATGTTTAGAGGAGGCGACTTACAAATGGTTCCAAACAACAAATGGGATAGGGAGGACAATGAAAGTGGGTTGGGATAGAGGTGGGAAGGACCCCCTGAGGTCCATTTGCCTCCTCATAAGACTGTCCTCAGGGTCTGGCCTCTGATGATGTCCTTGTTGCTATTTAGCTGTGTCTGTGCTGTTTCTATGTGCATAACTTCGATGATTTTGTTTTGTTTTGTTTCTCATCTGGGAGCCCCCTTCCCTATTTCCAGGAGTGTCTGTGGGGCTCCTGGAGAGAGCCTGGGATTTGCAGCAAGAGAAAGCCAGCATTATATTCTGGATGCCTCATTACCATGTCGCGTGACCTTGAAATTGTTGCTTCCTCTTTCCGAACCCCTGTTTCATCGACTCTGAAGACAATCCATCCTCATTAAAGCATCACGAGCATTTTAATGAGACCCTACACCTCCCACCACCACTCCCCTTCCCCACCCTTGTATAAAAATAGCTCGCTTCCGCATGAGATGTTTAAAGTCTGAGGCAGCCTATTGTCATTTCCAAGAGATGAATCCTGGCAGGCGGGTGTCTGATTATTTTTAAACGCTGCTAACACATATATAGAAGGTACGGGGGAGTGTACCCCTCACTTCTTTTAGAACCAGCTCCCACCGGTCTGAGATGTTTAAAGTAGGAATGTATTTAAATGCAGATATAGATCATAGGAGGACAAGAGTCTCGCATGGAGCCAAACCAAAGATGGTTCAAATGAGGAGGTAGCCGGGAACCCGCAGGCATCCTGGACTTTCTCTCCACCGTGTGTCTTCGGGAGGCCTGTGCCAGGAGGGTCAGAGAAGCCACGTGTTGCTATCGCTCCCCTGAGAGTCCCGGGTACGGGACGCAGCATCTGCTGTTTGCCAGAGAACAGGTTCACCTCAGCTACCGTGAACCTGGGGCCATGATCAGATGTTTGCCTGCTTTGGGCCACACTCTGCATCCCTCATTGGATGGAGCCCTCGCTCCTGACGGGGAAGAGGGTGAGAGAGGTAGGGGGACCTGCCCACCTATCAGTAGCGGGTATAGGGCACAGCCAGGAATTCCAAAGCCCATCTGACTTCCATGATCTCCCCGGCCCCCTTGGAGCCCAACAGAATGACCTGCAGGAAGTGGGTGTTCTACTAATCTCAGCATCCTGCTAATTGCTTACGGAAGGAGACAGGTGCGGAGGATTAAGCCATCAGGAGTCGTTGCCCTGGGAGGGGTGGAATTAAGGCTTCCCACTCAATTTCTGCTGACCCACCCTGTTCCTGCTCCCCACACGGCTTCCACTGTCATAAGGGGTGCAAGGAGGGGCTCCTTATTACTACCAGGTGGGCAGCAAAGTCCTAGTTCCCTACTCAGTCCTCTCTGACGCCATCCCGGCAGGGGAGTTAGGCATCTCATTACAACCTGTTGAGTGAAGAAGACTAGACTTCCCAACCACGTGCCCGATGGGGGTGCTGGCGCTGAGTAGGGTAGCTGTTCTTTGGCCGGAACAGGGTAGTTATTGCCTAAATGGTTTCCTGTCTTGCAGGCTGGAGAGAGCAGTCCGTTTTAGAGCTCTTTGGTCTGTTCTCATGGGTAATTCTGGGTGGTTGGCTTGTCCAGCTCCTAATTTCTTTGTAAGCGAAAAAGAAGGTTCTAGGGACTCACTCTGATGTCAGCCACCGGGTCCCAAGGACCTCAGCCAGTCTGCCTTCCCCTGTCTGGGATTCTGAACTTGCTTCTTTGTTTGTCTTACATGTGATGCCCAGCTCTTCCTGTGCTTTCACTGATCACTTCTCTACCTTAGCCTCAAGAAGGTACTCAACACAAACTGGCTGATGCATGTGGCATCTATGCAAGCACAGGGAGCTGCTGAATCTCTCTTTGGACAAATGTGCAATGAACTTATGAAGAACCATTAAAAAAAATATATCCCTGTCGCCGAAACCGGTTTGGCTCAGTGGATGGAGCGTCGGCCTGCGGACTGGGAGGTCCCAGGTTCGATTCCGGTGAAGGGCATGTACATTGGTTGTGGGCGCATCCCCAGTGGGGGGCGTGCAGGAGACGGCTGATCGATGTCTCTCTCTCATCGATGCTTCTAGCTTTCTCTCCCTCTCCCTTCCTCTCTGTGAAAAATCAATAAAATATATTTTAAAAAAAAATCCCTGTGCCTGTTGGCTACAATTGCACTGAATTTTGCATATGTGCTTGAAGATTGAACCTGGTTGGTGTGAGTGAGGAAACTGAATCTAAGACTCTGCAATGAATGTTTAGTATCCCTGCGGTCGCACCCACTTTACATCCCAACAGCTTCTTTAGGTTGAAAAATAGGTGTGTGTGTATCAATCCTATCAGATGCTCTGGGCCCACGGCTTCGCAGGTGGCACCTCATTTAGCTCTCGCAAGGACCCTGTGCAATAAATAATATTTTTATTAGACCAACAAACAATGGACTGCCTTGCCTATGGTCACATGCTAATTAGCAACTGAGTTTGGGTCAGAAGTTTAAGTTTCCTGATTTATACCCGATTTTTCATTCCTTCTTCGTTCCAGAGCCTGAATGATTTTCTTCAGAGGATGATGGATGGCTTAGAACCTGCCAAAATTAGATAAATAAAGCGCCGTGACTGGGTATCCATCACCACGAGTATGGAAATGCTTCGCTGAGATGTAGCTGCAACGTTCTCTTTGTAATATATTTGTTACAGGGAGTTTTTTTTAAATAAATGTGTCAGCTCTCTTCCCCCGGGGAGGAGAGAAACAGCAAGCATAGACAACTCAAATCAGGGAACTATAAACAAAGCAACATTTTAAATAACTCCTCAGATAGCATCACACTTTCCCTTTATGACAGAGCATGATGACTGCCTTAAATGGTTTGGGTTCAAAGGAGAAGAAAAATACTTGCTTTTGCCCCCCCCCACCCCCTTGTTTTTTTTTTTTTTTTGCCAAGTGAAGTCCCCCACTCACATCTCCTTTAAGAAGCATCTTTCCACCAAAACCGGTGTGACTCAGTGGATAGAGCGTGGGCCTGGGGACTGGTGGGTCCCAGGTTCGATTCTGGTCAAGGGCATGTACCTTGGTTGCGGGCACATCCCCAGTCAGGGCTGTGCAGGAGGCAGCTGGTCGATGTCTCTCTCTCATCGATGTTTCTAGCTCTCTGTCCCTCTCCCTTCCTCTCTGAAAAAAAAATCAATAAAATATATTTAAAAACAAAAAAGAAACGAATGGAAGAAGTTAAGTTAGGGATTATTATGTGGAATCCTACCAGGAAGCTTTATTATCACAGACAAAAACCACAAAAAGCAGGTTGTCTTTCAATAGAAAGCTGCTTTGAAGAAGCTAATTTATGGCGAGCATTCTCTCCTCCAGGTTCCCTTATAAAGGGCTGTGTCCTGGGCTTTCTCCCTTCCAACCCCCCACACCACCGAGTCACACCTCTACTTTCATTAGCTCAACCGGCAGGAAATCAAAGAGCGAGTGCTTCTCACACCTTTTCCAGGAGAGGAAGGAAGCGGGTGGCCAGGCCCGGCGCCAGGCAAGATCGCCAGGTCTCTGTGCTTCCTCAGGGAGGGTGTCCCTGGCTTTCCCTGGCCGCCTCCCCTCACCCCTTTCTTCCTCTCCTGGGCCCTCTGTCACTGACTGCGCGGCTGGTGGAAGGGTCCCCTCTGGCCTCACCTGATGGGTCCTCATCCAGCTCTTTATTGCTTAGCAACAAGGAGCTGGCCATCTGGGTTGAGAGCAGGATTTCCTGTCTTGGGGGAGAACGCGATGCGCCACCTTCGGGAGGTGGAGGCCGGGGAGACGCCCAAGCTATTGGTTGGAAAAGTGTCCAGGGACCTCCACGTGCTGTCACAGGGGGAGGTGGGAGACCCCAGGCGGGGCCAGGAGAGGAGACAGGTACCGATGAATGGGCTCCTGTGTTCACAGTATTTTCTTTCCCAGACGCTGCTCGCGAACATCAGTGATGAAAGCCATCCCCTGGCCTTTGCCGCCACAGGTGGGCTTGGCCCAGGTCACTCTGCATCCCGCCAGCACCCGGGGGGCCTCCAGGGACGTCCTGGATGGTGGCTGCTTGGGAGGAGGAGGTGGGATGTCAATCTTGGGCCTGTGACCCAGGAAAGGAGACGAGTGAGTCCCTGGAGGGCTGACAGTGTGTTCCTTCGTTCCTTCTCCGGGTTGAGTCCTCCAGGATCCGGCCAGGTCTTTTTTTTTTTTTTTATAATATATTTTATTGATTATTTTCAGAGAGGAAGGGAGAGGGATAGAGAGTTAGAAACATCGATGGGAGAGAGACATCGATCAGCTGCCTCCTGCACACCTCCTACTGGGGATGTGCCTGCAACCAAGGTACATGCCCTTGACCAGAATCAAACCTGGGACCTTTCATCCCGCAGGCCGACGCTCTATCCACTGAGCCAAACCGGTTAGGGCGAGCCAGGTCTTTTCACTGGTGTATTCTCATTTCTTTCAAGATCTTGACACGCATCCTGGGGGTTCAGCATGGTGATGCCGCAGAAGAAGGAAGGAATACGGAGGCAGGGGCTACAGCGCCCCCTGCCAGAGATGAGTTACGCCAATCTCTCACCCTCTATGCGTCCATCTCAACACTTTGGCCCTCAGAGTGCACCCAGGCTGGCCTGCCAGTCCCTGTGGTGCCCACACACCTCTGTGTGGGCAACCAGGGCCCCCTGGGGGGACACTCCCAGAAGCAGAGGTCCGGGCCGAGGGCGGGGGCTCGGTCTGAGGGCGGGGTCTGGGCGGAAGCACAGCAGCAGCCAGTGGTCTGAGGACTTCGAAGGCTGGATGATGCAGAGCGAGCGGGTGGGGGAGGCTGGTGGTCTCAGCCAAGACTCGTTGGAACATGGCAAGGGTCCAGGGGGCCATGGCCACCCATCCTGCTCCTCTCAGCTCACCTGACCTTGGGCTGGCCACCCCTCCCTGGCCAGATGACACCATCCAGGTGTAGCTGCCATGGCAACATGAAGCTTCGGGGGAGGCCAAGACTGGAGGGCACCCCTGGTTCCGGCCACATGCCCACACCCTGAGGTAGCAGGGCTGGGCTGACCAAGGCGGTCAGATCTGGATGGCCCAGGGGACTCGGAGCCAGTGACAGGGTCTCCCCGGAAAGAAGGAAGGAAGGAAGGAAGGAAGGAAGGAAGGAAGGAAGGAAGGAAGGAAGGAAGGAAGGA